>JASKMD010000017.1:9877807-9897807 GCA_030144725.1 Haematococcus lacustris
GCTGTGCTGAGGTAGTAGTTCCAATCATTCATTCTCACCCTGCAGCTCCTGTTGTGCTGCCTTCAGCTGCTCCTTGCCTGCCTGCACTTGGTGCAGATTTGCCACCGCATCACTGAGCTGTTGGTGGAGCTGCTCAAGCTGTGCCTGCAACTTCATGGCCGCATCATGTGCCTTGTTCATCTGAGCTATCAAGCCACTAGGGCAACACTTAAACCTTGCCTTGGATGAGGCATGCAGCTCTTGCAGGTGTTGGCGGCGCTTCTTGTTGAGCCTTTTACCCCCCATGTTGGTGGCTAGGTCTGAGAGTCAGACCCTCCCAACTCTCTTGAAAAGAGGGTGTCCTTTACACGAGGTTTATTTCTCGCTCAGGTTGAGGATTGAGCATCGAAGCACACCAGTATGTAGAGGGCTCGCTTGACTAAACGGAATGCCTGTCCTAAGCTCTATCGAATGTGTACTTGATGCATAATTGAGAGGGGGCGGGGGGGATCTTGCAATGATGGGTGGAGGGGGGGCGGGCATGGTAGGTCGTTGCATGCCGTGGCCTTGAACCTGCCTAATGAACATGATGTAACTTTGAAATTGTCAAACTGATAGAAGCCTGAGCTGTTTAACGTGCGATTTGTTTCAAGAGATTCTCCAATGGGTCAGGAACAAACAAAGTGTGTGGCTTTTACTGCGGGTGCAACGGTGGCAACACAGTGGAAGACACAGTGGAGGAGGGGGGGTAATACCCCGGTGCTACCTTCGTGTGCGCCGACCCAAATGATGTATTCGGCGACGAGCGAACACATAATCATGTTCCACTGACGCCGTCTAGGTGCCCGGCACGCCCGGCAGGCAGCGCGACGGGTGTTGGCCGGACATTCCGTTTGTGCACAACCAGCTCACTACGCTAGTTAGATGGGGCCATAGGGATGCGGCTCACCGCCCCAAGGAGACCCGTCTCGCCGCTGTGATTTGTTCGCGGGCACATGTGGCAGTACGCGAGCAAAAAACTCCAATGGCTTGCGCTGATGGTCAGATGACGCGCATTGTTTATCAGCTACCAACGTGACAAACGCTGTTGAAAACGATGAAGTAATGAGAGAGTACTTGCATGACCCATGTTGGGGGCGCCTGGCTGTACTACATTGTAAAACTGTATTACAATTACGGATCGTCCTGACCCATCTAACGTTAGACTAGATTAGAAGGTTTAACGTTACATCTTATCTAACCATCTAATCTACCAGTTAAATCTACGTAGATCTACGTGGATGGGACGATCCCTAATTACAACTCGTGCTTTATTTTGACTATATGGATGCCATATGACTTATGTACATCATCCATCTCGCCACCGTCCATAGCAGATTACAAGCGACGGCACCGTTTGAGCAATACGGGAGACTACCGCTTCCAGCGTCCTCAAGCTCACAAAATGCAGCACCTAGCATTGGGTACAAGCATGAGATCCTGCTCAGGTGTTCCCAACTGTTTAAAAATGACAGGAAACCTACCCCTGGTAGTACGACGGCTGTAACTTTACACTCACTGCGCCAAATATTATGCTAGATGATTCACAATGTAGCCAACCCTGCCAGCTACCTTTCACCCATCCAGAATAATTATACACTGGGTAGGCCGTGCACAGCAAAGCGTCAAAGTTAGTGATTTAAATTTGAGCCGTAGCGGAGCATGCAGTCATCGCTGCGACCGCCCGCGTCGCTTAGGCTGCTCTACGCGAGCATGCGCGTCGGCAGCAACAGTCGGATTGGAAAACGGTTGCGGCAATGTGGCACGGAGGCAGTTAACAGGTGCGGTTGGGAGAGGTGGCCACTACAACCTTTGTGTAACTATGTCTCGTGTGTCACCGCTTGCGCTTGGCAGCTGTCTGGGGCTGCCCCAACCCAGCAGGTGTGGTACGCTTGCGAAGCGTGCAGCCAGGAGCCGGCGCTTGAGCCATAGCAGCCTGCCCCTCGGTGGCGATTGCAGCTAGCGCCAACTGATACATGTGGCCGAAATCAGGTGATACAGGCGGCTCTTTGCCCCACGAGCTCCGGCCCTGGCTGCTGTGGGGGTGGCTGTGGGGGCGGGGGTGGCTGTGGGGGGGGCATACCACACTCAGGCAAATTAGTAACAGCATTTTTCAGAATCGCGGCTTGAGATTTTGCACATAGCCATATGACGTGGTTGTAAGATGGGGGTTTGAACGAAAATTCATAAATATGCATGGTTGGTGAGATATCGCTAAGGTGATGTGTTGTACCACTCGGTGTGGTGCAGTGTAGCACAATTGGGTGCATTATAGTAGTGCACTAGTGTCAGGTGCAGTACTACACCATGAGAACCAATGTGAATTAAAGGAACAACAATCTCCAAACCAGTAAAATACCAATGAATTACCAACGTAACTACTTTATAACATCACAAAACTACTAGACTGTATATGGTGCAGTTTTTCACGATGAGGTTTGGTGCATTGTTGCGGCATTAGATATGGTGCAGTACTGCACTATAACGAGTAGCTTTAAAAAAGGGTAACTAAATATGAGTTATATAATACACGAATTTCGCTGATTACTACCATAATTTTCACGATGTTGGTGGGCATGGGCCAATAGTCTCATTCCGAGGCGAACCGTGTACAAAAAACACCCCCTCAAAATCGACAGTTGTGCACTAATTTGCGTGTGTGCAGCTGACACAACTCTGCTGCACCCTGCTGCTGTTGCTACTGCTGCCACCCGCTGCTGGTTTGCATGGTCCCCCACATTCACCACAACCACCCCGACACTGCAAGCAGCTGCTGTGGCTTTGCGTGCGGCTGTGGCTGGTGCCCTGGCTACGGCTGCAGCCACCTCATGCAGCCGCACCGCAGCGCGAAGCTTAGGCAGCTGCAGCGTGAAGTCTTGCACATCCATGTTGTTGAGGATGGACCGATGTGTGTGCAGGGACATGTGCTCCAGGAGCGCAGGCAGCTCCATGAAGCGGCCAGCTCCATGCTTCAACAGCTGTAGCAAGGACTCGACTGGGGCATTGGAGGTGGGACAAGCCAGGAAGTTCACCTCGAGGTGGAGGCGCAACCCGGTGCTGCATGGGCTGCCCTCAGCCATGGCCTGGATGTCCTGTTCGAACTGGTGCCACGTGCAGTGAGGGTCCCACACACCCGGGTCAGACTGCCATTCGTCCATGCGCAGGGCGGCACACTGCACCACCTTGGCGGCTACTTCTCTGCACGACTGCGGGTCTGACCCCCCCAGCGCAGCCATGAGGTGGGGCATGTCCAGCTGCCGTTTGCAGTGTTGTCTGTAGTAGTCCTCCATGGCTGCACAGTGCTGTTGTAAGTAGGTGGCCAGCTGCTGCTGTTGCTGCTCCTGTTGATCGATGGGCACTAGCTGTTGTAGCTTGCTGTGCAGCTGTGACAGCAGCTGCGCGTTGTTGGCCCATGGCTGCTGCAGGCCCTTGCAAACCTGCTGGATGTGGCGGTACAACTCAAAGGCATGCAAGCCGTCGTCCTTGCTGGCCCACACCAGCTCAGGCATGAGGTATGTCTGGCCCACCACTGCCACAACGGTGATCCTCAGCAGCAGATCACTGTCCTGCAGGTGCTTGCACAGCTCACGAGCCCAGGCAGGTGCCCGCCGCTGCTGGCACTCTACTACCTCAGCCACAGCCTCCCCCGCATGCTGCCAGACGGCAAGCAGTGATGAGGCAGCGGCAATGTAGCTGGCCCACCTTGTGTCACATGGTGTCTCTGGCTTTGCACCCCACCAGTCAAGCTTCAGCGTCACCCAGTGTTGGGGAGGCAGCCCAGCCCAGTGATGCGCTGACCTAGCGCCAGCCAGCCCAGCCCAGCCCAGCCCAGCCCAGGGCCCAGCCCAGCCCAGGCCGCAGCCCAGCCCAGCCCAGCGCCAGCCCAGCCCAGCCCAGCCCTCCTGCCCAGCCCAGCCAGCCGAGCCCAGCCCATGCCAGCCCAGCCAACTCCAGCCCAGTTGACCCAGCCCAGTCTGCAGAGCAGATGGCCCAGCCCAGCCCAGCCCAGCCCAGCCCAGCCCAGCCCAGCCCAGCCCAGCCCAGCCCAGCCCAGCCCAGCCTCACCAAGGGTCTTGCTCTTCAGGTACTTGGCTACCACGCGCAACTGCCCCCAGTGGTGCTCTGCCCAGGTCGGTGTGGGTTGGCACCAGGCACTGCTCATTCACGAACAGCTCTCGGCACATGCCCAGCTTGCGGCGGCTGACCTGTGTCTCAGCATCAGCCTGGCTGTGCTGAGGTAGTGTTGGTGCAGCTGTCCTGGCTGCAGGCTTCCCACGGCGCCCCACTTGCGTGGGAATGAAGTTGGTCTGTCAACGCGGGTGGGTCAGGAGCCGGGCAGGGCTGCGGGCTGCCTGAGCCATAGCCACTGCCAGCTCAGCCTCTGGTGACACCCGGTGCCGCATCAGGATGTTCATTAGCTGCCGCTGATGCCGGGTGAGCCGGGGGCCGCGTGCACGGCAGCGGCGAACGTTGCGTAGCGCAAGGGACAGCCGGCGCTTGTCTTGCTCCAGCAGCTGGGTTGCATGGGTGCGCTCCTCAGCCAGCTGCTCCAATGACTCATTCTCACCCTGCACCTCTTGGTGTGCTGCCTGCAGCTGCTCAATGTCTGCCTGCAGCAGCTGATGATTTGCCACCGCATCATCGAGCTGCTGGTGGAGCCGCTCAACTTCTGCCCGTGACTGCATAGTCTCACCCTGTGCCTTCTTCATCTGAGCTTTCAAGCCACTAGGGCAGCACTTAAACCCCGCCTTGGGTGGGGCATGCAGCTTTTGCAGGTTGCAGCTGCTGCTTCGGGCTCAGCCTTTTACCCCCCATGGTGGTGCAGGGCTGGGGGGGTTGGAGGGGTGGGCTGGGAGGGTGGGCTGGGGGGGGGGGGAGGGGGTGGGCTGGGAGGGGGTGGGCTGGGAGGAGGGGGTGGGCTGGGAGGGGTGGGCTGGGAGGGGTTGGGCTGGGAGGGGTTGGGCTGGGAAGGGTGGGCAGGCTCGAGGTGGGCTCCTGCATTGATGGGTGGAGGGGTGGCGGGCATGGTGGGTCGTTGCATGCCGTGGCCTTGCACCATTTTGGTGTACATGATGTAACTTCAAAGCTGTCAAACAGATAGAGGCCTGAGCTGTTTGTTGTGCGGTTTCTTTCAACAGATGCGCCAATGGGTCAAGAACAACATTAAATATCGCCTTTTTCTTGTAGGTGCAGCGGGTGCAACACAGTGGAGGACACAGTGGAGGAGGGGGGGTGTAAGCCGGTGATACCTTAGTGTGCGCCGACCCAAATGGTGTATTCGGCGGAAGCGAGTACGATTTATATGTTCCATAAACCCCGTCAAGGTGCCCTGCACGCCCGGCAGGCATCGCGATGGGTGTCGGCCGGACATTCCATTTGTGCACAAGCAGCTCACTACGCTAGGTAGATGGGGCCTCAGCGATGTGGCTCACCGTGCCAAGGAGACCCGTCTCGCCGATGTGATTTGTTCGCGGGCACATGTGGCAGTAAGCGAGCAAAGACTCCAATGGCTAGCGCTGATGGTCAGATTACGCGGACTAACTCGCGGCTGCCAATGTGATAAACGCTATCGCAAACGGTGCAGTACTGAGAGAGTACTTGCATGAACATTACCAACCCCATGTTGGGGCCGCCCGAATCCTGCCTGTGGTGAGAGAGTTCAAGTACTTAGGCATGCACTTCAATCCCAGCGCCACCCCTGCTTTTGCTGCCACTCATATGAGGGCTGGCATGTTCCTCGCCATGCGCCAGGCGTGCAAGCGTGCCAGATAGGGCGCGACCGATCATATGACTTGCTGAGGAATTGGTCATATGACTGAATATGATGGCTTAAAGATGTGATATGACCGGGTCTATAGTCAAGAGGATAATGTGGCAGATCGCCACACTAACTCATCTGGGAACCCCGAGTGTAAAGAGGGTTTGGCACTCTTCAATCAAGCAAGTAGTTAGTAACATTTCTCTATTCTTCGCCAAACTAGATCACGTCTGAGACCCTGGTTGAAACCAGGTTGAGACCACGGCAATGAGGTTACGGGGTTTTGCGAGTTTTGGCTTAATTATATTTAATCATATACCATCATGCTTGATCATATGGGGTCATATCTTAAAGCTTTTTTCGGGCGCGCCTTAGTGCCAGAGAGTATGGGGTCCTGCATGATCCATATGCCCTGTGTCACCTCATTAGAGCGTTTGTGCTCCCCTTGGGGCTGTATGGCAGCCAGGTATGGGGCACTGCATTCCTTGGGCATGGTGTGCAACTCTCCAACCCAGTGCAAACACGCATGCTCAGCTTTCTCAGGTTTGCTGCCAGGGTACGTAGCTCAGTGTCAGGCCTAATGGTGCTGCATGAGTTGGGGCAACTGCCCCTCCAGCTTTACTGGCTTAAGGCTGCATGCAAGTTCTGGAACACTGCCAAACTATCCCACAGTGACCTGCTAATGAGGGTCATCAAGGCAGATGTGGAGTTAGGCAGAGGAGGTGTCAGGCCAGCTGGAGTGCTCAGTTCCAGCTGGCCGCCAGAGAGCTGATGGGGGGTGAGTTTACCTTGAGCCCGGACATGGTCCTAGGCACCAAGGCTATGGAAGTCAAGTGGCTCGAGAGGTGGGGGAGGCGTTGGGTTGGGTTTGAGGGAGACCCTAGACTGCCTGAGACGGTGCATCGGGAGAGATGTTCGTATGCTGCATGGTTCAAGCATGGGGACGGCATTGGCATCAATCACATGGCACCACACCTGCTTAACAGACAGCTCTCTACAGAAGTTCGCACGAGCTTGACTAGGTTCAGGTTAGGCAACAGCGGTCTGGGGGTGGAGAAGGCTCGGTTTGAGGGGGTAACTTTCATTGATCGCACATGCACCAGATGCACAGAGGGGGTAGTGGATGACGCCATGCATTTCATCTTTGAGTGCACTGCCACGAGTTCCATCAGGGAGCAGCCGGAGTTTGCCATGACCTTACAGAACAATAATGGGAACTTGCATGACTTCATGTTGAGCCCATGTGGCTACCCCTCCCATTGAACCACCACGTAAGGGACATTTGACTTTGCGGCGTGCCTGGTGAGAGTTGAGCTGTCATTTTAACGCGAAACGCCTTATCTTTGCGTTGCGCTTGCGCCTGCGCGCCCGAGCTGCTGGCACCCACGGTGACCGGCAGTCTGCCAGGCACGCGAACGGTTCCGCTGTGCGCAATGGGCCTTTCAAGTGCTGCCTAACAACACCCACAACGCGGGATGCAGAGTTCTCCGCTGCGGTACACTTTACGCATGGAGCCCAGTTTTCTCAACATCATCTTACACAGCCTCCCCCTCCACATGAATTTCCACCCAGCCAGTGCTGGCAGCTTGCGTAGACCTCACACAACACGTACAGCGGGCAGCCTGGCCCCCCTGCCGTTTGCGGAGGTGATATTTCATATTTGGATGTCGGCATGCTGCAGACATGTGCACACGCCATCTTCTAAAACCCCTCTTGGGAAATCTTGGGAAGAGTTGAGACTTTGGCAGGGGGTTCACAGTTGAGTTCCCTAGCCAGTGACGCAGGGCTGGAGACTTCGATTCACTTCGCATGGTTGCCAGACTGGCATCAGCATAGTGGGCAGCATGGGGGAGGTTTAGTCCACCTTTATGGAGCTTAATTAGCAAGTGAATGATGCAGTTGCCCCTGCTATGCTCATGCCGTGGTCTCCTCCTAGTTTCAGAGCCCCTGAGCCTAGTTTCGTCGCCTCAGAGCCAGCGCATGTGGGTAATTATGTTAGACATGAGGTCGGGCTCCTCGCACATCGCGCACTATCCATCGCGTTAAACAGGGACTCAGTGGTACTGGGTTAGCGTACATCAAGTCCGCAGGCTCGGTAGGGTCGGATACCCGGCAACATGCCCGACCAGCTCAGCGTGTGGCTCAGCGCGGCCTCATTCCGACGCTTCAATCCGCGTGTAAATCCGTGCAGAAATGAGTCCGGAAAAGCCGTTGTCCCTTATCGTTAGGGGGGTTGGTGGTTCAATGGGAGGGGTAGCCATGTGCACCTCTGTTTGTGCACCTTGCTTTAAAGTGCGTTACAGAAAGTCCCGAACCCCTAGAGGGGGAGGGCAGCCTAGCAGCCTAATGGCTGACGGCTTAAGCGGTGTAAGCCACATCATCATCAAGCCGGGCCTTTTGCAGGCAGGAAGAGCGCCGAGGTTCGCCAGCTACCGCACCTAACATGAAGTATGCCGGTGTAACGGTAGGTCGTCTCATCGAGTCTAACGTTAGATGGCTCGGGACGATCCCTAGTTGTGAGCTATCAATACATAGCATGTTTCGGAAAACCTGTTTAATTCACGAATGCTTTGCTCACGACCTGGTACATCGACGATGCACCTCTCTTGCCATGTCGCTTGAGCTGTTTTGTGCCATGAACAAATTGTGTTGATACATGTGAATTCCGACTGAACTGTGTTGATGCCATGCGAGTTCTAGCCAAGTAGCGGAAGTGATGCGAGGGAGGAGGGTTGCGTGGCACGAGTCATGCAGGCTTGTTGGCACCATCCAATGTCAGCAAAGGGCGGTACAGGTCAGGGCGTCTGTCTCTGAACAAGCCCCAGGCCGCCCTCTGTGAGGCACACGCGTCAAGGTCGAAGTGGCCCACCACGAAGCCCTCAATTGAGTCTGGACACGGATGCATTGCGCCATTTTGGATTTCCGCTGCCCCCACCTGCCACCACAAGCACGGGAACAACGACAGGGGCAGGGGCAGGGGCAAGTAGGGCAATTGGCAGGGTGGCTACAGAGCAGCACAGTGTGTGAACAGACCTTGCGAGTTGTGGTGGCAATGCTGTGACCAGCCATCACTGCTGAAAAGTTGCAGGACATGGGAGAGGGGGCTAGACAATACATAGTCTACATTGCACGGCGATTACCAAGCGTGGCATTGCAATAGACTCAGTGCCCCAGCATCGGAGCCAGCACAATGTGTGTGGGCAAGCAGGCAAAGGGTGACAGCACAAGATGCATGCTGCCACCTGCGCCACGATGTTGCCAGTTTGCCCAGCGATGAAGGAGCCACCGTAAAAGGTGATGTCAGATGTGGTGCGCACTTCATGTCCAATGCGGTTGCTGGCCACCACAGGCACCTGCTGGCGCAGTAGGCATGGGCTGTGTAAATGCACAACAAGGGGGTACACCAACACAAGGGGCAGGAGCAGCAGGTCATGGTGCCAAGGTGGATGTCCTTGCTAGTTGGTAGCACTGCTACGCACGTCGGGCTTTCATGTAAGAACTGGGTGCACCTTACTTTGTTGAGCAGCCATGCGTATAGTAGATGCAATGCTGATGCCCTATGGCCATACCAGGCTTGGGGCTGATCTTTGTGAACCAACACCAAGGATTATCAAGCAGGACAGAGATCTAATGCACAGTCAGGGTGCAGGCGATGCAGGGGCAAGAAAGCGGTGGATCATATCCACCGCTTTCCCTACTACTAGGAGATGCGTTATCTGAAATCCGAACTGTCAGTATCTATACCTAAAACAGCCGGCACCAATACCTAATATCCTACCCCCACCCCCTTACGAGGGTGGGGCGATAGGTGTTGGCATGAAACACATGCTCTGATGTAAGCAACAGCATTGGCTGGTGCACACATGCTACTGTGCTACAGGCTGCTGGGCTTGGGCCTTGGGTGCTCGGTCTCGCAGCTTCTTAAAGCCCGATGCTGGGTACTCCTTGCCCTTGGCAGGAGCCGCTGCTTGGTGTTGCGAAATACACAGCTCCAATGGCGCCACTTGCGCTTCCCTGCCCGCTGGAGGTTGAGGGCTGCGTTGCAGTCCCTGTCCACCCATTTGCCAAGGTCTCCAGGGGTAGCCTGGTCCAGCTCAGGGCACCACATGAGGCCCCGCATTGGCGCCTCGAACCGCTTGCTCCAGGCTGACCGCAACAAGCGGTGCTGCACCTGACCTGGCCGGGGCTTCCAAGCTTCAGGCCTGGTGGGCTTGCTGCGGTCCAACTCCTCCTCACAGGGCGGGGGGCTGTTCATAGCTGAGCTGACCCTGCTGGTGCGGAACTTATCTATCGTCACCACCTTGCCTGTCACCTTGTCTGTTGGCCTGCCGCTGTTTGGCTTCTCCACCACCTTGCGGGAGGCCTGCAGCAAGGCATTGGCCCCCCACCCACCCCGGGTGCCAATGCCTGCGTTGCCAAAGAACACCACCAGCTGCTTGCGGGTCCCTTACCGCTGCTGGCACACCATGGCTGCCTCCTCCTCCAGCTGCATGGCACACAATGCGCATGACATCCTTGAAAGGATTGGGGACATGGCACCTAGCAGGTCACATGTGGGGCAGTAATCAGCCCCTGGCCCTGCCCCTCCCCCCTACCATTAGTACTCTCACCTTCTTGAAGAAGCGCTCCAGGACCTGCTTTTGCGCGCCGTGGAGCCTCATCCTTTGCTCTGCCCACTTGGGATGCAGGTATCCCCTCCACACTGCATCCCAGGTGGCCAGGGTGACGGCCACATGCCGCTGGATGGCCGCCTGGGAGGTGCCTGCTGGGGTGGCTGCTGCCAGGTGCTGCTGCTCGAGCTTGATGTTCTCATTCCACTGCTGAGTGTTACGGCGAGCCTGGATCAGACCGCTGTCATGCTGCACCTGGCTCCTGGTCAGCTTGCTACTGTGGAAGCTTTCCAGGCAGCCATCCTCACCCCACACGCCCAAGGTTTCACTGACTGCCTGGATGGCGCCAGGGTCCAGCCCCATGCCCATTTGAGTGGCTGGGTCAAACTATAACACCCGCTTGCCAGCCAGGCTGCTGCCTATGTCAGCTGGAGGGCGTGTGTTGTTGTTGCTGCTGCCAGAGGGGCCTGCTGCTGGGCTGCTGCCAGAGGGGCCTGCTGCTGGGCCAGAGAGACCAAGGGAAGAGGGGGGGGTGTACTCCAGTGAGCGTGTGTATTGAGCGCACACACTGACCCCATCAGTGTGGATTTGTCTATTAGACACAAACCCCTGGTTAGCGAGCTTGCCTACCTTGGGAAACCTGGCCCAATGACTGTGACCAGCATGCTTGGCCGCAAAGGCTGCCGCTGTGGCTGTGGTCAGGCCTAGCTGACTGCACACCCTATGCAAGACCATGCTATCTATCGCTCCTTCAGTTTGTCCTTAAGCGCCTGCCCTTGAGGTGAGACAGGGCCCATCCAACCCACTTTGTCACGCGCACCAAGCTTTCCCTTTGGCTTGGGCCTGGGCGCCTTGGGCTGAGGCTGTTTGGGCTCATCCACGCCCATTGCGCTTCTTGCCCTTCATCGCGCTTGTAGTAGACGGCACTTCGCGATTCTCTCGACTCTCATGGCTCTCACTCTCAGGCAGCCTAGGACCAATAAGGGCCAGATGGGTCCGCCATTGCATGGTCTGGTGCTGGGCAGTTGGCAAGGCTGTCTGTTAGGACTGACCACCCTCAACCCAGTATAGGACCCCACATCCGCCTGCCCCACAATTTCAAGCCATTTGACCTCCATAGATTTGATGCCTTGAACCCTGTCAGGGATTGGTGTGAGTGCCTCCCCATCAGGTCGCATAAGCAGGTCGCTGTAAGTCCATGTGCAAGAGGCATGCGAGGCCTGTGGGAGCAGAAGGCTAGTGAGCTGCTATGGACTGCAGGCTGAAGGCCTCCTGCTGCTGACCCACTGTTGACCTGCTTTGGACTTGCTGTTGACCTGCTGTAGATGTGTAGCACCTTAGTGCTCAACAAGTCCACGAGGCATGGGAGTGAGGGGCAAACTGCCCTGCTGGGTCACACCGTGAGGTGCGCCAGATCTCGCCGCTGCTACTGGCCTTATGCAGGACCCCTGGGCCCTGGTTGCAAGCTGTGCAGGGTTGGTGCAGGCAGTGCCATGTGCCCCTGATGGCCCTACCATGTTGGCGGCAGCGTGGCCCTGCATGGTGCGGCACCAGTGGGCATAGGATGAGCAGGTGGGGTCCCTGGGCTCGCTCCCTATCGCAGTTGGGTACAACAACATCTGCAGGCAGGCAGCAGCAGGCAGCAGCAGGCAGCAGCAGGTGGCAGAAGGGAGGCAGCAGCAGGCAGGCAGGCAGGCAGGCAGGCAGGCAGGCAGGCAGGCAGGCAGGCAGGCAGGCAGGCAGGCAGGCAGGCAGGCAGGCAGGCAGGCAGGGCAGGGACTGCACACCAGAGCTACGCCGTGTCTGCACCTGGCAGCATCCCACCCTATGCGCTGCAAGCTCAGCCTTGCCCTGCGGCACAGCGCCTTGCACTGGTCATGCACCCTGGCAGACCACAGCGGCTGCCCAGGCGGGAAACAACCCCGTCACCTTGCCCAGAGTGCTGTCTGCAGTGCAAAGGTGAGGAGCTTGCTGCTTGGCTTGGGGCCTGACGCCCGGCTGCTGTCGCTGGTGGCTAGGAGAGGGTTGGGGATTATGCAGGAGGCCTGAGCCCTGTTTGCAAGGTGGGTGACTGGATGAGGTTTGAGGAGTTCATATCACTCAGCCCCGGCCATCCCCATAATGCTGCATGGTGCAGGCTTGGTGCGGGGAGACCTGCCACTGCACTGCCTTGCAGCTGGCCAACCCTCTCATGCTTGCACCACCCCTGCCTGCGCCCCTGCCTGCGACTCTGGGCCTGTTCCCCGGCCCCGCACCAGCCCTGGTCTCACCTCCGCGCCCTGCAGCACCATGGCCCGGGCGGCCTCAGGGAACCACTGGTCCCAGCACACCGCCACGCCCAGCCGGCCCACCCGCGTGTCAAACACACGGAAGCCAGTGTCTGCGGGTCAGGCCCCCATGCAGCCAGATCACCGTGCAGCATCGACAAACCCCCACACATGCCCCCTCATGGCCCAACGTGGTGTGCGGGTGTGAGTCTGGCAGCAGCATGTCGGCTGCCTGCTGCCCATCATGGCTGCCGGCCCTCTTGCGGCGCACTCGTACCTCCAGGACTGAAGTAAAACTGCAAGCACAGTGGACAGGACATTGCAACAGGGGTTTGGATGGCTTAGGCTGGCGGCATTGCGTTGTGTTCAGGCTGCAGTAGCGCTGCAGCAAGGAGCACCCAGGCCAATACATAAGCAGTCGACAGACTACACGTTCAATGCCCAGCGGACACCCGGAACAATAGTGTGCGACAGGCCCCCTTAATGCTGTGCAAATATGGTAAAAACAAACTAACTAAAAGCTATGGTGCTGATGTAGCAAACGGGCTTTGGACGCAGAGATGCCATGGAACAAGCTTTTGTTTGGCAGCTAAGCACTGTGCATGCCTCCATGCATGAGACCTACAGGTGCCCCTATGTCAGGCAGCTGACAAGCGTTTGTGTCAGGAATGAGGAGGAGGGGCAACAAGACCACAAGGGTGGCGCCCTGCAGCCGGCCACTCCACACTGGCCATGGCATGTTGGCAGGGTGTGGCTTGTACATTGTCCGGGCCGTACAGACAGTGTGACCGCAGCCAGCTCAACAGGGCATGTTGGGAGGCGCCAGATAGCTTTCCTCAGTGGCCCAGCGGGCAACAAGCAACACGCAAAGGCAGAATCAGGTCCCCTCACTATGGGTGGTAATGTCTCTGTGTGGAGTTATGTTCCCATGTACATGGCATGGACGCCTTCCACCTACACTATTGCCTGGCCCCTGTGACAGGGCTAGAGTCTAGAGTTGGCATGACATGCATGCACTGATGACCTGATGAAGCTGATGACAGCTCAAGAGAGGGCATCATACATAAAGAAAACAAGGGGGCAATGTCACGGAATACACTATTGAATCCCAGCAGGCTAGGTTGGGTAGCGGTCTAGCATGGCCATGGTGATAGAAACCCGTCAATTTGTGAGAGGGTGTGATGCATGGTGCTTTCACCGCCCTGCTGGTGCTCCCAGCCTCCAACTGCTTAGCAAGGCACAAGGCAGCTGCCATCTGTACATGCTAGTGATGGCCCTGGCAGTGTTGACTCTGTGCCGACCTTTTCTTGGTATCCCGGGCCGTCAGGGATGTGAGATTTGCGGTACACACCCAGATTAGTGCCATCCGTGTCCAACACGGCCACAGAGTTGAAGTAAGCTTGATTGGCCCGCTCAAAGAAGGAGATGGGCAGCACCACCCTCAACTCTGCATGGCACAATGCAGGTTCCCTCCTGAGACACTGGAGGTCCACAAAGAGGTCAAAAGCTACAAGCGCAAGTGACAGCCACATGATACACTATGCCCAAGAGCTCCCTGCTAAAAGTGCAATGTATGACTGTGCTAAACATGTAGCTGCAGGGACACCTGCGGCCAATGCCGAAAAATGTTGCAGCAGGGGGTTTTGACACACAGGAGCCGCCCATGAGAAGTATTCCTGCGCCGGCACAGACTCCAACAACCCTCGTTATTCTTGCACATTACCTTCGAGATATAGCAACAGCTGCTGATTTGAGGACTTCAAGGTTGTCAGAACTCACAGCTTCTTGGTCTTGACACCAGTATAAACCCTCAAAGAGCTCCTGAAGACGGCGATTGATTGTAATTGCTACATGGCCCCGCATTGCTTCATGCCGAGACACACTCCTCACTTGCAGCAGTATAACGTTCGCGCCATCAGCTGCAGCGGCACGTACAAGTTTCTCTGCTACGGCGATGTTTTCGCTATTGTTTGCCGTACACGCAAACTGCGTGGCAGCTACTGTGACATTTCGGACCATATCTGAAAAGCACAGGTGATGCAGGATGTGAGTGCGCGACATGGCAGCCGTGTTACACCCAGAGAGAGTGGAGAAAGTTCAAACTTTGCTCAGGCCCCTGGTCACCCCCGCCATTGGCCCCGCAAATGTGAGACGGTCTGGGGCGCGAATCTCCGTGAAGCTCGTGACAAAGTTTTGGCGCAGACGGGTGTAACAGGTGTATGCGGCACCCACCGTCCGCAAAACACTAGCTCAGATCGGCGCCCGCCCAAACCTGACCTGTGCTTTCCGCTTCTAAAAGACTCACGCACATCATAAGGCGAGGCTGCCAATCCTTCTACGCACGCCGACGCGTGCAGTACGCCTGCTTGCATGCCAGTGCATGGAGCATATAATTTGTGATTATGCGCACAAGTCAGCCAGCTGGCACCCCTTACCTCATTTACGTCGCGGCATGACTCTATGCAAGTACAAGCTGCATCATGACAGCGCTACATCATCACTTGGCACTATGTTGTCGGGATGGCTCGGGATGGCTCTGGCTTTCAGTGTTACATGTGCCGTGGTGCCTCAACCTTCTCCCTCAACTTCAGCAGGCACATGTCACGCAAAATCATTACAGCAATACATGTATCGATGCTCAAACGCCTTGCAACACCACTACAGAAGACATGTATCGCTGATGCCAAGCACATGCATTGATGTAAGAAGGTGGCAACACCACACAACACAACAACACCTCAACAACACACCACCACCACCACAACACAATGACTCATGCCTCACACACCACCTATGCTATGTGCACAACAAGCAAGGACTGGCTGCACCTCCTTGCTATAGCTAACACTCACTACGGGACTGCTAAGCACCTTGCCTTGCTGCCTATGCCCCATGGCACCAAATCAGGCTGGGCTGGGCTGGGCTGGGCACTGGTATCTTTTGGATGGCATCCTGCAGCAAAATACACATAACCATGTCAGGCCCACATAGGAGACATTACCTATCTAAAACAATGCATGAAAATCAGGTTGGGGACTGCTGTGTGCTACCCTCAGCTGTTCATGCCTGTCATGCGTTGCGGAAGTGTGCGAGTGAACATCAAACTGACCTAGACAAGGTGAGGTATAATACAACCTTACTCACCTCTTGCTCACTGTTTTCAATGGCTGATTGCCTTGCTGCACTGCTGCTTGGGAGACCCTTGGGCTGGTGTGGGTTTGGTGTTGATCCTCAAAACGGCCAAGCACCTGTGCAGGTCAGCAGATTTGGTTGCATGTGTTAGACATCGTATGCAACACGCGTTAAGAAACAGCACCCCGTGCTTACCTGGGAAGTAATCGCGAGTTGCAAGTCCGACGGCAGCATAGGCTGCTCGGCACGGAAATGCCTCCGGCCACCAATTCATCTCTCCTGTTGCGACACGCATATAAACAGATGGAGAATGACATTGCGAAGCTAATCAAGTCGTCGAGACAATGCAGTACAATCGACAAAAGAGGGCCTAACCTGCTAGCGACACCGTTGTGAGATGTAGAGCCCAACGGTGGAAGAATTACATGCAGCGGATCAAAGACGGTGCCAAAAAGTGAATTGCGGGGCCAATGGCGGGGGTGACCCCCTAGCATCTCCGTTGGACCGTTGGCGGCAGTCAGAGAGTAAAGGAGAGGGAGAGGGAGATGGAGGGCCAACGGAGATGGAGAAAAAGAGATGGAGGGAAAGATATCTCTTTTCTCTTTTCTCTTTTCTCCGTCCATTGGAAACGCGCTGTAGATCATCATCATCATCATCATCATCGCTTGGCTTTCGCCTAAAAGAACACTGCTGCAGATTCAGTGCCACCAGCATCAGCATCAGCAACAATGTCGCTCCTAGCAAAGGCAGCAACAGCCTGTCCCAGATGCCTGATCTAAAAAGATCCTGATGTAAACTAGTTGCCTTCCAAACCTCCCACACACTTTCCACGGCAAGCAACATAGTATCGCTGATAGCACGTGAAGCTGATGCATTGCGCATGCTTTGTGTACGTCTTGGTTTGCATGCGTGCCGGAGTTTCAACAGAATGCTAGAGCAACACGCAAGCCTACTCGCATTGCTGCAGCGTGTCGTGTCTCACGCCTTCTTGGCCACAATGCCGCAGTGAGAGTGCCGGTCAGCTCCTTTGACTTCACCGCGACCCACAGTGTCTTTCGCAGTATGGGAGCATATCTGAGCACCCCAATCACTGACAAGGAGACGTTTGAAGGCGATGGGGCGTCCATCAAGTATGGAGGCAGCTCGATGCAAGGATGGCGCCGAACTATGGAGGACGCACACCTGGCGGTCACCGCCTTGCCAGAGGACCCGAACTGTTCTTTGTTTGCCATCTTCGATGGCCACGGAGGTGCAGAGGTCGCCAAGTTCTGCCAGCGCTACCTGGTTGCTGAGTTCAGCCGGTTGAGGGACGCAGAAGGCGTCGAGGCTGCACTGATCAAAGTTTTCCATCGCATGGACGATATGCTGCGAGACACGAGGTGAGCCAGCACGGAAGCCTATATAATCATGCACCTGGCTAGCTTCAACATTGTCCGAGCAGGGTTTTCGCAGGCCTCGCACTGCCTGGCGCGTCGTTCTTTCGAACACGCAGCTGACATGCGTGCTGCTGCTGCGGTTTCGTCTCGCAGCAGATTTCATACTGAGCTGGAGCAGATGAAGACGAAAGAGAGCAACGACGACGAGGAAGCGGACGAGGAGCGCTCAAATGGCACCATGGACGCACTGGACTTGCTCAAGCGTGTTTTCCAGCTAAAGCGGTTCATGGGAGGCGACGGCGATGCCCCTGCAGCCAACAGCGTCAGCAGTGGCAGCAGCAGTGCTACCAGTGACACCAGCAATGGCTTTAGGATGGACGAGTCACCTGACCCCGACGAAGGCCTAGTCCAGGCCGGCTGCACCGCAGTCGTAGCTGTGAAGCAGGGCTCCGACCTGTACGTCGCTAACGCCGGTGACTCGCGGGGCGTCCTTTGCCGAGCCGGCAAAGCGGTGGCATTGTCAGAGGATCACAAGCCAGCTCAGGAGGTTGAACGCTCGCGCATCATCGCTGCTGGGGGCTTCCTCAGCGAGATTGGAGGGGTCACTAGGTGGGCACTTGCTGCAAAGGCCTGCTATGGCTAGCCAGGCTTGCAACTGATGAAAGGACAGCGGATGCAGCCAGGATAAGCAGCTGGGTGGGTCATAGAGTGCTTGGATTGCGCTGGCTAGGGCCCCACAAGCTGTAGCGGGCTCTGTTGCTGCAGGGTGAATGGGAACCTGAACCTATCGCGTGCCATTGGTGATCTAAAGTACAAGAGCAACGTCGAGCTTGAAGCAAAAGACCAGATCATCACTGCTCAGCCAGACATCATGAAGGTGCCCCTTACCCCTGAGGACCGCTTCTTTGTCCTAGCCTGTGATGGGGTCTGGGATGTCATGTCAAATCAGGTGAGCATGATAGGCTGTATGATGGCCTGTGTGGGTGTAGCTGTGCAACTGACACAGCTGTGCATGCAAGATGATCAGGGGCCAGGTCACAGCCCCATGCTATCTTGTGAGCCTCAGTGAGCTTGTTTGCAGCCAGCGCCCACCACCTCTGCTGTTGATGGCTGTGCAGCTGTGAAGGCACAACCGTCCGTGTCTTTGCAGGATGTGGTGGACTTCATTGGCTCTAAGCTGGACTTGGGCATGAGTGCATCAGCTGCTGCCTGCGCTCTATTGGATGCTTGCCTAGCGCATGACCCCAAAGAAGCACGTGGCGTTGGCTGCGACAACATGACAGCTGTGGTAGTGCAGTTGAAACCATCTGCAGCAGACAGCAGCCTGGCAGCAGCAGGAGCACCTGCAGCAGGATCAGCCAGTCTGCCAGCAGCTGCAGGGAAGCCGGGCACCTGAACAGGTGACAGGCTGCATGGCCAGGCCAACAGTGGCAAGCCAGGTAGCTTAGCAAGCGGCCAGGTGATGAACAAAAGACAGCTCCTGCAACCTGATGTTGATACCACCACTATGACAGGTTCATGATCCCTCAGATGCTACAGACACTTGGAAAGCCTGGCAGGTGTCATGCAACTTGACAAGAAGGGCTAGGGAGTGTGACATCGGTTGCCTGTGTTGTTCTCTGCTCCCCGTTCCAGCAACCACACTCATGTGGGTGCTGCTTTGTAGGTGCAAGCCAACCAAATGCCCTCCTCACCTCCATGTTGCATGGCATCCAGGGTCATAGGTCACACTGCGAGCACACACGCCATGCTAGTATCGTCAGACCATGCATGCATTGCAGGATGTAGAATGATGGTATGTGTGACACGATGTCAGTTGCAGCGCACCAGGGCATGTGGCTTCTGTGTGTCCAACAGGGTGCCAGCCTACAAGCAGCACATGGCCGGCTGAGTGGCGCCTGACAGGACCTAGATGAGGTGGCACAGATGTACCTCACGACTTGGCTGCAGGCCCTGTTACATGGTAAGACAATTGGCCAAGGCTTGTTCATCAACATTTAATATGTGGATTTGATGGAGTGGTATGCGTGACAACACCTTACAAGTGGTGAGCAACTCTTCAGTGATATTTGTTCTTGGCAGTCATCATTGCTTTGAGCTGTACGATCGCATTTACAAGGCGTGTAAGTGAATTGAGGGCATAGTAGGTTTTTCAAGGTGACGAGCAAGGAGGCAGCCACAGTGCTTTGCTCGCGTCTGCAGATCACCTTCAGGATATAGCAGGTGAAATCCATCGACACCTGCATGTCATTAGTAGGGTACGCCCATAGAATTCTAGGTGGCTCGGATTCATGGACCTGTGTATTCGTACCTGTGTATTCGTAGACCTGGGTAGATTTAACTGGTAGATCAGACAGTTAGATCAGATGTCACGTTAGACCATTGAATCTAGTCTAACGTTAGATGGGTCAGGATGATCCGTAATTGTAATACAGTTTTACAATGTAGTACAGCCAGGCGCCCCCAACATGGGTCATGCAAGTACTCTCTCATTACTTCATCGTTTTCAATAGCGTTTGTCACGTTGGTAGCTGATAAACAATGCGCGTCATCTGACCATCGGCGCAAGCCATTGGAGTTTTTGCTCCCGTACTGCCACATGTGCCCGCGAACAAATCACAGCGGCGAGACGGGTCTCCTTGGGGCGGTGAGCCGCATCCCTATGGCCCCATCTAACTAGCGTAGTGAGCTGGTTGTGCACAAATGGAATGTCCGGCCAACACCCGTCATGCTGCCTGCCGGGCGTGCCGGGCACCTAGACGGCGTCAGTGAAACATGATTATGTGTTCGCTCGTCGCCGAATACATCATTTGGGTCGGCGCACACGAAGGTAGCACCG
>JASKMD010000017.1:9900307-10282807 GCA_030144725.1 Haematococcus lacustris
GATAGCACGTGAAGTTGATGCATTGCGCATGCTTTGTGTACGTCTTGGTTTGCATGCGTGCCGGAGTTTCAACAGAATGCTAGAGCAACACACAAGCCTACTCGCATTGCTGCAGCGTGTCGTGTCTCACGCCTTCTTGGCCACAATGCCGCAGTGAGAGTGCCGGTCAGCTCCTTTGACTTCACCGCGACCCACAGTGTCTTTCGCAGTATGGGAGCATATCTGAGCACCCCAATCACTGACAAGGAGACGTTTGAAGGCGATGGGGCGTCCATCAAGTATGGAGGCAGCTCGATGCAAGGATGGCGCCGAACTATGGAGGACGCACACCTGGCGGTCACCGCCTTGCCAGAGGACCCGAACTGTTCTTTGTTTGCCATCTTCGATGGCCACGGAGGTGCAGAGGTCGCCAAGTTCTGCCAGCGCTACCTGGTTGCTGAGTTCAGCCGGTTGAGGGACGCAGAAGGCGTCGAGGCTGCACTGATCAAAGTTTTCCATCGCATGGACGATATGCTGCGAGACACGAGGTGAGCCAGCACGGAAGCCTATATAATCATGCACCTGGCTAGCTTCAACATTGTCCGAGCAGGGTTTTCGCAGGCCTCGCACTGCCTGGCGCGTCGTTCTTTCGAACACGCAGCTGACATGCGTGCTGCTGCTGCGGTTTCGTCTCGCAGCAGATTTCATACTGAGCTGGAGCAGATGAAGACGAAAGAGAGCAACGACGACGAGGAAGCGGACGAGGAGCGCTCAAATGGCACCATGGACGCACTGGACTTGCTCAAGCGTGTTTTCCAGCTAAAGCGGTTCATGGGAGGCGACGGCGATGCCCCTGCAGCCAACAGCGTCAGCAGTGGCAGCAGCAGTGCTACCAGTGACACCAGCAATGGCTTTAGGATGGACGAGTCACCTGACCCCGACGAAGGCCTAGTCCAGGCCGGCTGCACCGCAGTCGTAGCTGTGAAGCAGGGCTCCGACCTGTACGTCGCTAACGCCGGTGACTCGCGGGGCGTCCTTTGCCGAGCCGGCAAAGCGGTGGCATTGTCAGAGGATCACAAGCCAGCTCAGGAGGTTGAACGCTCGCGCATCATCGCTGCTGGGGGCTTCCTCAGCGAGATTGGAGGGGTCACTAGGTGGGCACTTGCTGCAAAGGCCTGCTATGGCTAGCCAGGCTTGCAACTGATGAAAGGACAGCGGATGCAGCCAGGATAAGCAGCTGGGTGGGTCATAGAGTGCTTGGATTGCGCTGGCTAGGGCCCCACAAGCTGTAGCGGGCTCTGTTGCTGCAGGGTGAATGGGAACCTGAACCTATCGCGTGCCATTGGTGATCTAAAGTACAAGAGCAACGTCGAGCTTGAAGCAAAAGACCAGATCATCACTGCTCAGCCAGACATCATGAAGGTGCCCCTTACCCCTGAGGACCGCTTCTTTGTCCTAGCCTGTGATGGGGTCTGGGATGTCATGTCAAATCAGGTGAGCATGATAGGCTGTATGATGGCCTGTGTGGGTGTAGCTGTGCAACTGACACAGCTGTGCATGCAAGATGATCAGGGGCCAGGTCACAGCCCCATGCTATCTTGTGAGCCTCAGTGAGCTTGTTTGCAGCCAGCGCCCACCACCTCTGCTGTTGATGGCTGTGCAGCTGTGAAGGCACAAC
Organism: Haematococcus lacustris; assembly: GCA_030144725.1. Lineage (NCBI taxonomy): Eukaryota > Viridiplantae > Chlorophyta > Chlorophyceae > Chlamydomonadales > Haematococcaceae > Haematococcus > Haematococcus lacustris. The sequence goes on from JASKMD010000017.1 coordinate 9,901,965, forward strand.
CGTCCGTGTCTTTGCAGGATGTGGTGGACTTCATTGGCTCTAAGCTGGACTTGGGCATGAGTGCATCAGCTGCTGCCTGCGCTCTATTGGATGCTTGCCTAGCGCATGACCCCAAAGAAGCACGTGGCGTTGGCTGCGACAACATGACAGCTGTGGTAGTGCAGTTGAAACCATCTGCAGCAGACAGCAGCCTGGCAGCAGCAGGAGCACCTGCAGCAGGATCAGCCAGTCTGCCAGCAGCTGCAGGGAAGCCGGGCACCTGAACAGGTGACAGGCTGCATGGCCAGGCCAACAGTGGCAAGCCAGGTAGCTTAGCAAGCGGCCAGGTGATGAACAAAAGACAGCTCCTGCAACCTGATGTTGATACCACCACTATGACAGGTTCATGATCCCTCAGATGCTACAGACACTTGGAAAGCCTGGCAGGTGTCATGCAACTTGACAAGAAGGGCTAGGGAGTGTGACATCGGTTGCCTGTGTTGTTCTCTGCTCCCCGTTCCAGCAACCACACTCATGTGGGTGCTGCTTTGTAGGTGCAAGCCAACCAAATGCCCTCCTCACCTCCATGTTGCATGGCATCCAGGGTCATAGGTCACACTGCGAGCACACACGCCATGCTAGTATCGTCAGACCATGCATGCATTGCAGGATGTAGAATGATGGTATGTGTGACACGATGTCAGTTGCAGCGCACCAGGGCATGTGGCTTCTGTGTGTCCAACAGGGTGCCAGCCTACAAGCAGCACATGGCCGGCTGAGTGGCGCCTGACAGGACCTAGATGAGGTGGCACAGATGTACCTCACGACTTGGCTGCAGGCCCCGTCACAACGGCTGCACACCATGGCAGGGCATGACATGGTAGGACAATACTCGATGTCGTGCCCTACATATTTCTCATGTGGGATGTGCAGGCATGTTTCACATGCCATTGAGGTTACAAGCAATGGTGAAACAGTGTAGGGGAGCATGAATGTAGTGAAAATGTTTGCCCTATGCTGAGCGTGGCTCCTCCGTACGAGACATGTATGCGGCTTTGCCGATGCCTGGTCATGCAGCATGTCGGCATATGCAAGAAAGGCTGGTTTGCTGGCTCTTATGTTTTAGAATGGGATGTAAAACTCGGCAGGCGATCCATGTGTACTTCGGCTTGGTGGGGGGTGTTTTGTCTTCGACAGATTAGTCGCAGCTTGTGGACCGCGGCGTGGTTGCGGGTTTTCCTTATTTTCCTGTTAATTCTTTAGATTTACCTGTTGGCTTGAGATGGTCGGCTGTTAGTAAGTGTTCGTCTTTTGTGTGACAAAACTAAGTATTCCTAGTGTTTGTGATTGCTATGGCTAAATAAAAAGAGAGTGTCTGGGTCAGTGCCCGACGCTGACATATTGGACTGCAACGAGGCACTTGAGAAAGACCTTGCCGAGGCGCAACAGAAAGGGTTACGAAGAGACCCGCGCTGCCCGCGACGGAGACAACACCTACCACAGCCGGAAGCGCCGCTCAGTGGCATTGCTCTTGCCTCGTCGTATTTGTAACTGCACGCGCCGGATATGCGGCAGTTCCTGGCTGACTGGTACCGCAGATCGCGGTGGCTGTCTCGCTGGGCAGGCCGCGCCTGCCCGACCTGAGCTCGGCAGAGTCGGCAACTGCGGCGAAAGCACGACAGCCTCGACGAGGTCACGGTCGAGATCTCATGTCTTGTGTGCATACAGCAGAGGCCGGTAGGGTCAGGTGATGTGGGGTGCGTTGCGTGCCTTGTCTTCATCCTCTTGGTGGGTTTCATACTCATGGGTTGTGCAGAGCGGGCCGCACACTCAGCTCACCATCACACACAGTGACATACACGGACTATGGATGAGCATAACGTCGTAGCAAAACATAAAATACCCATTGTTGCACAGCTTTCACACACAAACGTACAGATCCTAACGCATAAGAATGTTACTCCTACACCATTGATAGCAAAGCTTAGGTAGTTAGTGGCTCGGAAAATGGGTTTATTCACCATAACGTCATGGCCCATGTGAGCGCCATCCTATCACAACTTTTGAAGGCTAGTTTTGTGTCGTGTCACCCACATATAACCCTACCACCGACATCCAAAAGGTGCTTCACGAGGAGCCCTGCCCATGTGCAGTGATGCTGAGCGCAGCCAAACAAAACATCAGGTAGGCAAAAAACCACCCTGACCAGTCTTTGTCCCTCAACCCACAGAAGCCCACAGGTGATTTACACAGACCTACCCAGCTGCCTGTGCCCCAGGCTAAGCCAGAGCCCAGGGGCCTGCACCATAACACTCGGCAGCAGCAGGACGGCATGGTAGGGGGTGTGCCTGGTCAGGGCTGGGCGCCAGGGCTAGGCCAGCCTCAGCTGTATGAGTAGCACATGCTGTGTGCTTGATGTCGTCAAGGGACCGCCCAGCCTTGGATCCACAGCTGCCCCGTGTCCCTAAGGCCCCGCCCACCCACCCCTCCTCCCTGGCTGTCAGCCAGCCTGCGGCCCACCTGGGCATCAACCCAGCCCCCAGACTCCCACCTGGCCACAGAGCGGCATCCCGGCCTGAGCCCCAGCGGCAGCAGGCAGCCCCAATGTGCAGCCCCAATCACACCCCTCACTCCAGGCTGTCCAGCCGCTCTGTCCCAGCTGTAGCATGGCTACATCCTGATCTGCTGGCCACCAGGTACCGGGACTTGTCAGGAAGTGATCCCAAAGCAAAAGGTGACCTGGACTTAGCCATGGGCCGCCTACAAGGGTGTCGCGACCAAGATGACACCATTCCTGCATATATCCACATACCACCCCCGGTAGCCCGAGCTGCAGACTGGCCACTCAAAACCATCTGCACGTGCAATGCGACACCGCTTGAATTTGAACCCAGGACCTTCTTCAGGCCACAGGCCAGGGGACGAGGGGCTGCCAGGGCCTCCAGCCACAGCACTGGCCTGTTGCCTGAGCCTGGGACTCAGCATGCATTCCCAGGTTCTGCAAAGCTCATGACTGCAAGGTCATGGACGAGTCAAACTGCCTGGACCCATGGGCAGGCAGCCGGGGTGCAGCCCCCGGCCTGACTAACTGAGGCGCCCCTGGCATCGGGCTTCTTGCATCCACTGGCGTCAGCTCCGCCCCGGACGTGTTCAAGGCAGCCAGCAAGCGCTGCAGCTCCCCAGACATCTGGGATTGGACCTCTGCCTCCTGCTGCTGCCAGCTTGGCCGCCGTTGCTGTTGTGGCTGTGGCTGCGGTTGCCACTCTGCCTTGCTGATGCTGGCAAAGCCGGGGAAGGCATTGCTCCCTGTGGCAGTGGTAGTTGCGGCAAACTGGGCTGCAGCCAGCTGTTGCTGAGCCATCAGCAATTGCATGTCCATCCCGTACAGCTGCTGCTGCTGCTGCGCCATGCTGGCAGACAGCCTCCTGACCCGTTCAGCCTTCTCCGTTTCCTGCTGCATCTGCTGCCTGTGCTGCGCCGCCAGCTGCTGCATCTGCTGTTCATGCTGAGCCTGCAGCTGCAGCAGCAGCTGAGCCTGCACATGCGCCTGCAGCTGTGCTCCAGGGACGCTGGTGGCGAGGGGTGGCTCCACCATCCCTGATCTGCTAGGCCCCACCCCCTGGCCCCCCGCTGTTGGGTCAGAAACCCGGGTGGTACCCTGTCCTGCCTGCAGCTGAGTCATTGTCAGTTGGTGGTTGAGTCGTCGGTTGCTCCCCTCCTCATCCTCATCCCCCTCCTCTGACTCCTGCCCTGCCACTGCCCCACCGTGCCCCACCCACTGGACCCTTCCCAGCTCTTTGCCACGCCCCTCAACCCCACCAAGATCCAAACCATCCCCGCAGCCAAGCAACGCATCAGGGCCCAGTGGGGCGCCCAGCCCGAGGACATGGCCCGCAGCAGCCTCAGCCCAGCGACGCACGCGGTCCGTCTCAGCCGTGTCGGTCCCCATTCCCATCGAGGGCATCGGGTGGGCAGCCAGGGTGGGCAGGGCGGAGCTGCGAGAGGTGCCTGAATAGGCAGACTCAAAAGACGCACGCGCACTCATTAACGCCTGGGGAGGGCTGCCAAGCCAGGGGAAGGGGCTGCTGGCTGGGCCAAGGGCGCCCAGGGGGGCGGGGCCAAGGGTAGGGTAGGTGGGCCCTGGCAGGGCTGACTCCATGGAGGTACGTGAGGTGCGGGAATCTAGGGAGGTGCGGGTGGAGGTGCGAGCAGCGCCTGCCTGCTGCACCAGCTGCTGCACACGGCAGCCCTGGCCGCTGGTGCCACTGGCAGCGCTGGTGTATAGGGGTGGGCTGGGAGGGGTGTGGGGGTTGCTGTTGCGCAGCAGCTGCAGGGTGGCCAGGGAGGGGGACGCCAGGGCGGGTGAGCTCAGGCTGCTCACGTCTGCTGAAGTGAGTCGGTCCATGTGGGTGGCCAGGTGAGTGGGTGTGTGGTGCTGCTGCCCTCCAGCACCCTGGCCCACACTGCCTCGCATCACACTGGAGCTGCTGGGACTGACCTGCTGCTGCTGCTGCTGCTGCCGCTGCTGGCCAAGAGGGCTGAAGGAGAAGGCGTCCAAGGGTAGGGCCTGTGGGTAGGTGGGAGAGGCGTTGGAGGTGAAGGACGCCTGGCCGTGACTGTGCTGGGTGGAGCAGTTGGCCAGGTCTATGCTGCGTCGCAGCATGTGCGCTGCCAGTGGGGCTGGGAGCTCTGACGAGTTGCCAGCAGAGGCTGACAGCGCGTGGGGCGAGGTGGAGGTCTGGGAGTACAAGGCACTGGCCTGCACAAGGCAAGCGCAGGGACCAGCGATGTTGGCAGGGTGTCCAGGAAGGAAAGGGCATATGGCAGGCGAGGGAGAGGTGGCGGTTTGTGTAAACCCTGCCGGTCAATCCATCACGCAGGGTGAACACCCTTGCAATCAGTGGAAGCCATGTCCCCTCTCCCCCACGTGCTAGTCAGGCTATCACTGAGGCCCCAGGCACTGCAGCAGGTCAGGGGTCAGGGGTCAGGGGTCAGGGGTCGGGGGCCTGGTCAGCGTAACAGAGGTGGCAGGGTCGCACCCACCTCCCCCCCCTGCACCTCACCAGCCTGCACTGGGATAGCCAGCCTGCAGGGCTGAGGGGCGGGTCTAAGGCAGCAACCATGCACCAGGCATCTCAGCCTTTGGGCAGCGGCCACGTCATCGTGATGGCCATGTTATTGAGCAGCGACAAGAACAGCGTCCCCTGCAGCTGCCAGAGCCAACTGCTCAGCCCACACCCCACAGCCCACACCTCCACAGCCCACCCCTTCTCCCTTCCTCTCACGACCCCTGTTGCCAACCCTCCTCTCTGCGGCCTGCCGGCAGACCCTGCTCCACCTCGCCTGCAGGGGTGCGGCCTAGCGCCCTGAGGCTCGCCCCTGAGGCCCTGCCCCACGCACCAGGTGGGCCCGCTGTCCAGCCCGCAGCTGAGTGTCCCAGCTTCCCTCCAGCTGCACCTCCTCAGCCAAGTGGGCCCCGCTTTCCTCGCCCGTCTCGCCCAGCAGCAACAGGCCATCGCCGTTGAACAGGGCATTGGGGGCGGAGGTGTGTGCGTGGAGGAAGCGGCAGCGCGCGCCATACACGCAGGTCCCGTTCAGGGTGAAGGTGCGGCACACCTGGGCAGGGAGGTGGCAGGGAGGTGGGCGGGTGGGTGGGCGGGTGGGTGGGTGAGTGTGGGCGAATGTGGTCGACTGTGCTTTGCTTGGCAAAACATGAGAGTGAGGCAAGCAGGCGAACAGCACTCCCTGTGGCTCACCCCCGCTGTAGGGGGCTAGTAGGCCTTGGATTGGCTTGCTCCCTAAGGAAAGCAAGCTCAGCCCTTGAGCCAGCACAGACTGCGCAGTGCAGTGCAGGGCCCGTGGGCGACAGCGCCAGCAGACACCCCAGGGGAGAGGCAGCTCAGCAAGGCAGGGCCTTGGCTCCGGGTCTGCTCCCACCTCTGTCTTGTACTTTGGGTGCCGGGGCACGGGCCGCAGCTCTTCAGCACCATGTGCAAACTGCAGGCATGCACAGGCAGAGCTCTTCATGAGCTCCCACCACTGAATCGCAGGGATAATCAATGTGCGCAAATTGTGGAGCTCACTCCGCACCGGGAACACACACCACAGCGACCACATCACAACTGGGTAATAACACCGGGAACACACACCACAGCGACCACATCACAACTGGGTGATAACATTGGGAACACACACCACAGCGACCACATCACAACTGGGTGATAACACCGGGAACACACACCACAGCGACCACATCACAACTGGGTGATAACACTGGGAACACACACTACAGCGACCACATCACAACTGGGTGATAACAGGGCTTGGTTCACGCAGCCCTGGAGCTGTACATCTGCAGACTTTGAAGGCATGGGCCCAGTGTGAGATGTGTGTAGCAGGACCCTGGTGACCCTGCGTTGCCTAGGTGCGGCTGCTTGGCTGATGCGATGCCCCAGGGCTAATGCAGGGATGCGGCATCAGGTCAGCAGGAGGCAGGGCTCCGTGTGATTGTCACTGGGCACTGCGAGGTCCAGCACCACAGTCATCCCTCAGGACTGCCACATGACGGCGGGGCGGGGCAAGGGGCTCACCTGGCACTTGTGCCCATAGCGGCACGTCCCAGCCTCCATCCAGCCCTTGCACATCTCAGTCTGGAGCAGCATGGTGAGCAGCAGGCAGCAACAGCAGAGATATCCATCAGCAACAGCAGAGATATCCATAGCAACAGCAGAGATATCCAGCAGCCTGCCACCCGTCCGCATGTATGAGGCATGATGATCCCCTCTGCTGCATGCATGAATGTTTTCTCCCATGCTCTCCCAAGCCGGCCAGGCATCAGGGAGCACAGCGTATGACCTACCTTGTACAGGGCGTGCTGCTTCACCGGCCCCAATCCAGAGCCTGAGCTGTGGCTGTGCCGGGCGGCCCCAGCCCCAGCAGTAGCACCCGCTCCCCCTGGAGCAGCCAGGCTCAGGCCCAGGGACGCGCACTGCGCCACTGACAGCCCGCTGCTCAGCAGGGCAGCCAGCCCAGCTGCAGCCAGCGCCGACACCTGCTGTTGCTGCTGCTGCTGCTGGGCCTGCAGCTGCTGGCACAGGATGGCGGCGGGCATGGCAGCAGCCGGCACTGCGCTGCTCAGCTGCTGTGGTTGCTGCAAGAGCAGCTGGCCTTGCCCTCCCTGGAGCTGGGAGGTGAGCAGCTGGGCGCCACTTAACATGCTGCTGCCACTAGCAGGGTTAGGGAGGGAGGGCAGGCTGGTGCTAGGGGCAGCTGGGGCCTCTAAGCCAGCCACCAGCTGGGGATGGAGCAGCAGCCCTCCATCTGCATCCTGCATCACTAGCCCCAGGGCGCGGGCAAGCACCAGCAGGGACTCATCATCGGCTCCTGCGGCAGCGTGCTGGTGCCACGCAGCTGCTGCGGCTGCCACCTGGTCGGGGGACAGAGCTGAAGCCTTGGGCGCAGGTGCAGGGGTGGGAGGGGCATCTCCTGACACTGAATTGAAGGCCATGGATAGAGAATGAGGCAACATTGGCAGAGGGGCAGAGTGGGCGGAGGGGGCCCGGGGGTTTGGCGAACAAGGATCACAGGGATGCGGCTGGCTGGCATGCCCTGAGAGACTGGCAACGGCAACCAAAGCTCCAGGAGCATTTGGTGCGGAGCCTGCGGGTGTGTGCCTCTCGAAGGCCGACGAATGGCCGGGTAACGGCTGGTGTGTGCCGGTTAACGGCGTGGCAGCAGCAGGATCCGGCCAGCTTGAGGTTGATTGTTTTATCCACGATTCGTTATGACTAACCGCACAGGACTCCCTGTGCGGCTTTGGTGCCTCGTCAGCCCCGTCGGCGCCTTTACCCCCACCCAATGCAGCCTGAGCGCTGTCACCTGTGAGCAGCGAGGCAGCAGGCTAGCCATGGACGAATGTAAGCTTCCCAGTGCTGGAAGTGAGCGATGATTTATGCTGGACACGGCAAGGTAAACCCAGAGAAGCTGTTATAGTCGCGCCAAGCACAGCCCCACAGCAAGGCTGGCACTGCCGCTGGCACTGCCGCTGGCACTGCCGCTCACCATGCTCGCTCAGAAAATGCTCACTCATAGCTTGGGTAATACTGCTCCAGCGACGACGGGAGCGTGTCGAGTCGCACGCAGGGGACCAGGGAGCGATGCAACTTCTGATACAACCAGCCACGCTACTTCACGCGACAGCACAATGCGTCGTGAGGGCCTAAAATGTATCCGTATGTCCGTGTAGGCCGGAAGAAGTGCGGGTGGTTTCGTCGGTTACTAAGCTTTTTGTGCGCGGATGGTGGCCGTGCTTTACATCCTGGAGGATATCTAGATGTTGGGATTCGGAGCGCCGTAATGCTAAGCTACCAGGACCGCCGAAGCCCGCCCACCGCTAGTTTAAATCCTCGCTTTCGGTTACAATCGGCGCCATCGCCATGCTTCAGACTGGACGCATGGAAAAGTGCGGCATGCCCGCTCTATGCCGCCGTGCAATCTTATCCTCTGATTCCTGTAACATTGAGGCTGGGGCTTCCCTTCCACACCACCAGCACGGCGGCTAGGTGGGCCTAACACACCTTCCACCCAATGCCCATGGGGGTGGCCTTGACCAGGGTGTCCAAGTTACTGCCAACATGGAGTTTGCTTCTTGGCTGTGCTGATGACGTTGCCATGGTAAATTGTTGGCTGCCCACCCGCGTGTCAACCACACGGAAGCCATCGTCTGCGGGTCAGGCCCCCATGCAGCCAGGCCACGTGCACATGCCCCTCACATGCCCCCTCATGGCCCAATGCGGTACGTGAGTGTGGGTCTGGCATGAGCATGCCGGCTGCCTGCTGCCCATCATGGCTTCAGAATGTCTCAACATGGGGTTGGTCATCTTCATGCAAGTACTCTCTACAAAGTGCACCGTTTTCTGTAGCGTGTATCGCACTGGCTCTTGCACATCCATGCGCGTTTCCTGGCAAGCTGCGCGCTTACTTTTGAGAGTGAGGCCATGCCGGCGCAAGCGATCGCGGACACACCTCAGCTGGTCACTGTCGCTGGTCACTTTCGTTGGGCAGCTTTCAACTTGATATTGCATCAAACGCCCAGGACATTGTGGGATGATTCATTCTAGCCAGTAGGGAGCGTCTCATGTACGTACATGTAACTGTTACAAAGCCGGTGATGTTCGGGTCAGGCGCCCCCAACATTCAAAAAATGGCAGTAAACCGACCCCTGGTAGTAGGACGGCTGTAACTCTGCACTCGCTGGGCCAAATTTAATGCTAGCTGGCTCAGTATGTAGCCAACCCAGCCAGCTACCTTTCACCCATCCAGAATAAACATACACCGAGTAGGCCGTGCACAACAAAGCGTCAAAGTTAGTGATTCATGTTGGGGGCGCCTGAGTTCGGGGTGTTACACGGTTTGTTACACGCCAGTGAGGGGGTAATGGCTGGGACGACTTTTCTCGCTTCAGCTTGCAGCGTCTAAGCCGATATGACAATCTTATCCCGGGCTCACCTACGGCCGGCTGCAAGGCGGGACACTTTCGGTTAGCCATCCGCACACACACTAATGCACGCGTCCAGTCTATGGGACACACACATGCACATGGCCACACATGCACATGACTGCACACACACATGCACATGGCTGGCGCACTAAACGACAATAGACAACTGCTGCAAGGCACGGGCCACCATGGGCTGGCCATCCACACACACACACAAGCACATGGACACGGTCTGGCTGGGATACGCTGACATACCCTAATACCCTCGACACCCACACATGGCACGCTAAGAGTCATGGGCGGCTGCAAGGGTTGGTGCCATACACGGTCAGCCTGCTGCTCACACCCACACATGGCACGCCTCACATTGCCTCACGCAACCACCACTCCCAATGCCAACTTAGGGCTCACAATGACTGCGTGCTCCGCCCATTCTTTTGCATGGTCACCAACGCATTCCATACCATCAGCACCTGCATGATGAGGTGAGCTTAAGATGCTTCAAATGGTTCCCATGTCATGGGCCATGTTACTACAGATCCATGGGCCACATGTTACTACAGATCAGCTGAACGCAGATGATGTCGTAGCCTATGGCGTCACTATAGTAAAGGAGGTAAGGGAAGAAAGAAGCTAACTGGGCTCTTTTTTTGCCGGGTGTGATGCCACACCAATCTCCAGTGCGACAGCTCCCGTTTATATACAGTTCGATCTGCGACCGCTTGCCCGGTGGGAGCCAAGACAATGGCCGCCTCTATGCTGCGTTCATCGGTTGGCAAGGCTGGCGTGTGCAGGACCGCCCCAAAGGTGCAGCTGCAGCCCTTGCTACAAAGAGCCCTTACAGCTTGCTGTTGATGGATATCAGCTCAGCCTAGTCGAACATCGCATTTTCAGCAAGATTGGCCTCACGGTCGCAGGCCCGCTCTGTGCGTGTCGCTGCGGCTGTCGATCGCCCCGTGTGGTTCCCTGGCAATGCACCCCCACCGTACCTGAACGGGGAGGTGCGGGCTGCTCAGCCTGCTTCGCCCAGCCCTGCCCAGCCAGCTGCAGCCCAAGGCGGAGACTTTTTGCGCCGTGACGGAGCTGATGCTTGTTGCTGTGCTGCCCCTGCAGCTTGCTGGTGACTACGGGTTCGACCCCCTGCGGCTGTCCTCTGATGACCAGACCAGGAAGTGGTGAGCCAGCCTCTTGCTTATAGCGACTGCCCTCAGCAAGGGCTGCAGGCTGACTGTTATGTCCTGAATGCAGGTTTGTCCACGCTGAGCTGATGAACGCGCGCTGGGCCATGCTTGGTGTGGCAGGCATCCTGTTCACCTCTGTAAGTGCTGGGCAGCCACACAAGCAACTGGGACAGGAGCCATGTCGTGGGCCACACAATGTCACAAGCCAAGCCTTGGGACCTGATGCAGCCTGTAGGTCAGCAAGGCAGGACCTCAGCGCTTGCTTTTGACTGGGGCGGTGTTTATAGCAGTACAGTGTAGGCCAAAGGATGAAATGGGTCAATGGCAGTGCCAGCCTGATCCAGCCGTGCCTATGTGTGCAGATTGGGCGGAGGGCTGGGGCCGGCTTCCCAGACTGGTATGATGCTGGCAAGGTGTACTTGGACAACGGCTCCAGCCCCATCCCTCTTGGTGGGGCCTGCTTGCCAGCCACTGCATCCCAGCCACGCACAGTGTCAGCAGAGCACACTTCTGACCGCTCATGCAGCCATCTGGCTCATTGCGCCATGTGCCCTGGCCACAGCGTGGTCTGTCCCCTGTGTGCGCCCTGCCTGCAGCCACCCTGACCATCATCGAGCTCATCCTGTTTGGGTTTGTGGAGACCAAGCGGTTGTATGACTTCCGCAACCCTGGCTCCCAGGGTGATGGCTCCTTCCTGGGCATCACTGATGGCTTCAAGGGCAAGGAGAACGGCTACCCAGGTGAGTGGAAGTAGCCAGAACGCATGCATGGCTGGTGTGGCATGGTGGTGGCCAGAGGTCGTCAGCATCTATGGCACACAGGCAGCTGTAGGTGCAGTCGCATCCCAGCGCTTGAACAAGCTGCTGGCTGTCAGCCAAAACCGCCAAGCTGCAGTGCACCAGGCAAAGCGCGTGGGCGCTGGGTATGGCAGCCATGCCGTGCCTCTCTCCTTGGCTGTCCTGCAGGTGGCCTGTTTGACCCCCTGGGCTTCTCCCGGGGTGATGCAGAGCAGTACAAGCAGTACAAGATCAAGGTCAGCAAGCGTGGCCAGCACTGCGACACACACCCCTTGTCTGCCTGTCATTGCATGATTGTGTATGGTGGCCTGTGCCCTGAACACATGGCCCACACCTGCCAGCTTTGTTGCAACTGACCATGACGGGTGGCTTGATGCACTTGCGATGGTTGACCATGACATGGCTAAGTGTTGAGGTTGGCTGGCTTGCTGCAAGCTTGTTATGCTGCCGTCTCTTTCTGCCATGCAGGAGATCAAGAACGGGCGGCTGGTGAGTCTGGGGCTGGTTGGACCAGATATAGATGTAAATGCTGTAGTATGTGAGGCTCAGTCCAGCTGTGCATTCGATGCAGTGCAAGGGCATTCACATGCCATAGACATCCCCTCTTTACCCCTCGTATCATTCATGTTTGTGTTTGTGTGCGCAGGCCATGATTGCCTTCGTGGGCTTCATCGCTCAGCATCACGCCACCGGCAAGTCTCCCATCGACAACCTGTTCGACCACTTGGCGGACCCCTACCATAACACCTTTGCCACCAATGGCGTCAGCGTGCCCCACTTCACCGAGTTCCAGTGAATGGAGCGCCTCAATAGCTAGAGTGACGTTGCCCACCATGGTGATGCACTGCCTTGCCTGACGAGAGCCAGACGACATGCACGCAGTATAGCCATGAGTGTGCTTGAGTATAGCCATGAGTGTGCAGTGCGCCCTGAGTGTGCTTAACTTTTAACAGCAACATGGGATTGCCTGAAGGTGTATCTGACAAGCATACGGTTGCGGACTAGGACAACTATGGGATGGATAGGAATTGTGTACACGAGTTCTCAATGGAAGTGCTCGCAATGGGGTTTGTAAACTTGAATTGAATACCGTGCATCGTACACAACCGCGCGGTCGTTGCGCGGCTGTCTATCATTCGCGTGCAATATGGCCGCGTTTGTATCATTCGCATGCAATATGTCCGGGTTGATGGCTTCACTATGATTTGCACGGCAAGATGCAAGAGTGAATGAGCTTTACTAACGACAGGCTGACCCACCGTCTCATCGCTGTGTCCCTTCGGGACCACTCCTTGTTTATCGTAAACACGCAACTGTTCTCCTAAGAGTTGGTGGACACTCACAGCTTGGGCAGCGTAGCTTGGATTGTGATAGCACGGATGAGCATAGCATGGACACTGCATGCACGTGACTGCTAGGGCGCTGTTGAGTTAATGAGGTCAGCATGGTCATGGTTGCCCCTGTGCAGACTGCCCGGGCTCTAGTCGCTGCCATGAGAAGGAGCCCGGCTCTGCCTCTCCCACGGGTGTTGCAGAGTCCTTTGATTGGATTGGCTGGCGCCAGCGCGCTGCAGCCACAGCGGAAAAAGCGCAAGGCAGAAATCGCAACTACTACAGCCACAGATGCATGCCTTTAAGGAGCACATCAACCAGGCTACGGAGCTTGTGCAATGTCACTGCCGCATGTCACTTACACAAATGTCACTGCCGCATGACCTGCTGCGGCAACAGCGGGCTACATCATACAACTTAGCGGCAGCAGCTGCTGCGGCTGGAGCAGGGACCGCACCTGTGGGCGAGGCAGCAAGAACAACAGTTGGAGCTGCAGCAGATGTCCCAGACACGCTTTGCCAGCCTGTATGACATGTTGCAGAGTATCCAAGACAATAAGCAAGTAAGCTGCTGCTGGTGCCAATGTTCTTGTTGCCGCTGCTAGTCATGTCACGCTATGGCTGATCATGTGTTGGTGCAGATGTGTGCTTGTGTTGCAACTGCTTTTGCTATTGCTGCTCTTGTGCTCTTGCGTTATTGCTGCTGCTGTTGTTGCTGCTGGTGCTACTACAAGCCAGGAGTTTTGGGCCAAGAACGAGTGGATTGTTGGCATGGGCACAACCTCTACCTTGCTCTTAATGTGCTGTTAGGCACGGTACGAGTTCCACACTTGGTGGAGTGTGGACTACATGACAAGAATGAAGCTGTCACCCCGCTCCTTCTCCCCTCTCTTGCTGCGTGACGTCAGAGTTGCTGAGATGGTGGGGGTGGTACGGCAAGCAGACCCCTGTGCTAGTGGAGGTGGCACAGCGGGTGTTCTGCACCCCAGCCACGTCAGCCGGTGTGGAGCGCCTGTTCAGTGTTTTCAACCTGCTTTGGAGCGACAAGCGCAACCGCCTGCTCATGGGGCGCATGTGGGCCTTGGCCTATGTGTTCTTCAACACGCGAGCGCTGAAGCGTGATGAGCAGCCCTTTGCTCCCACAGCTGCATAGGAGGAGCAGTGGGAGGAGCTGTGGGAGGAGCAGTGGGAGGAGAGATGGATAGCCAAGCTGTAGGGGCTGCAGCGGCAGCGGACATTGCATAATAATGCTGGTACAGGGTGCTGGAATGATTGCAACTGACAATGTGGGGGTGGACTAACCCTGCAACTAGCAATGTAGAGGTGGACTAACCCTTTGGGAGTGGGAGAGGGTGGAGGATGGGAATGGGGGTGTGGTAGTGGAGGATGAGGCTTGGAATGGCATGACAGACACTTGCATGAGGCCTGGGTGCTGGAATGAATGTACCCGACAGTGGAGGAGTGCGCTAGGGTGGTATAGTAGGGTCTAGGCGCAGATCTGAGCCTTCAAACCGATATCTGCTTGCTAGAGTAGGTGTGCAGGCCTACATACAGGCCGCATGCTGAAGGGGAGGCTGACAAACCATCGGCAACCGCTAAACTTCACTCGCGTGAAAGTCTTTCACATTTTCATGAAGATGCAGATACCTTTTTACTTTTATGCAAATTTTATCTTGCAGCCATGGCTGTTACGTAACACCCTCTCAGGCTGTGACATGTGACATCTAGGTTGTGGGGGCCCAGTGCCAGTGAGCTTCGTAGCCTCAATAAGTGCCAGTGGCGCTATGGTTATAATGGTTGGGATACACCGCAAGGGGACAAGAACGACCCGAGATGCTGTCTGCTGGTCTCGCCCGTCTCAGCCCATCGGTCGCTCGGCAGCTTTCGACCAGCTTCGACCGCCTTCGACCGCAATCGACCCTTTTTCGAGGCCCCATCGATGGGGGAAATGTCCGACGTGTCGATTCTTAATGCCCCGCGGCCCAGTATCACATAGGAAAGGAAGCTCCCCAGCAAGCCTCCCCGGCAAGAGCTTCGTTGAAAGCTTCGTTTTCCGATCACACACTCAGGCCCTGTTCGCACTCGCAAATCTCGAAGCTGCGTAGCTGTTCGTTGTGACCGTTAGACCCCGCATTCACAGCAGCCAGGTGAGCTGCACAGCAGCCCAGAAGGAGACAGCGAGGGGCGGTCAGTTTCGGCGGTTGACGCACTTTAACGACAGTACCCGCCCGTCATTCTTCATCATTCTAGCCTCGCCGCGTTTGAACCGAGGCTAGAATGATGTAGAATGACGGGTCAGTTGATTTGGGTGAGGGCATCTTTCAAGCAGGGTTGCAGAGCAGGCGTCAAGAGTCACCGTGCCTTCTGTCGGGGAGCAGGGTAGCCGAGCGTGAAGTCTGTTGCGACAAATGCATCAATTTCAGCCCAACCCGACAACTCTGACACAAATGTAGGACATGTGTCTCTTCTTATAGGCTCAAGCACAGACACAGACGCAACAGGCCCCTCATGCTCGGAAGCAGCTACAACAGGCCCTGTTGTTGCAAATGTTGAAGGCCTCGCAGGCTCGGACGCAGCTACAACAGGCCCAGTTGCTGCAGATGTTGCAGGCCCCGCGGACTCGGACGCAGCAGCCCCCGCGGACGAAGCTAGCCATCTAAAGCACGGCAGTTATCTAGTTCACCGTCAATGACATCGAACATAGAAAGAATATAGCCTGCGCCCATTGCCCAACGTCACACATCAAGGCACTAGCACAACCAGGCAAATGTGCGAACAGGACCTCAGTTCAGGTGTTCCCAACTAACAGAAAATGACAGGAAACCGACCCTTGGCAGTAGGACGGCTGTAACTCTGCACTCACTGCGCCAAATATTATGCTAGATGATTCACAATGTAGCCAACCCAGCCAGCTACCTTTCACCCATCCAGAATAAACATACACCGAGTAGGCCGTGCACAACAAAGCATCAAAGTTAGTGATTCAAATTTGGGCCGTTGCGGGGCATGCCGTCATCGCTGCGACCGCCCGCGTCGTTCAGGCTGCTCTACATGAGCGTGCGCGCCGGCAGCAGCAGTCGGATCGGATAGCGGTTGCGGCGATGTGGCAATGAGCCCACCTCCCCCCAATACCTAGAGGGCAATGCCACAGCTCGACCATCTCGACTTACAACATGCTACTTACTAGGTTTAGCTCCTCTCAGACAGTGTTACAAGCAGTCTTACTCAGATAAGCTACAAGCTCACATTGGTCTGTGACCCCCAACTCCCTTAGCCAATCTCAGGACCAGGGCCATGCAGTCAGTCGCACAACTCCACACCATGACCGAGTTTGGACTGGGCTCCTCTAAGAGTTACGCTCCACTACATGCCATCCACCTGCGTGCAAAGTTTCATAGCTCGACTGCCACCCCACAGCCCCGTGGCCCTGATTCTGCTTGGAGAAGATGATGTCACTTTGAAGATGTTAAACTGATAGAGGCCTGGGCTGTTTAAGGTGCGGTTTGTTGTACTAAATGCGCCAAGGGGTCAAGAACAAACATTTTGTGGCCATTTTCCTGTGGGTGCAGCGGGTGCAACACAGTGGAGGACACAGTGGAGGAGGGGGGGTGTAAGCCGGGTGATACCTTAGTGTTCGCCGACCCAGAAGGTGTGTTCGGCGGAAGCGAGCGCAAAACAATGTTTCAATCACCCCGTCTAGGTGCCTTGCACGCCCGGCAGACATCGCGTTGGGTGTTTGCCGGACATTCCATTTGTGCACAACCAGCTCACTACGCTAGGTAGATGGGGCCTCAGCGATGTGGCTCACCGTGCCAAGGAGACCCGTCTCGCCGATGTGATTTGTTCGCGGGCACATGTGGCAGTACGCGAGCAGAGAATCCAATGGCTAGCGCTGATGGTCAGATTACGCGGACTAAACCGCCAATGCCAATGTGATAGACGCTATCGAAAACAGTGCAGTATTGAGAGAGTACTTGCATGAAGATTACCAACCCCATGTTGGGAACACCTGACCTCAGTGCCAACAGGTAAATCTAAAGAATCAAACAGGAAAATGAGGAAAAACCGCAACCACGCCGCGGTCCACGAGCTACGACTAATCTGTCGAAGACAAAACAACCCCCACCAAGCCGCGACGTCCGCAGCCACCCCAGACCCACACACCCCCGCAGGCCAAAGACATTCCAGCAAGCGTAAGACGTTCGGTGTGGGTTTGACCATTCGGCTGCCGGCCTGCCAAACACCGTTTAGTGCCATCCAAACTCGATTGCTGCCGGCGCTACGTTCCGCCCATTTCAATGGAACATTTTCACATACTTTTGGCCACGACCCAGACTGCGGGGGTCCATGGGCCCGAGTGGCCAGCGCGGTAGCACCTCGACGTTCTTCTCTGCTGACTCCTCGTCTCGAGGTGCTCGGTGCGCCAACCCAAGCTGCAGGCGCTCAATGCCCGTCCACGCCACCATCAACCCATTGTCAGTGCAGTACCTGTGGTGACGAGGCATTGATGGGCACGGACATGAGGTGGCAAGGCAACCATGAATCTTATCCCACTGCTGCCTAGTGGTGATGCCGAGGGCAGTCTAAGGACGTTCATAGCGTGCTGCTGGCTTAGCGGTGTCAACCGGAGACAATAGGCACGAAGGCAATAGGCACAATAGGCACGGCCGGTGCATGCGTCAAGGTAAGGACAAAGCGTGCTGGTGATAAGAAGTGTCCCAACTGCATGGACTCACTGGGGTGGCGGGCAGACGAGGGGCAGATCCGCCTCCTGAGCAACGCTTGCCAAGCCCGCCCTTACCGCCTTGTTTGCAGCCACGCCCCCAGCCACAACCAGACAGCTCACGGCCGGGCCTCCGCCTTGCCTCTGGTCCTCCTGCTCCCATTGCAAAGCACATATGGTAATCAGTAAGCAAGCAAGCGGCAAGGTAGGCAGGGGGCCAGTCAGACGGGTATGTAGTCAGACAGGTCGATTGGCCCACACCCTTGCACAGCAGTGCACGTCAGCCCATGCTATCACACATCCAAAGAGATAGGTAAGAGCAGATGGAGAACAGCTCACCCACAAACACAGTGCTGTAGAGCATCAGGGGTAGCGAGGCCAAAGCAGCTGGCAAGACATGAGGGGTCACAGCTTAGCTGTACAGGCGGAGCTGGCTACCACTAGAGCCCTATGTGGCTCTGCCCGTTGCCATGGCAAGGCCCAGCCAGAGGCCCGCGGCACTGCAGCCTGCACCAGGGTGGCTGTGTACTCAACCGGCCACGGAGGGGTGTAGCCTGAGGCACAAGCGGACTGGTGCAAGCCTCCTGTACAGCTACAGTGTGGGGCGCAGCGCACCTGCAGCCATGCCAGGGCCCGGCGGGTGCGCTGCTGCAGGAATGCCACGGCCGCCTTCTGGAACGCAGCGGCAATGTCAGCCGCTGAGCGGGACAGCTGGTCAGCCAGTGCAGGCGACTCAACAGGCGCAGACCCGCCCGCGTCAGCTGCAGGGGCTGCAGGGCTCTTGCAAGTGTCTTGGTGCGGTGAGGTGGGGCCTGGCTTGCCTGTCTCGGTGGGTGCAGCAGGTGCGCTACTGCCCAATGGCTGGGCAGGCAGGCAGGCTGTTGGAGTCCCTGGCCCTGGACAGCTGCCTGTGCCGGGCAGCGCTGACTGGGCGGGAGCGGCTGGGCAAGGGGTGCTACCTCCTGCGCTGCTGCTGGGTGCTGCTGCATCACAGCCTGGGTTGGTGGTTGGGGGCGGGGCCCGGGCGGAGGAGAGTGGCGCACCCAGCCGCTGCTCCTCCTCCTGCAGCAGTCTTGAGACCGCTGTCTTTAAGCCACTGAACGAGAAATTGCACGAGTCCTGCACCCACAGGCAGGCAGCCAGGGTACTGAGGGGTAGGGCACGGCAGGCTTGACACGGTCAAGTGCTAGACATCGCTGCCAGAGGAGCCCTGCATCCCATCCCATCCCATCCCATCCCATCCCATCCCATCCCATCCCATCCCATCCCATCCCATCCCATCCCATCCCATCCCATCCCATCCCATCCCATCCCATCCCATCCCATCCCATCCCATCCCATCCCATCCCATCCCATCCCATCCCATCCCATCCCATCCCATCCCATCCCATCCCATCCCATCCCATCCCATCCCATCCCATCCGCCATTACAGTCCAGCCCAACTCGGCCTGTCCTTGGACATAGCCACGGCAGGGGCCAGGAGGGGTCGGGACAGCTAGCTGGCAGTGGGCCCACAGCAGCACCTTGTGAGCTCCGGTCTGCAGGGGTAGGGGCATTTTGAAGCGCGATGCATCGCCCTTAGCAGCCAGGGCTTCCAGCAGAGGTCCCCCTGGCAGGGCAGGCACCATGGGGGGAGCAGGCTGGCGGCAAGGCCCTCTGCTGCTGGGAGCAAAGTAGACCCAGGCACTGCGCTGGCTGCAGGGGAGGCTGCTGGTGAGAGGGTGCTGTGCAGGCCCAGAGGCCGCCAGGCAGCAGAGGGAAGCAGTGGGCAGGGTGTAGGACAACAATACACTCACACAGGCCTAGCTCATGAGTTGCCCACTCTGGTCCTCAACGCTCTCATGCTTGCTCACCAACCGTCAACCCAGTATGTTCTTGCCCTTCCCCCACCCTCCCCTACCCTCCCCTACCCTCGCCCGCCCTCCCTGCGCTTCCCTACCCTCCCCTGCCCTCCCCTGCCCTCCCCTGCCCTCCCCTGCCCTCCCCTGCCCTCCCCTGCCTTCCTCTACCCTCTCCCACCTGGGATAACAGTGATTCCCAGCAGGCGTGCGATCTTGTCAAAGCTCTCCCCCAGGCTGTCATCCAGAGTGGTGCCCAGCAGGCGGTGGCGGCCCACCCCCTCCACCAGCACCAGCAGGTTGTGGCCCCCAGACACGAGCAGCACCAAGGCGGGGAACGTCATTGCGGGGCTCAGGCCCAGGGAGGGGAGGCGGGCTGTCAGCGCATGCGCCTCCATGTGATGCACTGGAATGAAGGGCAGGCCATGGCGGGCAGCCAGACGCAAGCCATGGCGAATCCCTACCTGGGCAAGGAGGCATAGAGGCAGGGGCAGCAGGGGTGAGGAGGGGGGCTGATGGGCAGGAGCAGGAGTGTGGGCCAAGGCGGAAGCAGCCACACGCACCTGCAGGCATAAGGACAGCCCCGGTCCTACTGTCACTGCCACGGCTGTGAGCTCGTGCGGTGCCACCCCTGCTGCAGCCAGGCAGTCGTCCACGGTGGCGGTAATGGCGGCGGCATGGGCGTCTCGGGCCACGTCAGGCTTGACACCGCCCCACACCTCATGCAGCCCCACCTGCAGCAGAGGGAGAGGCAGGGGCTGTGGCTCACTGCTGGGGGGAGGGCCAGCAGTGGCCTGCCAGCCACGTTGTGGGAGGAGGAGGGGCCGCCCCCGCCAGTGCAACAAACCTATCCCTCCTCCCCTCCACCATGCCCTGACACCCACCTGGGAGGCAATCCTCTGGCCCAACACGCAGCCGTCACCACGCACCACCGCAGCAGCTGTGTCATCACAGCTGCTCTCTATGCCCAGCACCAGCCACTTGGTGGGGTCAGTTTCCCGCACCCCCAAGCTGGCCAGCTTGCTGAGTAGGGTGCTGGGGGCAGCGGGGCCAGCGGGGCGCACTGACAGCCTGCTGGCCTGCTGCACACCCTGTGCCTCAGCCTGATCTGCTTGCACTGCTGGGCTGTGGGCTGACGCCCCTGACACATTATGGGGCAGCTGATCAGTCCCGAGGGAGGGAGGGCGAGAAGGTAGCTGACCATTGCCCGTGCAGGGGGTGGGGTCTAAACCTGGTGGCATGTAACCAGCTGTCCCACTGCTCTGGCCCAAGGCTTGGCTGGCAGCAACTGCGGCAGGCTGCTGCTGCTGCTTGCTGCTGTGAGTGGCTCGTAAGCGTGCTATGACGTCAGCGCACGGGTCATCTGGAGTGAGGGGTGTGAGGTTGATGAGGCGGCCAACA
This sequence comes from Haematococcus lacustris, assembly GCA_030144725.1. Classification (NCBI taxonomy): domain Eukaryota; kingdom Viridiplantae; phylum Chlorophyta; class Chlorophyceae; order Chlamydomonadales; family Haematococcaceae; genus Haematococcus; species Haematococcus lacustris. Next base: position 9,922,714 of record JASKMD010000017.1, read on the forward strand.
GCCTGTGCTCCCATACCACTGCACACACAGGGCAGCAGAGGTGATGGTAGAGCTGGCTAGGAAGCTGCGGGTGGTGGCTGGCGGCTATGCAAGGGGCATGCAGCACCTGGCTGGGAGGATCAGGCCCCCACCTGCCCGCCCCTTCTTGCAGTGGCCCCTGATGCAAGCAGCCATGGCAGTCCACACACCGCCTGGGCACCATGCAACCTTGCCTACCCACTTGCCTAGCTCAGGGCAGCACATTCAGGAGGACGGGTTCATAGTCAAGCATGCAGGACAGACAAGTCGCCCTGTGGCCGTACATCAGCAGTGAGCAAAGCTGTGAGCAAGGCTTCACGGAAGTGGAGGCAGAGGTGCAGTAGCGGGCAGTACAGGTGAGGCCACACCTGACCAGCACCTGGCAGCCGCGGTGTGGGAGCGCCATGACCTGGCGAGGCATGCGGTCCGGCCACTCCACCAGGCACACGTCACGCTGGAAGGCTGCGGCCCAGTCCAGCAGCCCAGCCATCTTGTCCACTTTGGTGCCCAGGCGGTAAGGGTCGATGTGGTGCAGGCTGCAGATGGGGCCCGCAGGCCTCACGCCGCTGCTGCTGATGCTGGGGGTTGAGCCCTGCTCCTCTGAGCTCTGAGCATTGGGTGGTTGCACTGACTGACTAGGAGCTGCAGTCTGGACAGGGGCACAAGCAGCCTGCATGGGTAGTTTGGGCGTTGCACAGAGTTTACTGTTTGCCGGCCCTTGCTGCTGCTGCTGCTGCTGCTGCTGCTGAGATGAGTTTGCTTCAGCCTCTGTCATGGTGGCGTCATAAGTACCATTGTGGCAATCACTCAGGCCCTCAGCAGCAGGACGCAGCTTTCCCTGCTGTGCCACTGGATGTTGTGGCTGCGCGCCCTCGCCCCTGCTGCCCTGTGTGGCCTGACGCATGGCTGGCTCTGGGGGCAGCAGCTGATGGCTGGCAGTGTCTGCAGCCTGCCCCTCCTCCGCATTGTATGACAAGCATAGCAGGAAGGTGGGTGACGGCACTTCCAGCATCGGGTTGCAGCAGAAGGCGCGCACAAAGCCCCGGGCGATCGTGGACTTGCCTAGTCAGCCATGGCATGCATGCAGGCAATGCAAGCGTGTGGCAATGACCAAGCAGGAGTCATGCTGGCTAGACATGTGCTGCATGCTGCATGCTAGCACTTCTCGTAGGTTACCAATGCATTGCAGGCGGGGTCGCAAGGAGCCAGTGCCCCGCCCTCACCTGCCCCCAGCTCTCCTTTGAGGAGTACCACTGAGCCTGGGCTGCCACCCAGTGCCTCACACAGCATGCCACCAAACTCCTCCTGCTGCTCACTGCAGCCAGCCCAAAAGTGGAACCCAGGGGCGTGGCTGTCGGGCAGAGCGTTTTGAATGGCGGCAACCAGTGGACCTGCTCGGTCGCTGGTCAGCTGTGAGATAGGGGTGCCGTCTGCCTGTTGTGATGTGGGCGTTGACGGTGCAGCGTAGCAAGGGATGAGCTGGAAGTGCAGTTGTGGGACGGTCTGGCCTGCAGGAGCTCCATTCTCCTGCACGATCCGCAGGCCTGCAAGCATGTAGCTCATGCATGATGTATTCCCACCACACAGCAATGCTGTTGAAGGCGCACCTGTGCAGCCGGTCGCTTTTTGGACAGCCCGGGCCAGAACTCCCAAGTCAGGGATGATGCCTTGTGCAACATCGGGTGGCAACTCCTCTAGAATGGTCGCGGCAGCATGTTTGACAACCAGGAGGGCATGGCCGTGCGACTCTGGTTTCTGGCTCAGTATAGCGAAAGTAGCCGGCCTACTAAACAGCAGCAGTCCGGACTGCTGATGGTTGGAGACGCGCTCCAGCACATTGGGGTCGTGCCGTATGTGCGGCAAGTCTTTGCCCGATGCGGCGGGGTGCACCATTTTACGCCTCTTGCTTCGTTCTTGCATATCAGCGTCACCGCATAGCGCCGCACTGTGCAGAAACACGACCTGCATGGCGCATCAACCCATGCTGTAGCAACCCCTAAATGTGCCCCCCGATTGTGCCTTGCAGTAATGACAAGCCTTCTCCGACCACCCGGAACCTGCCCTCCCACCCCCTCCCAGCCCCAGCCCCGCACTCCCACCCACTACCAGCCCCAGCCCCGCCCTCCCACCCCCTCCCACCCCTGCGCAACCCTTGCAGCCCCACCCCCTCCCAAGCCCAGCATAGCCTTCCCACCCCTTCCCACCCCCTTCAACCCCAGCATAGCCTTCCCACTCCCTTCAACCCCAGCCCCGCCCTCCCACCCCCCCTCCCAGCTGTCCTCCCACCCCCTCACTGCCCTCCCAACCCCGCCACCCACCTTTTCACCCCCTCACACCTTCTCACATCCCCTCACACCCCCTCACATCCCCTCCCACCCCCTCCCAGCCCCGCCACTTCCTCCCAGCCCCGCCACCCCCTCCCAACCCCCTCCCACCCACGCTCTTCCACTCAATGGGCCGCAGCCGGTTGCGTGCTCATCTTCAAGCACTTGTAAAGCCACCAGCCGCAGCAAGGAGGGCTGACGGTATTGCTTTGGAGGTGCACGCCAGAAATGGGTTGTTGATGACCATGAGGGGCAGCATAGACTGGCAGCAGCATATGCTCTGGCCTACGATGGGCGCGATTACAGCCACACCACTGAGGAGCAGGCTCACAGTGGAGCTGGACACGAGCTCGCCACGCAAGCGAAGGGCGGGCGTGAGGCATCGGACCCAACCTGCCCAGCAAGGTAACACCTACACACCTACACACCATGTGAGGCCTTGCAGAGTTGCCAAATCATCAGTACTGCTCACGAAGGGGTCAACAACGCTCCAGCGTCGTGTATTTCCGTGCATGTGTAGAGGGGCGTTGTTACATCGGTCATGTAAGTCGATGTAAGTGCCATGTAAGTCGATAAGGCTGCGCCGACTGTTCCTAACTGTGTGCAGGCTCTCCTAGGCCAGGTCGATCGCGGCGGTCTCCCGCGACGAGGCCCGCATAAGCAAGAACTGCATTAATTTGAATGCCAAGATTCGAGCCGCCATTGCACTCAGCAAACTGCACAGTCATTTCTGATACGAGTTGGACCGCATAGCTGACAGATTCGTCTATCCGGGGACGTGCGATACATAAATAGAAACTACGTGGCTGAGACGCGGCGTCGTTTTGATTACCAGGGGTAAGTTTTCTGTTAGTTGAGAACACCTGACTTAGGCAATGATCACGCTGCTTGTGCCTGATTACAACTCGTGCTTTGTTTTGGTGTATCATGAGTTCTGTAGGGGAAGAAAGTTGTAATGGCGATGAAAACAAAACAGGAAAACAGGATGCGAGAAAAATAAACAAGCAATCAGTGTATCGATGTTCGGTGTGGCAGCTCCTAAGGCCAACTACAATCCCAACTCCGATGTGGAAGTCGCAGTGCCGGCCGATCTCGACGGCATTTCAAGCGTGCGATGGAGCCCCACTGCCAACTTTCTAGCAGCAAGTAGTTGGAATCATAGCGTGTACGTGTGGGACATTCAGCCCACTGGTCAGACAGTCCCCAAGGCCCAGAATAAGGACCACACGCAGCCAGTGCTCTGTACAGCCTGGAACCAAGATGGCAGCCAGCTCTTTACGGGGGGGTGCGACAAGTCAGTCCGGCTGTGGAACCTGGCCACCAACCAAAGCCAGCAGGTTCGTGCTTGCGACGTTCGTCCATTGCATTCGCATCGCATGTGTTGCACTGCAGACGGCATCCAGACGCAGTGGGGTTTGTTGTGCAGGTTGCCCAGCATGATGCACCAGTCGCGCACTGCTTCCACGTCCCCAGCATGAACATGCTGGTCACTGGCAGCTGGGACAAGACCATGAAGTTCTGGGATTGCCGCACCCCCACAGCTGCCCACTCTCAGACTCTACCAGAGCGCATTTATGCAATGGATGTCAACTATCCGCTGGCAGTCTTAGGCACTGCAGATCGCAACCTCATCATTTACGACCTTACCAAGCCACAGGCCGCCTTCAAGACGCTGCAGTCCCCTTTGAAATGGCAGACGCGTTGTGTGGCGTGCTTCCCAGACAAGCAGGGCTACCTAGTGGGCAGCATAGAAGGTCGAGTGGCAGTGCAGCATGTCGACGATGCTGTGGCCACCACTAAGAACTTCACCTTCAAATGCCACAGAGATGGCAATGACATCTATGCAGTCAACTCCATCCAGTTCCATCCAGCCTACGGCACCTTCGTCACTGCTGGGTCAGACGGCACCTACAACTTCTGGGACAAGGACAGCAAGCAGCGCTTGAAGGCCATGGCCAAGTGCACATACCCCAACGGCCCTGCCCCCATTCCCTGCAGCAGCTTCAACAAGGATGGCAGCTTGTACGCGTATGCTGTGAGCTACGACTGGAGCAGGGGCTACAGCGACTATCAGCCCCAGCAGATGAAGAACACCATCCTCCTGCACCAGGTAGGAGCAGTGGCACGCAGCAGTCTGGTATGCAGCAGCAACATGTGCTGCGCCAATGTATGCTAGGGACACCTGGCAGCACTAGGGACACCTTTTCCTAGCTGGGCCGCTGCACTGTGAAGTAGACAGCGCCGCGTTGCCTTGATCTTGCTGTGCCCAGCTTGTCACTAGCTGGTGGGACGCTGACAACGGAGGTGTGATGCTGTGATGCCTGCACAGGTCAAGGAGGATGAAGTGAAGGCCAAGCCCAAGGCAGCCACTTCTGTTGCCGGCAGGAAGTGAACAGCTAGGTGCAGGCCACCCATCTTTCCTGTGACAGCACTGGAGGGCAGCACATTGCTTTGGCTCAGGCTGATGATGAGGTGCATGGCTGCCTCACTCATGTGTTGACATGACTTGCTGTGTACCTGTACCTGGAGTTGTAGCTTTCAAGGTTACCAGGTGTGAAGGGTAGGAGGATGTATAGTGGAGATGTAAAACCCTTGCAGGATATGCTTTGCATAAGGAGGTTTTGTGTCGGTGCTGCTTCCCTGAACCCCTGAAACAAGCAGCATAGGCAGCACCCTTGTCATGCCAAGTAGGGGAAACAACGCTGATGCCAGGTGCTGCACGTGCTACATGTGGACGTTGCAGTGCATGTGACTGTCAGGCTTTCATGCCAAGTCCCTGACTGCTAGAGTGACGTTTGGTAGTGAAAGTGTAGGTATGAACCACTTGCAAAGGTAAACCAATGGTAGGCTGTTAATCTGGAAGCCCCAAAGTTTCCAAGTCAGATGCCAGCAGCATGGGGAGGGTACATGATGATGCTAGAAGTATGCTGCCTCAGGGGAGTGGCCGTTGCAGGCTCAGGGCAGACAGGGAGCAGGGTCATGGACTTCTAACTGCATGGTGGTAATCTTCCTGTTCGAACACTCACAGCACAGATAAGCCCAGCCGTGGCAACCTAGCTGTGGCCAGTGATGGGTAGTACAAGATACGTGTATCGATACCGATACGTATTTTTTGTATAATACCAAAATACACGTATCGTATTAAAAAATACAAGTGCCGGCCGGCAAGTTGCGTGGATGCCTTCGATGCAGCTGCTGGTTGCTGCCACAACTAGAGTCCGCGCTAAAGGCATGCCGCGCGGGCTAAAGCCATCGGCCTGCTCCCGGAGCAGTCGGTCGTATGTGCCGGTTATACATGCAAGAACATCAGAGTTGGGAGGCCCTGACTTTCCAACGTCGCCGTGCTGCCCAGACATCAAGGACAGGCTGCAGACTGGCTGCGCTGCTCCTTTCACGCGTGACATGTTGCCTCTGTATCGCTGTATTGTATCGATACAAAAAATACACGTTTTTTCTTGTATTTTCTTGTATTTCCTGTATCGATACACGTATTACCCATCACTGGCTGTGGCACTCATGTTGGTTGCCAAGGGAGCCACAGGCAGGGCAGCAGCGCTGCTTACCTTAACACTGACAGGGGCAACTAGGACAATAACGAGCAGCAGCCTCGTTGGTAGCAGTGACAACGTAGACTTTGGTACGCGGCAATGCCCGCCCTCCACGCCCTCCAGCAACGTATAGCACGCTTGTGCTCCTTCGCACCGCAGGCTTCAAGGATGTGCCGCGCGATCAAAAGGCGAACCTGGTGGCCCAGGTGTTCAGCAGCGTGGCTTCCTCTTACGACGTCATGAACGACCTAATGAGTGCAGGCCTGCATCGCGTGTGGAAGGACCAGTGAGTGAAATTTGTGAGCAACAGTAGGACTTGCAACCTGCCGCCAGCACCCAGCAATATCACTACATATCCATACTGCATATTCATGCAATTTTTGAGGTGCAAGCACATGCTCCTCCCACCATTGTGCAGGTTGGTGCAGAGCTTGCAGCCATTCCCCGGCATGCGTCATTTGGATGTGGCTGGTGGCACAGGCGATGTTGCGTTCAGGGTGCTGCGGGCCATCCGGAAAGCAGAGGCCCTGGATGGCAGTCATGCAGCTGGAACTCAGCCGTCTGCCCCTCAAAGGCCCCCTGCATCCCCCCGCGCACCAAATTGTGAAGGACACAATGCTAGCCAACAGCTTGTAGACAGTGCAGCCATGCCCATACAGTCGCCTATTCCAGCAGCTGCCAGCGAACACAGGAGAGCACCAGCCAGTCAGTTCCCTGACCTGCCAGGGGTGGCCCATGCAGTTCCATTGAGTGGGGTGCCCGGGGCTGCTGCTGCCACCAGCCAGGGGCCCCAGCCTACGCCACTGGGTGCCCCTCCAAAAGCCAGCCATGCGGCCAAGCTGCCTGCCTCTTGGACACCAGGCAGTGTGACTGTGTGTGATATCAACCCTGACATGCTGGCGGAGGGCCGCAAGAAGGCAGCAGCTGCACAAGACCTGGCAGGTAGGCTGGCTGGCTGGCCTGCAGCACTGTGGGCAGTGCGCACAACCTTCACCCTTCACCTTGATCTGATGTGTGGTCCACGCACCTGACCACCCCCATCCTTTCCCTTCCCATCCTTGTTCTTTGTGTCCACCTGGACATACAGCATCCATCGCCTGAGCTGTGCTCCTTGCAAAACCCACACAACGCATGGATCACCTACCACCTGCCATACCTCCTGCCACCTGCCCTGCCACCTACCACCCGCCCCGCCCTGCCCTGCCCCACCCCGCTCTCCCCTGCCTCAGCCCAAGGGCTCCCTGCAAGTTGCCACAGGGGACACAGGCCTGGTGTTTGAGCTGGGCAATGCCGAGGCCCTGGACCAGTTTCCTGACGCATCCTTTGACGCCTACACCATCGCCTTTGGCATTCGGAACGTGACGGACCGACCTGCGGCTCTGAGGGAAGCGTACCGGCTGCTGAAACCTGGCGGCAGGTGTGCAATGCAGCAGGCGTCGTGGCGTGCGTAGGGGCAGATGCATGGAGTGAGGTGCATGAGTATGCTACTGTGGTGGAGGGCACATGCACACACAACACTATGCTACCCTGGCAATCATGCACCAGCTTACTAGCTGCATCAACCAAAGAATAATATAATGAGACACCCTTACCTGACCTGCTTGTGCTGCAACACTGGGCTGCCTGCCTGAAATTCCACACGCCTCACCACCACACCTGCCCATCACCCGCCACGAGGATGTGATGCAAGGGCTGAGGGCAGTCAGGGACTGAGGGAGGGATGTGTGCAATCCACGGATGTGCATGTCAGGCTGTGGCAGGCGTGGGCTGGGCTTGAGGTTCAGAGCCCTACCACAATCCAGCCCCTCGCTGGCATAATAGGCTTAAGATCTGCTGACCTTGACAGCCTTGCAATGCTCGTGCCTACCAAAGCTTTGCACCTTGTGTCTCTGCAGGTTTTTGTGTCTCGAGTTTTCCCACGTATCCCAGCCCGTGCTGCGCCAAGCCTACGACGCGTACAGCTTCGCAGTCATCCCGCGCATTGGCGGCTTGGTCGCTGGCGACGCCGCGTCATACCAGTATTTGGTGGAGTCCATCCGTCAGTTCCCGGACCAGGTGAGAGCATGGCGAGTGAAGGGGTGCAGTGAGGGAGCAGCTAGGCTTGCAGGCCGTGCGAGGTCCACCCCGTCCAGCACCTTTTGTCATCGGTCACCTTCAGACATCAGTCAGAGTCGCCTACCCGTCAGTCACCAGGCTCCTCTGCCACCTCATCTCACCCTGTTCAGTTGCTTGCAATGGCTGCCATGCCTCCATGCAAGCTTGGGGTGGCTGGCTGACTAGCTGCCTGCTTGTGCACTGAAGGCAACAGGGTTGCAGGCATGAAGGAGTAGTATGTGCTCAGGTATCCTGCTGCTGTGTTGATCAGGGGTCTGGTACCATGCACATCAAGCATGCCAGAGTGTGCACGTCATGACTGCCAAGCTGCCACGAAAGGATCGCACACAGGCATACTCCCCCCACACCATCCCTTCCCGCAGCAGGAGTAGCTGGCGCCCTGCTGGCTGCTCCCTGGTGCAGGACTCATTTGCTGACATGATTGAGGACGCGGGGTTCAAGGCCGTGGGTTACACCAACATCATGGGTGGGGTGGTCGCCCTGCACACTGGCTACAAGCTGCCCAACTGAGCCCTATGGCATTACCATTTGCTGCCAGCCAGGCCGGTGACTAGCGCAGCCTGGCTACAGCGGTGCCGAGACTGCTCTGTGGCAGGGTCGCCAGCACAGCTTGGGTGCTGGCAACGGCTACAGCTGTGAGGCTGACGGCCACACTGTCTTGGCAGAGGCACTGGGCGCTAGGGTGTGTGGGTGAACAAGCGAGGCGGACGAGGTGCTGGAGGTCAGACCCTCCCAACTGCCAGTGGAGGGCCGCTGTGCGCTTGCTCGTAGAGAGGTGCTGAGAGCAGGCATGGAGCCCGACTGGCGACCACGCAGCCAAATGGCTGACGACTGTGGCGTTATAAACCACCATGTGCATGAACGGTACTGCCACGGCGGACAAGTGGCACGGAAGATATGAAGCACTGGTCGGATCAGGGCTTGGAGGGGTAGAGCAGCCTGCTCTTTTCAAATCACCTTGACTGATCAACGGCATGATGATGTGGCTTACACCGCTTAAGCCGTCAGCCGTTAGGCTGCTAGGCCGCCCTCCCCCTCTAGGGGTTCGGGACTTTCTGTAACGCACTTCAAAGCAAGGTGCACAAACAAAGGTGCACATGGGCTCAACATGAAGTCATGCAAATTCTCATTATTGTTCTGTAAAGTCATGGCAAACTCCGGCTGGTCCCTGATGGAACTCGTGGCAGTGCACTCAAAGATGAAATGCATGGCGTCATCCACTACCCCCTCTGTGCATCTGGTGCATGTGCGATCAATGAAAGTTACCCCCTCAAACCGAGCCTTCTCCACCCCCAGACCACTGTTGCCTAACCTGAACCTAGTCAAGCTCGTGCGAACTTCTGTAGATAGTTGTCTGTTAAGCAGGTGTGGTGCCATGTGATTGATGCCAATGCCGTCCCCATGCTTGAACCATGCAGCATACGAACATCTCTCCCGATGCACCGTCTCAGGCAATCTAGGGTCTCCCTCAAACCCAACCCAACGCCTCCCCCACCTCTCGAGCCACTTCACTTCCATAGCCTTGCCCTACACCAGGGGTACATGAGTTAAACGGCTAGTTTAGGCGTTTAACTGCCTAAACTGCTCGGTGAACGACGACGTATTTAAGCCAGGAGTTAAACTGAATCAGGCCGGGGTTTACCGAGGGGCTCGCCATACCAAGTTTAACCATGGCATCCGGTTTAACTCGTAGTTGAACTCCTGCTAAACTAGTTTTAGTCGAGGTGAACGACATGTTGAACCAGCAGGTAAACGACATGGTAAACTAGCATAAACTGGCATCTCCCAGCCTAGATTGTATGTGACAAGGCACAATCACAAGGCTACAGCAAACTCCTGTGTGTTTGAACGTGCGCAATGCTGCACCCAGCTGCTCACAGCTGCCCTCCAACTGGCTGTTGCCCATGTGTGGCTGTTGCTGAGTAGCTGTTCCAAGGCTGTTCCAAGCTGCTCCAAAGCTCAAATGAAGCTTCCCCATACTTCCTGCAGAAAGGGCAAGTCACTACATTGTGTCCCTACTTTCCCCCGCCTACACACCCAACAAACATGTAGCATACGCTCACGACATGATGAATGCTATTGGCTCACTCACCCAGGTGACTATGCAGGTCGGTGCCTTCTCTTTCTCTTGGTTGCACCAAGTTTAGCATTGGCACGGTCCTCAGCTGCATGATTAGCACAAGCATTGGCAACTTCAGTATGACAGTGGGCACGAGCAACAAGCCATGCAACGAACCTATACGCACACCTGCAGCCATCTCTCCTTGCACCTCATCTCCTGATGGTGTTGATGGAGCTACAGAGGCGCGTCTATCCTTGCCTGCGACAACAGAGTTGCAATGGGTCGTTGTCCTGCGCCACACAATAGGGATTAACACACATAGAATACGGAAGGCATGTACCAAACACATGTAGCAAATGCCAAACATACCTGTTATGGCCTTCACTGGGGTAGCTTGCTCTGCATCTGCGCAAACAACAGCAGCATGAGTGGGCAATGCAAAGCCATATACAGGTGATGAGCTATGTTTGGATTAAGCATGTGCAAGTGGCAGCACCTTTGCAAGACGGCGATTTGCTCTGCTTGATGGCGTTCTCCGCCTTTGTCTTTATCCACTGCAGAAACATTGCTCGCGCTGTGGCGTCCAGATGTGGCTTTGCTCCGTTCCCTGGAAGGAAAATGCTGTCGAGCTTGCCCCCGTACTCCGCTGCATGGCGCTGCCTCGAGTCTGCTACCATCCCACCCACGGCTTCCAGCACATCCTTCACAACCGCAGACAGTACAGCCTCGCCAGCCGAAGTTGGCTGGTTGAACTCTTGCGCCTTTCCCTTTGACAGAAAAAGAGGCTTAATGCCTTGAACGACGGAGGCTCCGTTGGCCACCGACGTGACCACATGTTGTAGGGCCGCTGTGATGAGTCTTTCTGGCCTTCGCCCTTGCTTGGTAGGGCCACCTGCAGCCGTGACCGCCGATGCGGCTTGGGGGCATGGAGCAGCTCTGCGATTGAACATGTTGCATGTCGAATTTGTTTCATCGCTGTTGACTGAGCAGTACACTTGCTTACTGACATTCTCTTCACCGCTCGGACGAATGCTTCCGCTTCCAGTTCGTCAATGTCCCAGGTGGCCCCGTTCGCGGACGCCACGGCCGAAACCATCTGTTGCTGAATTACAATTGCGTCCATCTCCAAGAACAGCTCTAGTCGAACAGGTCCAGACAGTCTAAAAGAGTAGGCACAGGCCTCGATTGCTGCGAACTCTAAACTCTTGTCGTCGTCAACGCCAAGGTCGGCTGCAATGCGCATGGGTAGAGGCAAGGTAGAGGAGCCACAGCAGAAGGGCAAGGAGGTAGGAGTGGGAGGGGAGGGTGAGGGTAGCGTTGTAGTCTGTGACTGTTACAAGAGCACCATAATGTGGCAGTAAAGACAAAGCGGTCAGCAACAGTGCATGTAAGCCACTGAGCCCTGCATGTGCTACATGTGCAGGGTGGTGTGCAGCTGGCAGCAGACGTGGAGTACTTCTGCAACGTCATGAGCGCGCTGCAGGTGGGCCACACCTTTTGTCCCATGATTAAGGGGCCTGCTGTTTAGCTAGGCATGCCTTGTGGCCGGGAGCTGCACCCCTTGTGCCCTCTTACGCCAGTGCCCGGACAGCAGAGCCAAAGCACCCGTAGCTGAAAGGATGCGGTTGCTGAAGCCAATAACTGGGGTGTCAGGCGGCGCTTGAGCTATGAGGGGTCCGCCAGCCTGAGGTGGAAGCTCGGGTGTGCGCAGGTGGCGCCGCCGGTGGGGCTGTTGGCGGTGCAACTGTATGCGGGGCTGGCGGCTGAGCAGTTGCAAGACGCTTGGAAGGCAGCGGTTGCAGAGACACGGGAGGACGTCGCTGCCATCCGTGCGATCGCGGGCTTGCGGCGCGTCAAGCTCGACACATAGTGGCACGCCCACTGTGGATGCTCTTTCCTCCTTGCTTGGTGTGAATGCTTTGATAAGGCGCTTTTCTTCATCCGCCCGCCCTTGCCCGTTGAGCTTCCAGCGCTAAGGACAGGCGCCAAGGAGAGTCCATGTCTGGGATACCTCGCGAGTCTAGGAACGCTAGGAGCGTGAGGTTACCCACAGGCAACACCCTGCTCCATGTTGACAGGGGAGTTGTTGCTGACAAGCGCTCACCTCCATTGATATTCTTGCACTTACCTCCCCCCTTCCCCCTTCCCCCCCTCACCCCCCTCCCCCCTTCCCCCCTTCCCCGTTCCCATTGGCTTAGAGCCTGAAGTCACGGGCGGCGTCTCCCGTTCTTCGGTAGGCGCGCGGCCCCAACATTCAAAAAATGGCAGTAAACCGACCCCTGGTAGTAGGACGGCTGTAACTCTGCACTCACTGCGCCAAATTTAATGCTAGCTGGCTCAGTATGTAGCTAACCCAGCCAGCTACCTTTCGCCCATCCAAAGTAAATATCCAGTCAGTAGGCCGTGCACAGCAAAGCATCAAAGTTAGTAATTCAAATTCGAGCCGGTTCGGGGCATGCAGTCATCGCTGCGACCACTCGCGCCGCTTAGGTTGCTCTACACGAGCATGCGCATCGGCAGAAGCAGTCGGATCGGAGAACGGTTGCGGAAATGTGGCACGAAGGCGGTTGGCAGGTGGTTGGGGGAGGTGGACGGTACAGCCTTTGTTGCGCACTTTACAACCTGAGTTGGCGCTGGGGGCCTGTCTAACTAAGTCTTGCGCTTGCGCTTGGCAGCTGTCTTGGGCAGCCCCAACCCAGCAGGTGTGGTACGCTTGCGTAGCGTGAAGCCAGGAGCCGGCGCTGCTGCACCTAGCTCACTACCTTGAGCCGGAGCAGCCTGCCCTTGGGTGGCGATTGCAGCTAGAGCCAGCTGATACATGTGCCGTAAATCAGGTGATGCAATAGGCCCCTGAGGCGACGCAATGGGAGGTGCCAGCATCTGCCCCTCTAGGGCTGTGCCCCACGAGCTCCGGCCCTGCTGCTGGGGTGGCTGCTGTGGGGGGGGCTGTTGTGGCAGGGGGGGCTGTGGAGGCGGCACACCTGCTGGCACAACTCGGCTGCACCCTGCTGCTGCTGCTGCTGCCACCCGTTGCTGGCTTGCATGGTCCCCCACATTCACCACAACCCCCCCTACACAGCAAGCAGCTGCTGTGGCTTTGCGTGCTGCTCTGGCTGGTGCCCTGGCTGAGGCTGCAGCCACCTCCTCCAGCCGCACCGCAGTGCGAAGCTTAGGCAACTGTAGCGTGAAGTCATGCACATCAACGCTGTTGAGGGTGGTCCTCAGCGTGTGCAGGGACATGTGCTCCAGCAGAGCAGGCAGCTCCATGAAGCGACCAGCTCCATGCTTCAGCAGCTGTAGCAAGGACTCCACCGGGGCATTGGAGGTGGGACACGCCAAGAAGTACACCTCGAGGTGGAGGCGCAACCCGGTGCTGCATGGGCTGCCCTCAGCCATGGCATGGATGTCTTGTTCGAACTGTTGCCACGTGCAGTGAGGGTCCCACACACCCGGGTCAGACTGCCCATCGTCCATGCGCAAAGCGGCACACTGAACCACCTTGGCGGCTACCTCCTTGCACGACTGCGGGTCTGACCCCCCAAGCGCAGCCATGAGGTGTGGCATGTCCAGCTGCCGTTTGCAGTGCTGTGTGTAGTACTCCTCCATGGCTGCACAGTGCTGCTGCAAGTAGGTGGCCAGCTGTTGCTTCTGATGCTCCCGTTGATCGGCTGGCACTAGCTGTTGTAGCTTGCTGTGCAGCTGTGACAGCAGCTGCGCGTTGTTGGCCCATGGCTGCTGCAGGCCCTTGCAAACCTGCTGGATGTGGCGGTATAGCTGGAAGGCATGCAGGCCATCGTCCTTGCTGGCCCACAGCAGCTCAGGCATGAGGTAAGTCTGGCCCACCACTGCCACAACAGTAATCTTCAGCAGCAGATCAGAGTCCTGCAAGTGCTTGCAGAGCTCACGAGCCCAGGCAGGCGCCCGCCGCTGCTGGCACTCTACTACCTCAGCCACTGCATCCCCCGCATGCCGCCAGATTGCAAGCAGTGATGAGGCTGCAGTAATGTAGCTGGCCCACCTTGTGTCACATGGTGTCTCAGGTTTCGCACCCCACCGGTCGAGCTTCAGCGCCACCCAATGTTGCGCTAGGAGACTGCTGAGGTCAGTGATTGCTGCCCTGGTGCCTGGCAGGACCACCAGACCTTTGAGGAGGGTGTTGTGGATGCCGTGGCTGTAACAGGGCTGCGCCCGCGTCACCCCAACCTGCCCCTCCTCCCGCAACAGTTGGCTGATGCGTGCAATGACACCTGTGAATTCCCCCATGTTGACTGATGCACTGTCGGCGCAGATGCCGGCAATATTCATGCCTGCGAGGCCGAGGTCACCCAACAACCGCATGATGACCCGCACATGGGCCTCCGCTGTGCCGCTGGCCAACTGGATGACACCCAGGACGTCGGTGAAGATGGTGGTGAGGCGTGGGGCAGCAGTTGAGCATGACTGCCCCACATGCTCCACCTGCCCCTCGTGACCCGGTTGCCCCTGACCCACTGGCTCTTTCCCAGACCCCGGTTCCTGCTGAGCTTGCCCTCCCCCTTGCTCTGCTGCTTGCCCATGCTGCTCCTCCTGCCCCTGCGGCTTAGGGACTGCTGCTGTGACCCTGATGACGAGCACCTTCCCATGGCGCTTGGTTGTGCATCCGTCAAATGCCAAGTGTATCGCCTTGGCTTGCTTCAACATCTCTGCAGGCGCAGTAGCAAAGTAGAAAGCATGTCATCCCTGACTCAGCCCCTCATTCATCCACCACCTCCCAGACCACTATCGCCCAGCCCAGCCCAGCCCAGCCCAGCAGTCCAGCCCAGCAGTCCAGCCCAGCAGTCCAGCCCAGCCGTGGGTGTCTGGCCTGCCATAGCCATCCTCAGCACACCGCTGCAACACCTCCGGTGACACCCGGTGCCGCATCAGGATGTTCATTAGCTGCCGCTGATGCCGGGTGAGCCGGGGGCCACTTGGACGGCAGCGCCGGACGTTGCGTAGCGCAAGGGATAGCCGGCGCTTGTCTTGCTCCAGCAGCTGGATTGCATGGGTGCGCTCCTCAGCCAGCTGCTCCAATGACACATTCTCACCCTGCACCTCTTGGTGTGCTGCCTGCAGCTGCTCCATGTCTGCCTGCAGCAGCTGATAATCTGCCACCGCATCACCGAGCTGCTGGTGGAGCTGCTCAACCTGTGCCCGCAATTTCATGGCCTCCACCTGTGCCTTGTTCCTTTGAGATTTCAAACCATTGGGGGTGCACTTAAACCCTGCCTTGGGTGAGGCATTCAGCTCTTGCAGGGATTGGCGCCGCGTCTTGCTAGGCCTCTTACCCCCCATGGTGGTTGCTAGGGCTGGGGGTTAGGCTGGGAGGGGTAGGGCTGGGAGGGAATGGCCTGGGAGGGGGGGGGCCTGTGAGGGGTTGGGCTGTGAGGGGTTGGGCTGTGAAGGGGGGGGGGGGGGGGGGTGAGGGGGTGGGCTGTGAGGGGGGGGCCTGGGAGGGGTTGGGCTGGGAGGGGGTGGGCTGGGAGGGGGTGGGCTGGGAGGGGGTGGGCTGGGAGGGGGTGGGCAGGCTCAATGAGGTGGGCTCCTGCAATGATGGGTGGAGGGGTGGCGGGCATGGTGGGTCGATGCATACCATGGTATAAATGTGCCTGGTGAACATGATGTAACTTTGAAAGAGTCAAACGGATTGAGGCCTGGGCTATTTAATGTGCGATTTGTTTCAAGAGATGCAGCAATGAGTCAAGAACAAACATTACGTATCGCTTTTTCTATGGGTGCAGCGGGTGCAACACAGTGGGGGACAGAGATGATGAGGGGGGGGTGTAAGCCGGTGATACCTTAGTGTGCGCCGACACAAATGGTGTATTCGGCGAAAGCGAATACGCCCAGATGTTTCAATCACCCCGTCAAGGTGCCCTGCACGCCCGGCAGGCATCGCGATGGGTGTTGGCTGGACATTCCATTTGTGCACAACCAGCTCACTACGCTAGGTAGATGGGGTCATAGCGATGAGGCTCACCGTGCCAAGGCGACCCGTCTCGCCGATGTGATTTGTTCGCGGGCACATGTGGCAGTACGCGAGCAGAGACTCCAATGGCTAGCGCTGATGGTCAGATTACGCGGACTAAACCGCCAATGCCAATGTGATTAACGCTATCGAGAACAGTGCAGTTTTGAGAGAGTACTTGCATGAAGATTACCAACCCCATGTTGGGGCCGCCTGAGCCACACACATGCATCACACAGTCACTCATTTGAGTTATGCCCATTTGAATTTGCCACATGATAAATACTTGCATGTTCCTCTTAGAGGGGCTTTGGTGGCTGGGGCCAGGGCACAGGCGCACCTACAACACGAAGGGGGTGCCATGTGTCAGTGATGGCTACCAGGTAACGTGAATCATGAGGATGGGGGCGCAATGCAAACTTGGTTGGTAGGACATCATTGCATGGCCAGATTGCAGTAATGCCCTTGGTGCACACTGCCTTGCTCAACAAGGGGCTCTGCAACTCAACATCATATGCACCACACCTTGGCGACCTGTGCCATCTTGTGACAAAGAAATACCTGCGCCGCTGCAATCTAACATGGGAGATGATCTTCACAATCTGGCCCACCCACAGTGCCTTGGCGAGGGCTGTGTGTGCCAAGCCCTCATCTTGTGCATGCTCTGTCACGTCCTCAAAGCCTGGCCGTGCCATGAAATACTGGTTGGGCTTGAACAATACTCCTGAGATCCTGATGTTGTGGTGCTGTTGTGCATTCATGACAGTCCACAGCTCTGCAGCAGCACGAATCTCAGCATCAAATTCTGGGAACGGCTCACTACGGCCACTCATCCACACCGGCCAGTGGTGTCTCAACTCGACACACACTGCAGCAGACATCCTTGCATCTTGAGTAATGCCTTTGCCACGCCGCCATGCTCTTTTTCCATGTGCTTGAAGAGCATGCTTGCCTCTGGATACCTACGGTTCTTGGGGTCCCTCTGCATCTGTCCAAACATGCTCTCAACAGGGAACATGGTCAGCACGAATAGTGGTCCCCACCTCCGTACGTTCTCCATCAACATCATCAGCTCATGCAACTTCACATCTAACTCTGACACTGGAAGGTACCTCTCCACCATGCAAACCGCAATAGCCAGCAAGCGTTGAAGGCGGGGCAGGGACTCTTTGTGCACCTCCTTGCACCACATTATGTTGATCACTTGCAGTAAGAGCATCAGCGTGGCATACGCTGTGGGACGCAGCAGTGCCTTAGCTGAAGCCAAAGCATACAACCCTATGGGCCCAGCAAACTGCAGCATGGTGTGCACCTTTCTCTTCTTGGCAGGATCCATGAGCCTACCCAGGCGATATCCTACATCACCAGGAAGGAGCTTCTGAAGTTGCACAAGTGATTGAATGATAGGGGAGAGGGAGCAAGGTGCACAGGGTGAAGAGCGGGACAGATCACATTCATAGCGTTGCAGCTCAGACTCAATATTGATCACGGCAGGCACCCAGCGCAAGCCTAGCAGAACTCCCAACACAGTGTCCTTAACAATCCCGCCTAACACATGCATGGGATCATACTGAACAGCATCATGGAAATCAAAGTGGGGGAGTTGCAAAAACAAGCAAGACCCATCTTGAAGCCCATCACCCAAATCATCAATCAGCGGCTGTGCACTATCATCGATCTGATCTCCAGCCGCATCAAATGAAGCGTCACCCTCAGACTCATCATCTCCCTCTTCACAGTCCCACCCCACAGGCCGTTGGTCATCCCCCTCGTCTAACTCAGGGTCTAGGCTCCCTCCCTCGCCATCGCTGCCACTGTCCCCATGCACGTCCCCATGCACACCTGGATCTGGTCCAAGCCAATAGGCACCTTCCCATCCCCGTCGCTCAGGCACTGCAGGCAACATGTGGGTGGGGTGGGGTGGGTGGTGGGGTGGGGTGGGGTGGGGTGGGGTGGGGTGGGGTGGGGTGGGGTGGGGTGGGGTGGGGTGGGGTGGGGTGGGGTGGGGTGGGGTGGGGTGGGGTGGGGTGGGGTGGGGTGGGGTGGGGTGGGGTGGGGTGGGGTGGGGTGGGGTGGGGTGGGGTGGGGTGGGGTGGGGTGGGGTGGGGTGGGGCTGGACACAACGAGGCACTCACCCGCACCACAAAGCAAATCAGCATGGCCAGCTGGATTAGCTGGAAGAAGGACATTCTGGTGTACCTCTTTGGGGTGCCTCTTCCGGATGCCATTGGTATCAGGGACCGGGAGCTTGACGCCACAGAGTTCTTCTTTCAGCCATTGGTCCTGCTCCGCAAGGAACCTGCAACAACAAGCTCAAGTGTCATGCTCACATGTCATACATGATGGGCATGGTAGGCAGGCTCACACGTGCATGCACAACCATACACACGTGCATGCACAACCATACACCTCTGCATTGTACAACACATGAGCATGAGCGCACACTCACTGTTGGTGGGTCTGGTATAATGTCTTGTACTTGCCATGGCGCTTGCCTTCAAGCCATGTCAAGAAGCACGGGTGCCTCGCTGGCGACTGCTTCTGATTGGAGCCCATGGCTAGGGCCAGGCCTCGGTAGTCACCCCTGACGCATGCAAGGATTGCCTTGACACGGCGGCTTTCCTCCAGGTAAGAGTTGTGCACCTCCACGGCCCCGTCAAGGCTGAGCAAGTCTTCAACAATGAGCAGCAAGGCATCCACGATGCTCTGCTTCTCTCCGCGCTCCTTGGCCCCAGGCATGAGGCATACAAGGTGTGAAACTCCCGGTACAGATCTATGCTCAGCTGCCACGGTGAGGGGAGCCAACACAAATGCTGTAGTAGAGTACTTAGCGTCGTCCTTGTGGGGTTGGAAGCTGTCAAAGGAGAGGGACATGGGCACTAGTCCCGTCTCAGCTGTCCCGTCTCCATGCCTGCAAGACCACACCACGACAAACAGTCACCATCCCTGTTGTGGGTGTGGGGGAGGGGGAGGTCAGGGTCAAGGTCAGGGTCTGGGCCAGGGTCAGGGTTAGGTGACACTGCTTTGCTGGCTGGCCTGAATGGTTCTATAAGCGTGTGCCATATGGGCAACTGCAACACATTGTAGGCCACCCCAAGGATTACCCCACTCACCTCTCCAGCACTCTCTCAAATGCAGGGCTGTGCCATGCGTCAGACATGGTGTGGCTGTCGCGCGTGTACTCAGCCCGGAGATCCCGCCACAGGGTCAACTGCTCTGCCAGGGCTGGATACGCATACATACGCTGCAGCCACTTCCTGACAGGCCTGTACTTCAACTCAAGAGCTGAAGTACGTGGCTTGCTGCAGCACCTACAGGAGTCTGCATGCTGAGCCAAAGGCCCACGGTAGATATGACCACACGGACACATGTCATACACCAAGTATTCTTCTTGTGGCTGACCCAGCTCCTCCATAGCTGTGCGCATGGCCGAAGCTGACGCTGGGATGTTTGGCACTGTCGATGTAGATGCCAAGAGCTCCAACATAGCTGTGGTGTGCGCGTCTGAGGCGTGGTGCGCAACCTGCTTGGCTTGCAGGTCTGTCATCAGCTTGGCCAGCCTCGCCCGGTCTGCACCCGGCAGGCTGGGGTCATATTTAAAGTGGCCTTGCGGCCGCTTTGACCACCTGCCCCCATCTTGACCGGGCACACACTTCAGATCAAAAGCACCTGCAATCGCAAAGGAAACATGTGGTCAACTTAGGCCAGATACCTAACATCTGATCATGCATGAGCATGCTTAACAACTTACGCTCAGCGGCCTGCACGTCCATCTCAATGCCACCAGGCACCTGCTCTAAGTCAGGGTCAGCTGGCAACGGCTCCTCCACAGCCTCCTCCAGTTCATGAGGACGAGGAGGAGTGGGATCAAGAGCAAGCGCAGGAGGCTGAAGATCTGCATCGGTGATTGGCAATTTGAAATTGCGACAGTTTGAAATTACGATTACGGCGATTACAGACATCATACGTCGAACGTAAAGCGTTTAGGCTTCCTACCTTCAGGAGTGGGAAGTTGCCTGTTGCGCCCAAGGCTCTCGGGATAGACGTAGTTGACCGCATGGTCACAGCCTTCAGCTTTGACGTGCGCATTGGCGCACCTAACGTGCACTGGCACCAAGGATTTCAGGCCGTAACATAGCTTGCACAGGCACAAAACTTTGGGATGGTCTGATTCGCATCGCCGGAGCTTCTTCCTCTGACCTAGGTACATGTTGCTCCCACACTAGTTAAACTGGGTTCGTTCAACTCGGCGAGGTGGCCTTAAACTAGGTTAAGTGTGATAACTGACTAGTTTAGTCGTTTAACTCATGTACCCCTGGTGTAGGGTTGGTGCCTAGGACCATGTCCGGGCTCAAGGTGAACTCACCCCCCATCAGCTCTCTGGCGGCAAGCTGGAACTGAGCACTCCAGCTGGTCTGGCAACCCCTGCCTAACTCCACATCTGCCTTGATGACCCTCATTAGCAGGTCACTGTGGGATAGTTTGGCAGTGTTCCAGAACTTGCATGCAGCCCTAAGCCAGTAAAGTTGGAGGGGCAGCTGCCCCAACTCATGCAGCACCATCAGGCCTGACACTGAGCCACGTACCCTGGCAGCAAACCTGAGAAAGCTGAGCATGCGTGTTTGCACTGGGTTGGAGAGCTGCATACCGTGCCCAAGGAAGGCAGTGCCCCATACCTGGCTGCCATACAGCCCTAAAGGGAGCACAAACGCTCTAATGAGGTGACACAGGGCATAGGGATCATGCAGGACCCCATACTCTCTAGCGCGCTTGCACGCCTGGCGCATGGCGAGGAACATGCCAGCCCTCATATGAGTGGCAGCAAAAGCAGGGGTGGCGCTGGGGTTGAAGTGCATGCCTAAGTACTTGAACTCTCTCACCACAGGCAGGATCTCATGCTTGTACCCAATCCTAGGTGCTGCAGTTTGTGAGTTGCCATTGAAGACCATCACCTTTGACTTGCCCACATTGACTGTAAGGTGTTTCCTGTCTGCAAAGCCTTGAAGCTGGCAGCTGGCATTGTTCTTCATCAACATTTCGAAGCCTATAAAATAAGCCCATGCTGCATTCAAGCTGGTGGAGTGTGTCCTAGGTTCGCCTCATGAATTTAGTACAGCCTGGTAATGCGTGTTGCGCTCGCCCGCATCTGTTTTTATCCTCGTCATGGTAATACATGGAAGGCACTGAATGAATGTACGCAGAACAAGCGTATGCACCGAGCTTCACTCTTCCACTTGTCATGCGTCCGATCTGCAAGTTGTCAGGACCTGCACAATCTGCACATACCTATACTGTATGCATTGACACGCTTCGCCCGAGATGTAAGGTGGCCACGCAGCGCTGGCACCTACGACCCAGACTCGCTGGGACGCGACACCTCCGCGGCGTTGACGAATGGGTGCTGCAGCAACTGGCTGGCGGAAGGGCGGTTCCGCGGGTCCAGCGTGAGGCAGGCGTCAAGGAAGTCAAGGGCCAGGCGGGACGCGGACGCAGGGCGGGGCGGTCCGCAAGGCGAGTTCGCAATTTTGAACATGCACGTCAGCGCGTTGTCCAGCTGCGTCCAGGCGAAGCGATGTTACCATTCAGTGCTACTGCCACCGCGATGTCAAGGCATGAGCATGTCGAGCGGCAGCCCCGTGACGGGAAGCAAAGTCGTGGTGGCTGCTAGGTGCGGCGATGCGGGCAGGTGGTGTGACTGCGCAATTGTGCTCATACCTGAGGCCAGGGGTGTTTGCCAGTCAGCATTTCCAGCACCGTGCAGCCTAGCGACCACACGTCCGCCTTGGAGTTGTAGCCAGTGCCCTTGATGACCTCCGGGGCCATCCAGAACACGCTGCCCTTGATGCTCTTCATGCCGTCAGTGATGGTGTCACCCTAGCAGCACATGGAATGGCAGTGCATGCAGGCATGGAGAACCCAGGCATTACCCCCTTCTCCTTCCTCCCTTTCCTTCTGCGCCCCCGTCATCCTATCAGCCCCCTCCTGCAGCCCCCCTGCTGCCCCTCCTCCTTATGTACTGTCGCCACTGTGGCCACTCACCCACCTGGAAGGCCTTGCTGGCACCAAAGTCAGCGAGTTTGACCACACCATCTCGAGTGACCAGTGCGTTGCCGCCCTTCAGGTCGCGGTGCACCACCTGCAGCACCAGCCAGCCCCCTGACCACACACAGCCTGCACTAGCCCGCAGGCACTGGCTAGTTCAGGGAGGGGCTGGACGCTGGCCTGCCTAATGGCTGCCAAGGTGGGCTGCCACAGCTGCTGTGCATTGCAGGGCCGTGTAGACGCTGACACCCGGAAGCCTGACCTGGGTCCTAGGCCACACCCTAACCCAGGACCCCACACCCCACCACCCATAGCCATTAGGCCCCAGCCCCCAGCCTAGTGCCACCCAGCCCCACCCATCTATGCTGCAGACACCAGCTTAGCTGTGCTCAGAGGCTTAGCTAGGCTTGGCAAGGCTGAGAGGTTTAGCCGTGATTAGCTGGGCATAGAGGCTTGGCTTGGCTTAGGTAGTCACAAAGGCATCGCTGATCATAGCTAGGCTTAGATGGGCTTAAAGGCTTGGCTGAGCTTAGAGGCTTGGCTGGGGTTTGGCTAGGCATGGTGTAGATGCTTGACTTGGCAGCTGATGTAGTGTGCACAGATCAGGCAGCAAGAAGAGCAGTGTTGATGGAGGACAAGTGGGTCGCTGAAGGAGGGCGGTTAGCGGAACCGGTGGGGGTGGCGGTCACCTTACAGGCGTGCAGGTACTCTAGGCCCAGCAGCAGCTGCCGCGTGTAGTTGCGCACCAGCTCCTCACTGAACCGGCCGAATCGCTCCAGCATGCTAGAGATGGAGCCGCCTGCATCCAGGACCAGGGCCGCCAGCAGACCCTCAGGGGAAGGCCAGGGGCCAGAGGCCGAGCGACAGACAACATGACCCTGAGCAGCACCTCAGGCCCTGGCACTGCTCAGTGGCTGCAGGAGGGCCCAGGGGCCCCTGCAGCGTCTCAGCTGGGTGTGAGATCTGAGTGTGATAACTTAATTGTGAGATCTGGGTGTGAGATCTGGGTGCTACCAGCGCTTGCCCAGGACCTCAGGGCCTGCACCGCTGCTCACACTGCAGGCGCTGCTCCACGCCCTCACCCCCCTGCCCCTCCGCACCATGCACATGGCCTAGGTTGCATTGCCCCGACCCTGGCCTTCAAACCTGACCCTTGGCCACCATCCCTTGCCTGCCTGCCTTGCCTGCCTGCTTGCCCCCTTGCCTGCCTGGCTTGCCTGCCTGCCCCACCGCTTGCCTTAACCCTTGCCCTCCTGCTTGCCCCGCTGCCTCCCAGCCCTCACCCGGCACGTACTCCAGGAAGATGTACAGGGTGGAGGAGCGCGGCTCATAGTGGTGGTCCAGATACCCCACCACATGTTTGTGCGCCAGCTGCTTGTACAGCTCCAGCTCCTGGGGCCAGCGGTGGGCAGCGGTGTGGGAGCAGTGCTGGAGTGAAAGCCCTCAGCACTGCAGCCTTTGCCTCGTTCCTTAGCCACATCCTTGACGAGGCCAAGGAGGGGAAGCAGGGGTCATGGGGAGGAGCAGGAGGGGCAGCTAGGGCTGACAGGGGAAGGCAACATGGGGAGCAACATGGGCCATGGCGGACAGCTACATATCAGAGGCCAGGGGCATATCAGGCCAGCCTATCAGGGGCCAGGGGCCTGAGGCCAAGTGACGGACAGTGGGGCCGAGGTGATATTGGGTCAGGGCGGTACTGGGTCTGCGAGGACAAGGCGCAACCTGGGTGGCTGCTGCCAACACCACAAGTGCTTGCTGACCAGCTGCTGGCCCAGGCGCTGCTATGTCCTCTCTCACTCTATATCACACTTTGGTGTGTGTGTGTGGTGTGGTGTGACACACCTTGGTCAGCTCAGCCAGCTGCTGGGCCACCGCATCCGCCGGTCCTGAGCGCCGGCTGAGCAGCTGCAGCACCTTGACCGCCATAAGGCCTCCGGTCAGCTGGTTCAGGCCAGCATACACACGGCCAAACGACCCCTCCCCTACAGCCGGGCAAGGTGTGTTTGGGGTTGGGGCCGGCAGGCAGTAGTCAGGGGGTGGGGCTGGGTGAGGGTGGGGGTGGGGGCCTGCTGTGGGTGAGAGGGTGGGGGTGGCAGCAGGGGCCCGGTGCATGCAGCTCACCCAGGAGCTCGCCCCGTGTCCACTGCATGAAACCGGTCTTCACCTCCACACTGCGGTTGAAGAGCAGCGCAGCACGCAGCTGCAATGCCTCCTGGCTGGCGCCTGGGCCAGCGTTGGCTGCCAGGGCACAAGCGGCCTGCAGGGGGTGAGCAGGGGCAGGGGCCACAGGGGCAGGGGCTGCAGTGCAGGGGCCTCAGCGGCTGGGGCAGGGGCAGAGGCAGGGGCAGCTATGCTGCTGCTCCCTACACCCATTTCCTCCTCACTTCCTCCTCCCTTCCTTCCCTGCCTCCTGCTCTTGCCAAGGGTGCCATTCACTCCTCCCCGCCCAGCCCCTTGTCTGGCTGCTGCTGCTGCTGCGCCCTCTTACTCTGACCCCTAGCCCTCACGGCTCAACTTTCCTCACTGTCCAGGTCCATGCCCCCTTACCCACCATGCCGTACCCCCCGCCCCTGACCTCGGGCCCCACCCCTGCCTCCCTGGGCTGCTCCCTGGGAGCAGAGAGCTGTCCACCTCACAGCTTTGACAGCTGGAGCAGGAAACCAGGGCCTCCAGCCCTCCAGCCCTCCAGCCCTCTGCACTGCCCCCCCTAGGGCTAGGGCTGCCCCCTTGCTGCCCCCCTCCCCAGCCCCTCAGAGCATCACACCTGTGTGACCCGCACAGGGTCCATGTGGCCCTCCAGGGCAGGCGCCCGGCCCCCCGGGGCTAGGGGCGGCAGCCCGGTGCTGGACCCACGCAGCCTGTGGGGGCCCTGGTCCGAGGGAGCAGCAAGGCCTGGGCCCCGCACCCCCCCTGCCTGCTGACCGCCAGCACCTGCTACACCCTGCCCCCGCGCCTGCAGGGCGGTCATGGCAGCAGTGGGTGCACCGCAGCAGCAACAGGGCAGCAGCTGCATCTACAGCAGGCTGTATGCAACAGCAGCAACAGCAGCAGCAGCAGCAGCAGCAGCAGCAGCAGCAGCAGCAGCAGCAGCGGCAGCAGCAGCAGCAGCAGCAGCAGCAGCAGCAGCAGCAGCAGCGGCAGCGGCAGCTCTGGCAAGGAGGTGTATAAGGAGGTGCTGGCGTACCTGCACAGCCCTGTACGGCACAGGGGGGCAGTCCCCCGCCCCTGCCGCTGCCCCACCATCACCTGCCCCCCCTGCAGTCCCCGCTGCTGCTGCACCCCCCCGCTGCTGCCGACTGATGCCACCAAGGGCATGACCAGCTGCACGTGGGCTGCCCGGCCTGCTGCTGATTGGGCTGCTAGTGGGGTGGAGGGGCGGGGCCAGGTCGCCCGACACCTCCAGGCTGCTCAGCTGGGGGCTAGGGCTGCGGGCATGGGGGGGGGGCCCAGGGGCATCCAGGCCGCCACCAGGGTGCCACTGGGCGTGCGGGGCTGAAGCGGGGGGAGGGGGGGCCAGGCCTGGTCCTCCTTGGCCCTCCCCCCCGCCTGCCTTGGATAGGCTGCGGCGGCGGAACGAGGGGGGGCGAGAGCTGGCTGGCACCTGGGGGGCGTGAGCAGCCTGGGGGGTGGCAGGGGCTGGTGGGAAGGGGGCGGGGCCATGACCTGACCCATGGCCTGGCAGCAGGGCCTGCTGCCCCCCAGGGGTGCTGGTCAGGGTGGGGGCAGGGTCCGGGGCGGTGAGGGGGGAGGATGAGGGGAGGGAGCTCGGCGGCTGGGCCTGGGGCGGGCTGTCCACCTTGACGGGCAGGGGCCCCCTCAGCAGCAGCTCTGGCCCCCCTCCCCGCTCTCCATGCCCCTCCCCCCCTTCCCCCTCCCCCAACTCTCCTCCAGCTGGTGAGTGGGGGGGCAGGCCCTCAGGGGGTGGCTCCAAGGCCTCTGCCACGTCCTGCAGCAGTGTAGCACATCCACCCCAAACCTGAACCGCGGCACCAAGGGCACTGCCGCAGCCAGGGCAGAAGGGGTGCGGCTGACAGGCGGTGAAGGGCCACAGGGGGAGCGGGGGGCGCAGCCACAGGCAGCAGGTGGGGAGGCTGAGCCCGCCCCCTGCAGCGGCTGCAGCAGGTCTGGGTGACAGCTGGGGGTTCCAGGGCCAGGGCCTGCCGGGGGGTCAGAACAAGCGGCTGGGGGGGTGAGAGAGGGAGTGAGGGGGTCGGGGGGTAGCCCAAGGTTTGGCCTGGCTGCTGTGGGGGTTGGGGGGGACGCTGACGGGGCAGTGCTAGGGGGCTGCCAGGGGAAGAACAGGGGGGTGGGGGGCGCTGTCAGCAGCAGGCAGGCGCCAGTGGAGGACAAGCGGCGAGCCCCCTCCTGCTCATCAGCATCAAAGGCGGCCTGGATGTCCTGCAGGGAGGCAGGGAGGCAGGCTGGCAGGGTGAAAAAAAACCTGTGACCCCTGACCCCTGTCACCCCTGACCCCTGACCCCTGCTGCCGTGGCTCACCTGCCACACAGCCCCCTTGGACAGCTGCTGCCACACCCCCTTGGGCAGGGTGAGGGGCGGGGGTGGGGCCTGGTCGCCAGTGGCGTCAGGGTCGTCATGGGAGCAGGGGGAGCAGGGGGAGGAGGGGGAGGAGGGGGAGGAGGGGGAGGAGGGGCTGCACCAGGGGGGGGCTGCCAGGCCTGAGTCCCCTGCAGGGCCGAGGGCCAAGCCAGCAGCAAGGGGTCAGCATGACGGCCTCCTCCAGCAGCAGGCTGACCCAGCAACAGCCCATCCCAAACCCACTGCCCCGCTGCCCAGTGCTTGCATCACTACCGCCCCTGCTGCTCACAAGTTCTGAGTAGCGCCCCTACTGTGACTGTGACTGAGCCCTGCCTGCCAGGTTACAGTTTTTTCAGGTATTCCATTTTCCTTATTCCACATTTAGAGTTGTAGTCTATGTCAGGGCTGAGGGGCCTTGCTTGAGCTTACGACTGTCCACTGAGCAGCAGCCCAGTCCTGACATCTGCCTGCCAGTTCAGAGGTTACATCAGCGTCAGGGTCAGTATCAGGTCTGGGGGGAGGGCAGGTCAGGGTCCAGGTCAGGGGGTAGGGGTGCTCCAGCGCCCTGACCAGGAGAGGGGGGGGCCAGCGCCCCTGTGCACCCCCCATTGCAGCCACTGACCCAGGAGAGGAGGTCAGCTGGCTGGCGCAGGCACAGGAGGGTGCAGGCACTGCATCAGGCTCACCTGCTCCCCCGTGACCCTCTGCTGCTGAGGGGGAGGGGCCCTGCAGGCCGGCCAGGGTCTCAGCCAGCCCCTCCTCACGGGCCCGGCCTAGCAGTACTGCCTGCATGCCTGCCTGCCCCTCAGCCAGCTCCACAGGGCTCAGCCCAGCTTCGTTCAGACGCCTACGGGTCAGCAGGGGCAGCGGGTTGAGCATGCTGACAACAGCAGCAGCTGTAGCAGCAGCAGCGCCACAGGGGGTGGGGAAGGGTTTGGCAGGCAGAAGCCCCAGCAGCCACAACTGCTGCAACCCTGCTTGACTGAATGAACTTAGGTGCCCAGTGCATTGCCCAGTTCAGTCATGGCAGCAGCAGCAGACAGGGTGCCACAGGCAGCAGCAGCAGCAGCAAGGGCAGTGTGGCAGGCAGCAGTGCGGTTGCAGCACCCACCGCGCGTCTGCCCCCATGCTGAGCAGCAGCTGTGCCGTGTCCAGGTGACCGCCTGAGGCTGCGTAATGCAGCGCGGTGTCGCCGGCAACGTCAGCAGCGTGGATATCAGCGCCCAGATCCAGCAGCAGCGCCACCATGCAGCCCTCACCCCAGGCAGCAGCATGCAGCAGGGGGGGTCCCTGAGGCACACCAGGGGCATTGGGGAGGAGGACCAGGGTTGGGCTGAGCTGAGCAGCTGGGCGGGCTTGGACTCTGATGGGTCTTAGCGTTGTCTAAGGATGATGGCGCCATGATATGCTACAGGTGTGGAGGGGCCCGGGGAGGTGGGGCTCTGACATCCGTGCCCGGCCCCGCCCCGCCCCGCCCCGCCCCGCCCCGCCCCGCCCCGCCCCGCCCCGCCCCGCCCCGCCCCGCCCCGCCCCGCCCCGCCCCGCCCCGCCCTGCCAAGCATTGCAGGATTGCCAAAGCATGACGCACCGCCGTGGCGTGCCCAAGGTTTGGGTCCGCTCCCGCGCCCAGCAGCAGGCGCACCATGTCCATGCTGTTGAGCATGACAGCCTCGTGCAGGGGGCAGCGGCCGGTCACCAGGTGCCGCTGGTTCAGCCCTGGCGGGGGGCAGGGGGAGGGGGGCAGGGGGGAGGGTCAACAGAGGGAGGGGGGAAAGAAGACACAGGAGATGGTGGCCTGCCTCGCCCCTACCTCGCCCCTGCCTCGCCCGCCCCTCCCGCCTGCCCCTCTTGCCTGCCACGCTGCCCCCTGGCTGCCTCAGTGCCAGCAGTGCGTCCCGCAGCTTGCCAGTGTCCTTGGAGCGCACTGCGTCCACCAGCATCTGCACTGGCACCACACGCCCACTGGGCGGCCGGGTGAGCGAGCCAGGCGCTGGTGAAGGCCCCAAACCCGAGCTTGGAGCAGGCTGCTGGGCAGGGGTGGAGATGAGTTGCAGTGGCTTGGAGTGCTGGGGTGGTGGTGGCAGAGGGAGGGGCTGTGGAGTGGGGTCGAGCCGTAAGGCAGGTGGGGGAGGGAGGGGCCCAGGGGCAGGGGCCGGGAGGGGTGATGCTGGGACCTGGCTGGATTGTGAGGACCCTTGCGGCTGGGGGCCATGCTGCTGCTGCTGCTGCTGCTGCTGCTGCTGCTCGACCTGGTGCTGGTGCTCCTGCTGCTGTACAGGCCCAGGTGCTGCTTCAGCTGGAGTGGCAATGTCAGTATGAGCCGCACCAGGTGCAGCGGGCACCGCGGCTGACAGCGCGCTGAGTGCGTGCATGAGGTGGTTGGGTCTCCAGCTTGGCCCTATCCTGCCAGCTGCTGTGGCAACAGAGCCAGGAGCAGCAGCTGGGCATGCCGCACCAAAGGGAGAAGTGGCTGGGGCAGTGTTTGGAGCTGGGGCAGCCGAAGCCATGTTGCTCAGGTGCATGGCTGAGCCAGTTGGGCTGCGCAGGGCTGGGGGGTGGAGAGGGGTGCGGGCAGGGCTGCTTGGTGCCAGGGGCAGCAGGGGGGGGCGCTGAGCTGGGCTGCCCACCCTGCTGGGGCTGGGGGAGAAGGTGGAGGCGTGGGTGGTGGCTGGGCTGGCCTGTGAGCTCCCTGCGGGGTGAGGGCCAGGCAGCACGGGGTGGGGCCAGGGCAGCAGCAGGGGCAGCAGCTGGGGGGCAGTAGCTGGTCGTAGCAGGGCAGCAGCAGCAGCAGCAGCAGCAGCAGCAGCAGCAGCAGCAGCAGCAGTAGCTGTGAGGGGCAGGAAGGGGTAGGGGCAGGCAGTGGGTCGTGAGCAGCAGGCGGTGTGGCGGAGGTGTGGCAGGCGGGCAGGGTGTGCAGCACCAGGCAGCACCTGGCGTGGAGCTGGCTGGGGGGCTGGCCTGCCCTGCCTCCTGACCATGGCCCTCAGTGACAAGGGACCGGCGGCGCGTGCGCACTGGAGGAGGAGGCAGCCCGCCCCAGCCCCCGCTGCCCACGCCAGGGGCTGCCAGGGGGGGCTTGGGCCGCAGCCCTTGGCCCAGCCTTGGCGACCCTGAGGTGTGACCCCTGGGAGTGTGACTGCCTGGTGTGACGCCCTGGATGACCAGGCCAAACTCATGGCCTGGGCCCGCAGGGGTGGGGCTGCTGCAGTCTCGGCTGGGCAGGGCAAGCGGACTGAGCAGCGCAGGGCTGGAGGGAATGTGGCGCAAGTGTGACGAGGGCGATGGTGTGATGTGAGATGTGGGGTGTGAGGTGAGGTGTGATGAGGTGTGAGGGGGGGAGCCCGTCAGGCCAGGGCCAGCTGCACTGCCCAGCTGACCCTGGCGTGGCAGCAGTGAGGTGGTGATGCGTGTGGCACCCGGGCCAGGGGGGCTGGACACGTTTGCCAGGCGGTGCTGGAGAGAGAGCTGTGGCGGGCTGTGTGGCACAGCAGCAGATGCCACTCCCCCACAGCTGAGCGTGCGGGATGGGCTGGGAGGGCCCCCCGCCACTGCTGCTGCTGCTGCTGCTGCTGCTGGCGTGTCCCCCAGGCTTAACTGTTGAGCACGGTCAGGGGGCGCGTCAGCTGCCCGGGGCGAACCCCAGCACCGCACCCTGCCCCGGCTGCTCCCGCCCGCTGTGCTGCTCCCACCCCCCACCCCCCCGCCCCCTGCACTGCCGCCGCCTGCCCCTATCCCGCTGCTTCCAGCTCCCACAGGTGGGGAGTGGCGGGGCACAAAGCGCAGGTTGGCGCTGTGGGGGCGTACGTTGCCAAGGGTGGTGTGGGTGTGGGTGGCTGGAAGGCTGGGGGCCCCATGGGGTGGGTCAGGGCCTGACGGCTGCAGTAGGTGACGCCAGCTGTCGTGGCTGGGGGGCAGGCTGGCAGGGTGCAGTGCTGAAGGATGTGGGGTGAGCTGCTGCAGCCGGCTGGTCTGGGAGTCTGGCGCTGACACTGTACGCCGGGAGGACAGCCCTGCGCCAGGCAGCTGTTGCAGATTAGAAACAGGGGCAGGGGCAGGGGCAGGGGCAGGGGCAGGGGCAGGGGCAGGGGCAGGGGCAGGGGCAGGGGCAGGGGCAGGGGCAGGGGCAGGGGCAGGGGCAGGGGCAGGGGCAGGGGCAGGGGCAGGGGCAGGGGCAGGGGCAGGGGCAGGGGCAGCAACGCAGTTGAACACGTACCTAGCCTGTTCCTGTTTCCTTTGTCAGCACCTGGCCCTGCCTGAGTCCCAGTCCTTGCCTTGCCTCTGGGCCTGCCCCTGCATGCTCGCACTGCGCAGCCAGATGTTTCTGCCCTGGCCCTCTGCACCTACTGTCAGGGCAAGCGGCCTTGTCCTCGCCACCACAGCCCCTGAGGTGCAGTATGGACATGGGCAGCTGCCGCTCCTGTCCCAGCGTGCAGGTTTGTTTAGCGCTGGGCGACGGCGGCAGAGCAGGCAGGGCGCCCGCGTTGCTGGGGGCATGGCTTTGCCCCGGGCGCCTGCTGCTGGGAGACACGGCCCCATGAACTGCCTGGCTGGGCGTGTGCAGGCGCAGAGACTGCATCTGTGAGCAGGCATGTCAACCTTGTGCAAAACATCACGCAAGGCATGCTGACCGGCAGAACGGGTGATGGCTGTTGGTGCTGACCTTGACGAGGCAGCTGTCTTCATTGTTTATTTCGGCCACGGCAGCAGCATAGATGTCTGAAGGCCTGCATGGTCGAGGAGGGGTGGATAAGGGCGAGATGTTTGCAGCACTATTGAAATGGCTGTGTTGTACCTCATTGAGCCGGAGGTGCGTTTTGCTGCCGGTGGGGCCATCAGCGGGCAGCCCACCAAAGAAAAATCGAACGGCGTTCGTGACATCAGATGGACTGCTGCTGCTTGCGAGCATCAGGGGCTATCAAAGCATGCACTTCGCGATACGAGCAGTGGCCTCGATCAACCGGCTCATGCACTTCTGCACGTACTTTTGAAACCTATACAAAACTGCTATATGTGTTCCAGACCAACAAAACTTGTCCAACAAGGAACAACATGTTTGCCTGTGGGTAATCTCACTCAGCTACTACAAACAAGTTGTAGCATCCTCGGTCGCACCCTTAATGACTACCAACCCCACGCCGGTCAGCTGTGACACGTCCTGAGGAAATTTAAATATTTTTCGCATATCACGTACAGGCCATCCCAGCATGTAAGACTTGCACCGCTGGGCTCAGCTCGTCGCTGTTAGCTCCCTGCCGGATGTCCACCTCCGCCTGCCAAGAATCTGGACCAAGCGTAGCCTAGAGAACTGTCCAGTCGACGGAGTGCGGTACAATAGACCCCATGCGCATCGCAAAGCTTCTAATCGCTTGAGCGCTGACTTTCGTGCCCCTTGCAAGTGGAGCGACCGACGATGCCAGTGAGAACATTGGCTCTTGTCTCGCTGCGTAGCTGCCAAAATGAACGCGTGGGACTCATAAACTGTGGACCCGACTGCGACCATGCAGAACTGCTGCAAACCCGGCCCCCGGTCCAGCCACAGCGAATTTGAGGCTGAAAACATACCTGTAGGCTCGTCATGGCACAAGGTACGCAATAGATTAGGTTGCATGACGATGCACTAAGTGTGTGCATCTTGGCAGGGAATAGTACCACATCACACATGATGTGGTGTCACATGGCACATGTGTAACATTTAGGCCTGAAACTTGTGTGGTGATGTGACAGTGCTCATAGCAACCCCTTGCCGCAGTTTCATCTAAAGGTAATATTGCAGGCAATTACAGCATAGTTTCAACCGCAGACTCCATTGTTATGGATGATGTCGTTGTCCATGCCTACGTTCCCACATCCTCTTAAAGGCCGGTCCGTGCTGCTTCATCACCTTGTTCATCTGCTTGCTGGCTGATGCGTGCGTAGTTCTCAACAGCTAGAGCATGACAGGTGTAGCATGGCTTTGTGATTGCGAGGAAGGTGGTAGCGGTGTAGAGCAGCAACCAACAAGGAGCCAGCAAGGAGTCAGCAAGGCATGACATGAAGCAAAACTGTAAGTGGCCAGCCCCTGCATATAAGTGGTCCCCAGCCTTATTGCAAGGATGCCTCTTGCTGGCTGCAGGTCTGATGGAAACACTCCCGCCCCCTCGGCCCCCTTCTCCCTTCCCCCTTCCCTGCCCCATCCCACCACCACCACTTCTGCCTACCTACCCTCCTCCCCTCTCCTCCCCCCTACCCCACGGCACCCAGCAGCCCTTGGCGTAACAGCCTGGAGCAGGCAGCCTGGAGCGGGCAGCCTGGAGCGGGCAGCCTAGAGCAGGCAGCATGGAGCGGGCGCTTGTAGTTATCGCCAACCCAGCTCACTCCCACACACCACAATGCCATCTGGAGCTTTGGAGCAGTTTGGAACAGCTTTGGAGCTACTCAGCAACAGCCACTCATGGGCAAAAGCCAATTGGTTGAGGGCAGCTTTAAGCAGCTGTGAGCAGCTGGGTGCAGCATTGCGTACGTTGAAACACACAGGAGTTTGCTGTAGCCTTGTGATTGTGCCTTGTCACATACAATCTAGGCTGGGAGATGCCGATGCTAGTTTTACCATGTCGTTTATCTGCTGGTTCAACATGTGACAGCGGGTTACACGCGCAGTGTAACTTGTTAAACTACGTCGTCGTTCACCTCGCCTAAATCGAGTTTAGCGGGAGTTCAACTACGAGTTAAACTGGTTGCCATGGTTGCCTAGTTGCCATGGTAAACCTGGTTTGATGAGCCCCTCAGTAAACCACGGCCTAACTCAGTTTAACCCCGAGTTTAATTTCTAACCTAGGAGGTTAACTCAGAATTGAACTCAGAATTGAACGTCGTTCACCGAGCAGTTTAGGCAGTTTAAAGCCTAAACTAGTCGTTTAACTCATGTACCCCTGGTGTAGGGCCAGCCCCACACCCTACACTCCTGCCCCCCCCCCACCCACCACCCCTGTTGCTGCTGCTGCTGTTGTTGCCCGGCGCTGCGCCAAGTGGCTGAGAGCGAGTGGGGGATAATGCCCACTGCCCCAGCCCCACACCCTGCCCTCCTGTCCCCCCCCCACCACCACCCCTGCTGCTGCTGTTGTTGCACGGTGAGTGTGGGCAAATGCTAGCCTCCACCTTTAACCGTTGCACACACTTATAGTGGGCCACAAGGGGGAGGCGCATTGCCTCACACCCAACTCGGAGTGTGTTGTCCACAAGGGTGGTTGGCCCTAGGGCATCACCACGCGCTGGGCCGCTAAGTTTAGAAGTACCACGTACTTCCCATATAGCGTCTGTCCCCTCCATTAGGTGCCACGCATAAATCTGTCCATGTTTCCCCCAGTCGACACCGTGCAAAGAACGCATCGGCCTAACTTCATCACAATGCCCTGAAGCAGCACGGACCGGCCTTTATGGGGATGTGGGAACGTAGGCATGGACCTGCAGAGCACACACAGCAAGTGATGCATGGGATGTATTGTTGGGCAATGACATCATCCATGGCATTGCAGTCTGCGGTTATAACTATGCTGTAATTGCCTGCAATTTTACCTTTGAATGAAATCACGGCAGGGAGTTGATATAAGCACTGTCAGCACACCACACAAGTTTCAGGCCTACTGGTTACACATGTGCCATGTGACACCTCGTAGTGTGTGACATGATATGAATCCCTGCCATTGTTCACTCACTAAAAGCATTGTGGTGCAGCGTAACCCATCGCGTACCTTATGCCAAAGTGGAGCTGACTGTGAAGTTTCAATTCAGAACTCGCCCAGGCTGGACCGGGGGGCGGGTTTGCAGCAGCCCTGCATGGTCGCGGTCGGGGCCACGGTTAGTTAAGCTCACGCGCTCATTTCTGCAGCTACGCATCGGAACAAGAGCGAAATGTTCTTACTGTCAGCTAACCCAGCAAGACGGCCGACGACATGTGTTCGGCAAAAGGTCACAACTCGAGCACGGGGCTACGTGGGGCTCACCACAGCGCTTCTAACCTTCCAGCTATGACCCAAAAAAGCTTTGCTTCAAGGGGTCCACTTTGGCGGGCGCAAGGAATAATCAAGGGACAGCCCTGACTAGACCTATGCAGCAAGCGGGTGCAAAAATCGCGGCACGAGGTGGCCTGGTTGGCCCATGCTGGCCCATTCGAACGTTTTCTCACGGGTGTCACAGCTGACTTGCATGCTCCTAATCAAAGATGTCAAGCTCCTCAGCTGCAGCGGCCGGAGCAGCCTATGTGCAATGTACAAGCCTTGTAGCATGCGATGCTAAGGTTGCTATTGCTATTGCTTTAGCAAAAGGGGTCAGCAAATTCGAAATGCTCGGCGGTTGGGTCCGACGGTTGGGTCGCCACGGGTCGTCCATTTGCGCTGCTGAGACGCTCCCCAAGCAGCTACAGGTGTGCAGGAGAACAGTGTGGGGTCAGACCGCGCATCGCGCTAGCCACTTTTGCACACGGCCGAAAAGTGCAGCGGTCGAGAGCAAATGGGATTCTAGAAACATGGGAACAGGGCCCATAGCTTGTTGTTGATGCGCAATTGACTTTGGTTCGGTTTTGGCTTGATCATATTTCATCATATTCTCTGGCTTGATCATATTGGGTCATATCTTAAAGATTTTTTCGGGCGCGCCTTAACGCCCATATAATTATAGCTGGCTCGGATTCTACAAAAAGCTATAATTATATGCTGTAAGACTATAATTATATCTTTTTATAGAATCACGATTGTGTTCACGAGTCCTATGCATCCTCAGCACGGCGCTGAGACTGTGCCTGTCATGCTGCTGGAGGCCTGCTACTGGAGGCCTGCTACTGGCTGCTGTTGTAGAGCTAGTACATGCTGCTGAAGAAGGTACAGGTCCAACTCATCACAACATACCACAGCAACCAAGCCACGGCATGTGGTGACCAAGCCACAGTGGTCGGCACCCAGTAAAACAAAACAAAAAAAGGACGCATGCGAACATTGACGCGACAGCATACCTGCTGCAGTGCGCAGTAATAGGGGCAAGGAGCTCTTCTTGCGGGGAGAATATAAGGGCGCGTCTCTAGCGTCGTGTCGTCCGAGCTGTCGCGGTACACCCCGTGGCAGCAACAGGAGCCGGTCACACGCGCCAGGTACAGCCTAACAGCGTTCATTGGGGCCCTAAGGCTAAGCCCTGGCCGACTATTACAGTGCCCGCGCTCCAGTGCCCTTGCGGCCGGTCCAGTGTCAACACCAAGTTCAACAATCCAGCGTCGCCATTAACCATTTCATATTCGGTCTCAAGCCGCGTAAACGACTCGGCTACGACTCGTTGATTACTGCGACTTCAGACGAGGTCTCGGTCGTTACTTTCCCGTAAGAGCTTGACCTCCGACATATATACTATACGTACAATCGTAACGTAAATCAAAGGTAAATGTACTATGTACCGTACTCTCTCTTTCAACTCTTTTTTTCTTTTTTTTTTGCCTCGCGAAGTCGCGAACGAGTAAACAATGTGATTTTTGGCTGAATCGCGAAGTGGTCAAACAATTATCTGACCTGCGTGAATGGTGTTGCGATGGACCGCTTCGTGGTCCGTGGCATCAGTGCCGACGACGCAGCCGAAAATCTGCTACGCCAGGTTGACCAACACGAAGATGGCCCTTGCACAGTGGCTGTGACTTGGTGATCGGGTGGTTTGACTTGGGGACCTGTGCAGAAAGTGTCCACGGAGGACACCCACGTTGTCCCCCACGAATCAAAAGGGAGAGTACGGACCTTTTTCTGAAAACACGTTAAATTCAAAGATAGTTTGAACCTTCTTGTGAAATTTGCCGGGGTTGGGCAGCAGCTTAGCGACCGCCAACCGCACTACGTGCTACGTCGTAGTGCGCTTCAGATTCGGTGCCCCCAAGGAGGCGTTGAGGCGCGGTAGGTTGCTAACACACTTTTTTAAGTTACTTGTAACTACTTCGATTATCTACGAGGACCCCCGCACGTGGGCACCGAAGGACGTAGATAAATACAGTAATCCTTGCTCGTAGATAAATCCAGTAATTTTAAAAAGTGTGTGCGCAAGCTACTGCGCCTCAACGCCTCCTTGGTGGCCCTGAACCTGAAGCGCACTTCGACGAGGCACGTAGTGCGGTTGGCGGTCGCTGAGCTGCTGCCCAATCCCGGCAAATGTCATAAGAAGGTTCAAACTATCTTTGAATTTGGCGTTGTTTCAGAAAAAGGTCCTACGGTAATTCACGTATCTCTCTAATTACATTCTCACTCCGAGGCTCTCTACTATACAAACAACACCTCCTCATACTTGCTAGTTGTGCACTGATTTGCGTGTGAGACGTTGGACGAAGTTGCGGATCAGCCGATCAACACAGGCCTTCTGCTTCTAACCAACTATGGCAGGACATTGAACTCTCACATCGTTCAATAGTGTGCAATGGCGCTGTGAAGCGGTGGCACGGTCTTCCGGCCCTGACAATACCCATATATATCCATGCTTGCCCATCCCAACTAGCAGCAGGTGGAATCCTTCCTTTGTCACATCTACAACAAAGCATTCATACATCAACGTTGTTGCAACGAGTTGTCAAGTACCATGCATACATGTGTCCATGCATGGCTAAGCTCCGTCTAGCCTCCACTCAGCCAAGTAGCTCTAGCACGTGCGGCAGCTACTGCCATACTAGGCTGCGTACCCTGCTCCTTAACAGTCAGGCTAGGATTGGGTATACGCGCCCGACAAGGCACAGATACGCAAGTAGCAACAATCGTCAGCTACAACATGTCCACTCCACCATGCTTCCCCAAGCTGGTGACATCGCACATGACCCACTGGCTGCATTTCGAAACAGCTGTGTGCACCAGTAATCAGGAGCCTGCAGTAGCCTGCAACCTGGTTGCGGTAGGAGTGTCGACAGGCCTTGGCGTCACACTCTAAAGGCTCAGCAGTCTGCTCATCCATAGCGAACAGTATGTATCCAACTGGCACGGGGGTGCTGTGTCCAAGCCCTCAGGCTGCTGTGAGTGCTGCCTCATTTGCGCCCCTCACCCTGTCAGAAGGCTCTAGCCATCTCCCCTTCCTGTCCCTCTTGCACTTCTCCATCCCCACATCACACACTGAGTCTGGTTGATAACCCTCCCAGGCCAGCAGCAACCAGCTGTCTAATCGACTCAGACAGGCGATAAGATCACTTCACGGCTTTGCCTGTCTCAGCAGGGGATGCACACAAAACAGGTTTGTGTTGTGGTCCTTACCATTGCCCAGCTGCAGCAGCTCTGCAGGCGACAGGTAAGGGCCATTGAACGAGGAACTGCTGATGGAGTAGCCCAGCCTGCAGGCATCCCAGGGCGCCCAGCGCATCAGCAAAGGCAGTACATTGCAGCGCATCAGTAAAGGCAGTACTATGGGCGCCACCGTCTGCAATGCAAAGCCACAGCATCCACCACCCCACCCTCCTCCTGCACACCACAGGAGTATGAGCAGCCTGACCTGGTAAGCTCCATCACAAACTCTTCGGGCTTACGGGCATTGCCCCTGAGCAGCACGGTGTTGAACTCGACCATCAAGTACCTGAGCCAAGTAGACAGGTAGACAGGTAGGGTAAGTTAAGGCGGCTTGTGAACACTTGTCAACACACACGCCTGCCCATCCAGACAGCAAGATGACTGCCTGCACTCACGATAAACAAGGACCGGTCGCGATTGGACCGACCATAGCTCATTGGAAAGAGGAGTAGAAGGCCGTTCGAACGGTATAAGTCTTACGTAACTCCGTGCATCCGTTGCGACGTAATTTGGCCGCGATTTTCCTAACCAAGCAATCTGTGCAGATGTCGGTTGTCTTTAGTCTGCACAGCTGCTGATAGTCGACATCTGCACAGATGCAGGCGATGTCGACATCTGTGCAGCTGTGGGAAGTCGACATCTGCACAGATGTCGTATACCGCGACCAACATCTGTGCAGCTGCTGACGACGACATCTGCACAGATGTCGACTATTACATTCAATGCTCGGCTGTGCAGATGTCGATAACGACATCTGTGCAGCTGCTGATACCGACATCTGCACAGATGTCGACTATTACATTCGAGCCTTGGCTGTGCAGATGTTGTTTGTAGCATCTGCACAGATGTCGACTATTACATTCGCGGCTTGGCTGTGCAGATGTCGTGGCTTCACCTGCACAGATGTCGACTAATTCATCGACTCTTACATCCGCAAAACACATGTATTGACATCCCGCAACATCCCCGCAAAACACATGTATTGACCACTAAACACCCCGCAACACTCCGCTACACCCCCGCAAAACACATGCATTGACACCCAAAACACCCCGCAACACCTCGCTACATCCCCGCAAAACACATGTATTGACCACTAAACACCCC
Source organism: Haematococcus lacustris (assembly GCA_030144725.1). NCBI lineage: Eukaryota > Viridiplantae > Chlorophyta > Chlorophyceae > Chlamydomonadales > Haematococcaceae > Haematococcus > Haematococcus lacustris. The sequence goes on from JASKMD010000017.1 coordinate 9,961,713, forward strand.
GCAACACTCCGCTACACCCCCGCAAAACACATGCATTGACACCCAAAACACCCCGCAACACCTCGCTACATCCCCGCAAAACACATGTATTGACCACTAAACACCCCGCAACACCTCGCTACACCCCCGCAAAACACATGCATTGACACCCAAAACACCCCGCAACACCTCGCTACATCCCCGCAAAACGCATGCATTGACACCCAAAACACCCCGCAACACTCCGCTACACCCCCGCAAAACACATGTATTGACGACCAAACACCCCGCAACATCCCCGCAAAACACATGTTTGGACACCCGAACACCCCGCAACACCTCGCTACGCTACTCCTATACACATGTCCACCATCACCCCGAGACACCTCCCTATGGGAATGCTAAGCATATGCATTAATGCATCAACGACTTGCAACACCGCCGCATAAGGTGACAAGGTGACAACACCATAAAACACCAACAATGACATCACCAACACCAACACCAACGACAACAACAACAACAACACCACACCACACCATGGCGACAACACAAGAACACAACGACACACCACACCACACCACACCACACCACAATGACAACACAACAACATTGCAACAAGGCGGCAAGATGACGACGAGTATGGACGCTACAACAAGGGTGATGCTACACTCTCCTTGGTAATGTACTAAACCGGGTGCAACTTCATAGGCTCCTCTTACGTGCTCCCGCTATCCTTGACCCACCACACTACCATTGACGCCCACCACAACAAGCACGGGCTGACAACCACCCAAGTGCTATACCATCAAGCTATCGTCCCCTTAGGAGAGGGATGGGTAGGGTCATTGCGGTGTGTGTGCATGGCATGGCAAGGGTGGGCTGGGTGGGCTGCTACTACGGGATCCCACTCCAAGCTGCCCGCTCCGTGTTGCCCGCTCCAGATTGCTACGCCAAGGGTAGGGTAGGGAGAGGGCTGCTACGCCAAGGGTAGGGTAGGGAGAGGGCTGCTACGCCAAGGGTAGGGTAGGGAGAGGGCTGCTACGCCAAGGGTAGGGTAGGGAGAGGGCTGCTACGCCATGGGTAGGGTAGGGAGAGGGCTGCTACGCCAAGGGTAGGGTAGGGAGAGGGCTGCTACGCCAAGGGTAGGGTAGGGAGGGGGCTGCTACGCCAAGGGTAGGGTAGGGAGAGGGCTGCAGCGTGTGTAGTGGGGCGGGGGGTGGGAAAGGCGGGAGGTAGGTGGGGTGCCAGGCTTGGAGGTGGTGGGACAGGGGAGGGGAGGGGGAAGGGGGAAGGAGGAAGGGGGGAAGAGGGAAGGGCTGACCGTGGGACCTGCAGTAAACAATGGGCATCTTTGCGGTTAGGCTGGGCATCGGACCACCCATGTGCATGGGCTGGCCACTCACTCTTTGCTAGCGCCGCTTTTATATCTACCTGGCAGCGCCGCCATGGCTGCAGCTCCTGGCTGCTCTTGCGCTCCATGCACCTGCTTCTTGTGGTAGGGTGATGAAGGAGGTGGTGGTGGGGGAGGGAGGGGAGGGCTGGGCTGGGCTGGGCTGGGCTGGGCTGGGCTGGGCTGGGCTGGGCTGGGCTGGGCTGGGCTGGGCTGGGCTGGGCTGGGCTGGGCTGGGCTGGGCTGGGTGTGGTGTAGGGAAGGGGAGGTTGGGACCATTGAACCTGCAGCTATTGAGTGGTTGGCAAATAGTTAGGCAAGGTACTTGGAGACTGCAAGATAACTGCAAGATAAACTACTCACCATTCGCTAGGGTGGGGTTTGTGTGGGTGCACCCAACTTTGTTTCATGTGCACCCAGCTTCGTCTCTTGCATGGCTCCTGACCGCCTCTCTGGGCTCCTCCACTCCTCTTCCGCTCCGTCTCATAGGCTTCGGGCTACGTGTCCTAGTTGCACCTCGTGCATTTCTTATGCCGCATCGCTGCATCGCTGGGTCGCTGCATCGCTGCACCTCCTTCCGTTTTCTGTCGCTATCTCTTGATCCTATCGCTCAACCTGATGGCATCTTTTTATGGCTGGTCGCCAACGCTATGCGGCTGGTCGGCTCATAGCTAGCCTTTTGGCGACGGTTTTGTTGGCTGCTCCTGGCCGCTCCTGGCTGCCAATGCCAGCTTATTAGTCTGGATCCTTGCGTGATTCCTTTGCTTCCTTCGCGGTACCTTCATGCAGGTCTCCATGCAACCTGGTTATTTTGTAACCTTAGGGCATACCGTGTTATGTTGAAAGAGTCTTGCTTCCTTTGCGGTTACTTTGCTGCCTTCGCGGTGCCTTTGCGTAACCTTCATGCAAGCCTTTTCTTCATGTGCACATCTGCACGACTTGGCATCTGTGCAGATGTCGAGGGATGAGGCTGTGCAGATTTCGAGTGTGCCAACAGCTGTGCAGATGTCGAGTGATACATCTGTGCAGATGTCGACTGTGTCGACAGCTGTGCAGATGTCGAGGGATGCATCTGTGCAGATGTCGACATTGTCGGCATCTGCACAGATGTCGAGGGATGCTTGGCTGTGCAGATGTCGACTGTGTCGACAGCTGTGCAGATGTCGAGGGATGCATCTGTGCAGATGTCGAGTGTGTCGACAGCTGTGCAGATGTCGAGGGATGCATCTGTGCAGATGTCGACATTGTCGGCATCTGCACAGATGTCGAGGGATGCTTGGCTGTGCAGATGTCGACTGTGTCGACAGCTGTGCAGATGTCGAGGGATGCATCTGTGCAGATGTCGAGTGTGTCGACAGCTGTGCAGATGTCGAGGGATGCATCTGTGCAGATGTCGACATTGTCGGCATCTGCACAGATGTCGAGGGATGCTTGGCTGTGCAGATGTCGACTGTGTCGACAGCTGTGCAGATGTCGAGGGATGCATCTGTGCAGATGTCGCGTGTTTCGACAGCTGTGCAGATGTCGAGGGATGCATCTGTGCAGATGTCGACATTGTCGGCATCTGCACAGATGTCGAGGATGCTTGGCTGTGCAGATGTCGACTGTGTCGACAGCTGTGCAGATGTCGAGGGATGCATCTGTGCAGATGTCGAGTGTGTCGACAGCTGTGCAGATGTCGAGGGATGCATCTGTGCAGATGTCGACATTGTCGGCATCTGCACAGATGTCGAGGGATGCTTGGCTGTGCAGATGTCGAGTGTGTCGACAGCTGTGCAGATGTCGAGGGATGCATCTGTGCAGATGTCGAGGGATGCATCTGTGCAGATGTCGTATGTCCATAGGGCATCTACATGCATCTGTGCAGATTCCGGGCTCATTTAACCGGCATCTGTGCAGCCGCCCCATTTTGGGGGGGTACCTCGCGCGCGGATCGTTGTATCTCCGCAACCGCTGCGAGTTAGGACTTCATTTAAGAGCGAGGTCCCCCTTAAACTCAACGATCTATCGTTCTATCGGAGCGGATTGTCCATCCGATGCAAAAAACACCCTCGCGTCGGCCTTATTTATCGTGAGTGTGAGTTGGCCCTCATACGGTGCAAACAAGTGCCTGTGCCAGCAGGCCTGCCCCTCACCTACCACACGCGGTGCTCCTCCAGCAATCGCTTAGCTCCCCGCAGAACCAGAGGCTCGAACCCCTCCACATCAATCTTCATTGCCTTGACATCTCTCTGCAGCCAGGCAAGCCCGCATGTCATGTTCAGGTCTCCCTTGAGACCAGCACAAGAGCGAGCAAAAACAGGCAGAGCTGGAAAGAAAGAGGGTATAGCGCAGCTGCTGCTGCTGCCCAAGTACTGCCACTCCTCATCTGCCTGATAGAGCCAGCACACTAGGGGGACTGGCGGTGCCCTGTTATAGCCAAGACCGTAGGACATCCTGCAGCCCAGACCCTGCCTTAGCAAATCACCATGTTGCATGTACCCACCTTCAGAACACTGTCCAGCGTGTGCACTTGCATGGTGCCCCGCACCACATAGCTGCCTGCCTTCTTGGCGGCCTCCTCTGCATTCGCTGCATCGCACATGGTGATGCCGTCACCTTGGTTGCCTGGGTCTGAGAATATGTAGCAGGTGGCGGGCTGGGCTCCCAGGCCGAAGCCATGCAAGGTGACACGCTGGCTCACAGATGGGTCGCTGGCACAGAGCCCGCTGCGGATCAAGCGCTGGTTGGAGCGCATGCCTGCAGGGGCATGGCCACACACTTGCATGGCTGCAGGGTTGCCGAGTGCTCCTGTCTGGACAGCAGATGCCATGGTCAGCTGGAACAAACCCGCCCTCAACAGAGGAAATGCACAACAGAGCAGCCAGACTGGCAGCTATGCGCTGCCCTGGCCCTGTCAAGCTTCCCTTGTGCACCGACTGGCCAGGCCTGGCAGATTAGCCGCCCGCACCTCTTGATGTCTGGATGCCAAGAATTAAACAAGAGTCAAGAAAGGGGCAACTGCACTCGCAGAAAAGTTCATGAGAAAAGTTGAATTTTTTGACAAAGTGGCTTGATAGATTGTATTTTTTAGCGGTTCTAAGAATGGGGGTGTAAACTTAAAATCGAGGAAAAATCGGGCTGAGGAGATACGAGAAAACCAGTACTGGTCCACCCCCAACCAGTACTGGTTGCCTCCCAACCGTTGCTGGTTTACCCCCAACCAGTACTGGTTTATTCCCAACCAGTACTGGTTTATTCCCAACCAGTACTGGTTTATTCCTAACCAGTACTGGTTTGTTCCCAACCAGTACTGGTTTATTCCCAACCAGTACTGGTTTTTCCCAACAAGTACCTGAGCCAAGTAGACAGGTAGACAGGTAGGGTAAGTTAAGGCGGCTTGTGAACACTTGTCAACACACACGCCTGCCCATCCAGACAGCAAGATGACTGCCTGAGTTGGCCCTCATACGGTGCAAACAAGTGCCTGTGCCAGCAGGCCTGCCCCTCACCTACCACACGCGGTGCTCCTCCAGCAATCGCTTAGCTCCCCGCAGAACCAGAGGCTCGAACCCCTCCACATCAATCTTCATTGCCTTGACATCTCTCTGCAGCCAGGCAAGCCCGCATGTCATGTTCAGGTCTCCCTTGAGACCAGCACAAGAGCGAGCAAAAACAGGCAGAGCTGGAAAGAAAGAGGGTATAGCGCAGCTGCTGCTGCTGCCCAAGTACTGCCACTCCTCATCTGCCTGATAGAGCCAGCACACTAGGGGGACTGGCGGTGCCCTGTTATAGCCAAGACCGTAGGACATCCTGCAGCCCAGACCCTGCCTTAGCAAATCACCATGTTGCATGTACCCACCTTCAGAACACTGTCCAGCGTGTGCACTTGCATGGTGCCCCGCACCACATAGCTGCCTGCCTTCTTGGCGGCCTCCTCTGCATTCGCTGCATCGCACATGGTGATGCCGTCACCTTGGTTGCCTGGGTCTGAGAATATGTAGCAGGTGGCGGGCTGGGCTCCCAGGCCGAAGCCATGCAAGGTGACACGCTGGCTCACAGATGGGTCGCTGGCACAGAGCCCGCTGCGGATCGTCAGATGACAAGCAGCAGCACCCCACCGGTACCCCTGCTGCTGCTTCTACTGCCCCCCTGCTGCTGTTCTGTTGCTGCCGCCCCCCTTCTGCTGCTTCTACTGCCCCCCTGCTGCTGCCCCCTGCCCCCCCTGCTGCTGCCCCTGCTGCTGCAGTCCCACTGCCCCCCTGCTGCTGTTGCAGTCCCCCTGGCGCCCTGCTGCTGTTGCAGCCCCCCTGCCCCCCTGCTGCTGCCGCCCCCCTGCCCCCCTGCTGCTGTTGCCACCCCCCTGCCCCCCTGCTGCTGCAGTGCTTGTTGCAAACCAGTGCTGGTTGCCAGCCAGTGCTGGTTGACAGCCAGTGCTGGTTGCCAGCCAGTGCTGCTTGCCAGCCAGTGCTGGTTGCCAGCCAGTGCTGGTTGCAAACCAGTGCTGGTTGCCAGCCAGTGCTGGTTGCAAACCAGTGCTGGTTGCCAGCCGGTGCTAGTTGCAAACCAGCGCTGGTTGCCAGCCACAGCCAGCCAGTCACAGCCACAGCCAGCCACAGCCAGCCACAGCCAGCCACAGCCAGCCAGTCACAGCCAGCCACAGCCAGTACTGGTCACAGCCAGCCAGCCAGTACTGGTCACAGCCAGCCAGCCAGTACTGGTCACAGCCAGCCAGTACTGGTCATAGCCAGCCAGTACTGGTCACAGCCAGCCAGCCAGTACTGGTGACAGCCAGCCAGTACTGGTCACAGCCAGCCAGTACTGGTCACACCCAGCCAGCCAGTACTGGTCACAGCCAGCCAGTACTGGTCACCCAGCCAGCCAGCCAGTACTGGTCACAGCCAGCCAGTACTGGTCACAGCCAGCCAGCCAGTACTGGTCACAGCCAGCCAGCCAGTACTGGTCACAGCCAGCCAGTACTGGTCACCCAGCCAGCCAGCCAGTACTGGTCACAGCCAGCCAGTACTGGTCACAACCAGCCAGCCAGTACTGGTCACAGCCAGCCAGTACTGGTCACAGCCAGCCAGCCAGTACTGGTCACAGCCAGCCAGCCAGTACTGGTTACAGCCAGCCAGTACTGGTCACAGCCAGCCAGTACTGGTCACAGCCAGCCAGCCAATACTGGTCACAGCCAGCCAGCCAGTACTGGTCACAGCCAGTCAGCCAGTACTGGTCACAGCCAGCCAGCCAGTACTGGTCACAGCCAGCCAGTACTGGTCACAGCCAGCCAGCCAGTACTGGTCACAGCCAGCCAGTACTGGTCACAGCCAGTCAGCCAGTACTGGTCACAGCCAGCCAGCCAGTACTGGTCACAGCCAGCCAGCACTGGTCACAGCCAGCCAGCCAGGTGTCTAATGTGTGTCATGCATTGCATTCATTGGGTACAGTAGTGCATTGTATGTAAGATGACACTGTGTCACTTTGCAGGGGTTGGAGCATGGACGAGTACCTTCATTACATCAAGGTCGCTGGAAGAGGGCATTGACATAGGGCAACCAACACATGAGATTGTGGAGGGTGTTAGTTGGCGCTACATAGCTTGATGATTGTGCGGCACTTTGGACTATGTAACTTTGTGATAACAAGGAGTGGGTCATAGCATATGCATGTGGTTATAGCATGTTGTCCTCATGGTACTTTGTATACCTTGCAACATCTGTAGCTCAGTATCACGTGTAAGTACATCCAACGGCTCTAGCCTTGTAACGTGTAATAATCTCCATCTTGGCAACCGTTACCGAGCAAGCCCCTTCCTTCAGCCCTTCACCCCCCGCCCCCCTGCTGCTGCTGATGCTGATGCTGATGCTGCTGCTGCTGCTGCTGACCCCCTACTACTGCTGTTGTTGCTGCTGCTGCTGCTGCTGCTGTGTATACCTTGCAACATCTGTAGCTCAGTGTGAACCAGTACTGGTTGGGGGTGAACCAGTACTGGCTAGGGTGAACCAGTACTGGTTAAATTTTTGTAAATTTTATTAATTTGGGGGGGGGTGTGAACCAGTACTGGTTTGGTGTGAACCAGTACTGGCTGATCACCAACCAGTACTGGTTTGGTGTGAACCAGTACTGGTTGGGGGTGAAACAGTACTGGCTAGGGTGAACCAGTACTAGTTAAATTTTTGTAAATTTTTTAAATTTGGGGGGGGGTGTGAACCAGTACTGGTTTGGTGTGAACCAGTACTGGTTGGGGGTGAACCAGTACTGTTTAGGAATAAACCAGTACTGGTTGGGAATAAACCAGTACTGGTTGGGAATAAACCAGTACTGGTTGGGAATAAACCAGTACTGGTTGGGAATAAACCAGTACTGGTTGGGAATATACCAGTACTGGTTGGGAATAAGCCAGTACTGGTTGGGGGTAAACCAGTACTGGTTGGGAATAAGCCAGTACTGGTTTGGAATAAACCAGTACTGGTTGGGAATAAACCAGTACTGGTTGGGAATATACTAGTACTGGTTGGGAATAAGCCAGTACTGGTTGGGAATAAACCAGTACTGGTTGGGAATAAACCCGTACTGGTTGGGAATAAACCAGTACTGGTTGGGAATAAACCAGTACTGGTTGGGAATAAACCAGTACTGGTTGGGAATATACCAGTACTGGTTGGGGGTAAACCAGTACTGGTTGGGAATAAACCAGTACGGGTTGGGAATAAACCAGTACTGGTTGGGAATAAACCAGTACTGGTTGGGAATAAACCAGTACTGGTTGGGAATATACCAGTACTGGTTGGGGGTAAACCAGTACTGGTTGGGAATAAACCAGTACTGGTTGGGGGTAAACCAGTACTGGTTGGGAATAAACCAGTACTGGTTGGGAATAAACCAGTACTGGTTGGGAACAAACCAGTACTGGTTAGGAATAAACCAGTACTGGTTGGGAATAAACCAGTACTGGTTGGGAATAAACCAGTACTGGTTGGGAATAAACCAGTACTGGTTGGGGGTAAACCAGCAACGGTTGGGAGGCAACCAGTACTGGTTGGGGGTGGACCAGTACTGGTTTTCTCGTATCTCCTCAGCCCGATTTTTCCTCGATTTTAAGTTTACACCCCCATTCTTAGAACCGCTAAAAAATACAATCTATCAAGCCACTTTGTCAAAAAATTCAACTTTTCTCATGAACTTTTCTGCGAGTGCAGTTGCCCCTTTCTTGACTCTTGTTTAATTCTTGGCATCCAGACATCAAGAGGTGCGGGCGGCTAATCTGCCAGGCCTGGCCAGTCGGTGCACAAGGGAAGCTTGACAGGGCCAGGGCAGCGCATAGCTGCCAGTCTGGCTGCTCTGTTGTGCATTTCCTCTGTTGAGGGCGGGTTTGTTCCAGCTGACCATGGCATCTGCTGTCCAGACAGGAGCACTCGGCAACCCTGCAGCCATGCAAGTGTGTGGCCATGCCCCTGCAGGCATGCGCTCCAACCAGCGCTTGATCCGCAGCGGGCTCTGTGCCAGCGACCCATCTGTGAGCCAGCGTGTCACCTTGCATGGCTTCGGCCTGGGAGCCCAGCCCGCCACCTGCTACATATTCTCAGACCCAGGCAACCAAGGTGACGGCATCACCATGTGCGATGCAGCGAATGCAGAGGAGGCCGCCAAGAAGGCAGGCAGCTATGTGGTGCGGGGCACCATGCAAGTGCACACGCTGGACAGTGTTCTGAAGGTGGGTACATGCAACATGGTGATTTGCTAAGGCAGGGTCTGGGCTGCAGGATGTCCTACGGTCTTGGCTATAACAGGGCACCGCCAGTCCCCCTAGTGTGCTGGCTCTATCAGGCAGATGAGGAGTGGCAGTACTTGGGCAGCAGCAGCAGCTGCGCTATACCCTCTTTCTTTCCAGCTCTGCCTGTTTTTGCTCGCTCTTGTGCTGGTCTCAAGGGAGACCTGAACATGACATGCGGGCTTGCCTGGCTGCAGAGAGATGTCAAGGCAATGAAGATTGATGTGGAGGGGTTCGAGCCTCTGGTTCTGCGGGGAGCTAAGCGATTGCTGGAGGAGCACCGCGTGTGGTAGGTGAGGGGCAGGCCTGCTGGCACAGGCACTTGTTTGCACCGTATGAGGGCCAACTCAGGCAGTCATCTTGCTGTCTGGATGGGCAGGCGTGTGTGTTGACAAGTGTTCACAAGCCGCCTTAACTTACCCTACCTGTCTACCTGTCTACTTGGCTCAGGTACTTGATGGTCGAGTTCAACACCGTGCTGCTCAGGGGCAATGCCCGTAAGCCCGAAGAGTTTGTGATGGAGCTTACCAGGTCAGGCTGCTCATACTCCTGTGGTGTGCAGGAGGAGGGTGGGGTGGTGGATGCTGTGGCTTTGCATTGCAGACGGTGGCGCCCATAGTACTTCCTTTACTGATGCGCTGCAATGTACTGCCTTTGCTGATGCGCTGGGCGCCCTGGGATGCCTGCAGGCTGGGCTACTCCATCAGCAGTTCCTCGTTCAATGGCCCTTACCTGTCGCCTGCAGAGCTGCTGCAGCTGGGCAATGGTAAGGACCACAACACAAACCTGTTTTGTGTGCATCCCCTGCTGAGACAGGCAAAGCCGTGAAGTGATCTTATCGCCTGTCTGAGTCGATTAGACAGCTGGTTGCTGCTGGCCTGGGAGGGTTATCAACCAGACTCAGTGTGTGATGTGGGGATGGAGAAGTGCAAGAGGGACAGGAAGGGGAGATGGCTAGAGCCTTCTGACAGGGTGAGGGGCGCAAATGAGGCAGCACTCACAGCAGCCTGAGGGCTTGGACACAGCACCCCCGTGCCAGTTGGATACATACTGTTCGCTATGGATGAGCAGACTGCTGAGCCTTTAGAGTGTGACGCCAAGGCCTGTCGACACTCCTACCGCAACCAGGTTGCAGGCTACTGCAGGCTCCTGATTACTGGTGCACACAGCTGTTTCGAAATGCAGCCAGTGGGTCATGTGCGATGTCACCAGCTTGGGGAAGCATGGTGGAGTGGACATGTTGTAGCTGACGATTGTTGCTACTTGCGTATCTGTGCCTTGTCGGGCGCGTATACCCAATCCTAGCCTGACTGTTAAGGAGCAGGGTACGCAGCCTAGTATGGCAGTAGCTGCCGCACGTGCTAGAGCTACTTGGCTGAGTGGAGGCTAGACGGAGCTTAGCCATGCATGGACACATGTATGCATGGTACTTGACAACTCGTTGCAACAACGTTGATGTATGAATGCTTTGTTGTAGATGTGACAAAGGAAGGATTCCACCTGCTGCTAGTTGGGATGGGCAAGCATGGATATATATGGGTATTGTCAGGGCCGGAAGACCGTGCCACCGCTTCACAGCGCCATTGCACACTATTGAACGATGTGAGAGTTCAATGTCCTGCCATAGTTGGTTACAAGCAGAAGGCCTGTGTTGATCGGCTGATCCGCAACTTCGTCCAACGTCTCACACGCAAATCAGTGCACAACTAGCAAGTATGAGGAGGTGTTGTTTGTATAGTAGAGAGCCTCGGAGTGAGAATGTAATTAGAGAGATACGTGAATTACCGTAGGACCTTTTTCTGAAACAACGCCAAATTCAAAGATTAGTTTGAACGTTCTTATGACAGTTTGCCGGGATTGGGCAGCAGCTCAGCGACCGCCAACAGCACTACGTGCCTCGTCGAAGTGCGCTTCAGGTTCGGGGCCACCAAGGAGGCGTTGAGGCGCAGTAGCTTGCGCACACACTTTTTTAAGTTACTCGATTTATCTCAATCAATCCTCTCGGTAAAATGTCAACCGACCTCAGTCGACATTTTGTCACGGAGTTATGTTGACATTTGCAACAGGCACCAAACAGCTAATGCTGCATCAACGCTGCATTCTCTCAGTATTCGCGTGCCGACTGTAGGCCAAATACTGCGATCGACGCAGCCACCCAAATATGTGACCGCTCATTCCCTGCCAGGCCGGACTTGGGCCCCTGTTGCAGTTGATGTGTGTTGATGGAAAGACTTAACGTGAATCCAAACGCACCAGGCCCGTCTCCAAAGCAAGCGAATAGGCCGAATTCCTCCAGTTCGCAGAGCTTTGAATCTTAGCGAGGCTAGTTAGCGGCTAGCAGAAGACGACTGAGCGGACGACCCAGCAGGCGGTAACGACTCTGACCCAGCACCACAGCTAGTAGGTTCCAGCTGGAAACACAGACAAGCACCCCCATTCAGCACACCATCATGATAACATATTCTTCTTTGCAGGCCAAATGCCCAGAAGGCCAGGAAAGAGTGCAGCAAAGAAACGGGTGAAGATACCGCCAGTGCAGCATCCTGGACTCCACCCCCTCCCAGACTCGCCCATTTGCCTTGCCTGGCTTGTCCCCTGCCATGCTCACCAGCCCAAGGCTGCATCATCAACAGCAGTAGCCACCTTCCTTGCCCTCTGCCCTTCTCAGCAGCCCAGGGCTGTAGCAGCAGCAACAGCCACCTCCTGCCTTGTCCCCTGCCATGCTCACCAGCCCAGGGTTGCAGAAGGTGTGCCCCTCCCATCCCTGCCCAGACCTGCTCCACCCCCTCCCAGCCCTGCCCCACCCCCTCCCAGCCTTGCGTTGCCCCTCCCCTCCTGCCCAGCCCTGCCCCACCCCCTCCCAGCCCTGCCCCACCCCCTCCCAGCCCTGCCCCACCCCCTCCCAGCCTTGCGTTGCCCCTCCCTGCCCTGCCCTGCCCTGCCCCTCCCTGCCTTGCCCTGCCCTGCCCTGCCTCTGCCCTGCCCTGCCCTGCCCTGCCCTGCCCTGCCCTGCCCTGCCCTGCCCTGCCCTGCCCTGCCCTGCCCTGCCCTGCCCTGCCCTGCCCTGCCCTGCCCTGCCCTGCCCTGCCCTGCCCTGCCCTGCCCTGCCCTGCCCTGCCCTGCCCTGCCCTGCCCTGCCCTGCCCTGCCCTGCCAGTAAGTGTCGCAGTGCAGGCTGCAGGGTAGCAGCAGGCTGCAGGTGTGCTGCAGTGCATGAGCAGCAGCAGCAGGCTGCAGTGCATGTGTTACAGTGCATGAGCATGAGCAGCAGGCTGTAGCGCATGAGCAGCAGTGCAAGGACAGCAGCAGCAGCAGGCTGTAGGTGTGTGACAGTGCAAGCTGCAGGTGTGCTGCAGTGCATGAGCAGCAGCAGCAGGCAGCAGTGCATGTGTTGCAGTGCATGAGCAGCAGCAGCGGGCTGTAGTGCATTACCAGCAGTGCATGGGCAGCAGTGCATGAGCAGCAGCAGCAGCAGGCTGTAGGTGTGTGGCAGTTTAGGTAATAGCAGGCTGCAGGTTTGCTGCAGTGCTTAAGCAGCAGCAGCAGCAGCAGGCAGCGGTGCATGCGCTACAGTGCATGAGCAGCAGCAGCAGGCTGTAGCGCATGAGCAGCAGTGCAAGGACAGCAGCAGCAGTGTATGGGCAGCAGCAGCAAGTTGTAGGTGTGTTACGGTGCATGAGCAGCAGCAAGAGCAGCAGGTTGTAGTGCATGAGCAGTGCATGGACAGCAGCAGCAGCAGGCTGTAGGTGTGTGGCAGTGCAGTCACAGCTTAGTCAGTGCCCATCAGTCAGAGCCCATCAGTGCAGTCAGAGCCCATCTGAGAAGAATGTTGCATGGTTCAAAAGCTGTCAAAAGGCTGTCCTGAGCTTCCGCTCAGTTCCATGCCACACAACGTGATTTGTAAGTTGTGAATGGTCAAAATGTAATGAAGAAAACGGTGGTGGTCACTAGCAATGTATCCCCGTCATATATGATACCTTGTATGGACAACACCACCACGTGGTGATGCGCTATGGCCGCAAACGTGATAGCCACCTGCTAGATACCCCCTTTGCATGTAGGCATCACGATCATGCTTAGCAAGTGCAGGCCTGGCAGTGATCCACACCCAATGTGTCACAGCTAGCTGGACTACGGATGGTACCTATAGTGGAGGCTCTCCAGATCCAGCCACATGCTAGGGTGTGGTGCGCCACATGCCCCTTGTATGGACAACACCACCACGCGGTGATGCGCTAATGCTGCAAACATGGTAGCCACCTGCTACATACCCCCCTTGCATGTATGCATCACAGTCATGCTTAGCAAGTGCAAGCCTGGCAGTGATCCGCACCAAATCCAACCATATGGCACCACGCGGTATTACATTGACGCTGCAACTGGCACGGTCATGAACGCTAGGTCTATTGTAGACCTTGATATTCGAGTTGCAATTGCCCATCACCGAGGGGATTGTCTTACACAACCAATGTGGTGTCCATATGCGGCTACACAAGCAATGGCATGGTTAAACAACCGCAAAATGCATGCCTCTTTTTGCATGGAGCTACCAAGACCATCGCAGACCATGCCAGATCTATGCCTTGAAATGAGCTTCCCTGTCGCAGCAGTGTTGGGTTGCCACTCCAGCTTTGTGCATGCAATCAAACACACACCGCACATGTTGCTGTCCTTGCAATGCTGGTCATGCATTATAGCCTGTTGTTGCTGCCACTGCCCATGCACTGCAGCACATGCACTTTAGCCTGGTGCTGCTGCTGCTGCTCATGCACTAAAGCACACCTGCAGCCTTGCTGCTACCTGCAGCCTGCACCGCCACATACCGACAGCCTGCTGCTGCTGCTCATACACTGCTGCTGCTGTCCTTGCACAGCTGCTCATGCACTACAGCCTGATGCTGCTGCTGCTCATGCACTGTAATACATGCACTGCAGCCTGCATCTGCTGCTCATGCACTGCAGCACACCTGCAGCCTGCTGCTACCTGCAGCCGGCAAGGCCACACACCTACAGGCAGGACAGGGCAGGGCAGGGCAGGGCAGGGTCAACGCAAGGCTGGGATGGGGTGGGGCAGGGCTGGGAGGGGGTGGGGCAGGGCAGGGAGGGGGTGGGGCAGGGCAGGGAGGGGGTGGTGGTGGTGGTGCTTGGTGGTGGTGGTGGTGGTGGTGCACTTTAGCCTGGTGGTGGTGCTGCTGCTGCACACCTGCAGCATGCTGCTACCTGCAGCCTGCACTGCCACATACCTACAGGCAGCGCAGGGCAGGGCAGGGCAGGGCAGGGCAGGGCAGGGCAGGGCAGGGCAGGGCAGGGCAGGGCAGGGCAGGGCAGGGCAGGGCAGGGCAGGGCAGGGCAGGGCAGGGCAGGGCAGGGCAGGGCAGGGCAGGGCAGGGCAGGGCAGGGCAGGGCAGGGCAGGGCAGGGCAGGGCAGGGCAGGGCAGGGCAGGGCAGGGCAGGGCAGGGCAGGGCAGGGCAGGGCAGGGCAGGGCAGGGCAGGGCAGGGCAGGGCAGGGCAAGGCAGGGCAGGGCAGGGCAGGGCAGGGAGGGGGCAATGCAAGGCTGGGAGGGGGGTGGGGCAGGGCTGGGAGGGGGTGGGGTAGGGCTGGGAGGGGGTGGGGCAGGGCTGGGAGGGGGTGGGGCAGGGCTGGGAGGGGGTGGGGCAAGGCTGGGATGGGGCAGGGCTGAGAGGGGGTGGGGCAGGGCTGGGAGGGGGTGGGGCAGGGCTGGGAGGGGGTGGGGCAAGGCTGGGATGGGGCAGGGCTGAGAGGGGGTGGGGCAGGGCTGGGAGGGGGTGGGGCAGGGCTGGGAGGGGGCAGGGCTGGGAGGGGGTGGGGCAGGGCTGGGAGGGGTTGGGGCAGGGCTGGGCAGGGAGGGGAGGGGCAAAGCAAGGCTGGGAGGGGTTGGGGCAGGGCTGGGAGGGGGTGGGGCTGGGCTGGGCTGGGCTGGTGAGCATGGCAGGGGACAAGCCAGGGGGCTGCTGCTGCTGCTGCTTCAGCCCTAGAACTGGTCCAAGGGCAGGGCAGGGGGCTCCTGCTGTTGCAGCCCGTCTCAATGTAATGGGCATTAAGGTTTAATGGGCGAGTCTGGGAGGGGATGGAGTCCAGGATGCTGCACTGGCGCTTTCTTCTGCCGCTTCTTTTCTGCACTCTTTCCTGGCCTTCTGGGCATGTGGCCTGCAAAGAAGAATATGTTATCATGATGGTTTGCTGAATGGGGGTGCTTGTCTGTGTTTCCAGCTGGAACCTGCTAGCTGTGGTGCTGGGTCAGAGTCGTTACCGCCTGCTGGGTCGTCCGCTCAGTCGTCTTCTGCTAGCCGCTAACTAGCCTCGCTAAGATTCAAAGCTCTGCGAACTGGAGGAATTCGGCCTATTCGCTTGCTTTGGAGACGGGCCTGGTGCGTTTGGATTCACGTTAAGTCTTTCCATCAACACACATCAACTGCAACAGGGGCCCAAGTCCGGCCTGGCAGGGAATGAGCGGTCACATATTTGGGTGGCTGCGTCGATCGCACAGTTAAGTCTCCCGGTCACACACATCCCTCCCAGGGAGGTCTGAGCAGCACCTGAGAGGGATGCCACCTCTAAACGGCTTCCCTTGCGCCGTATAGCCTAGCCAACTATCGCGCAAGCCATCAGCGTCGAAGGCGTCGCTGTAGGTGCCAAAAAGGCTGGTCAGCCTGCTTCGCGGCACGCAACCTGTACCCACATCAGCCACAGGTAAGGCAAGCACTGTGGTGCAAGCTTAACAACATCAGTCGATGGCATCGCAGCCTAGCAGCGGTTACAGCAGGCGGTTACGGATGGCTTGCACGCTGTCTGGGGCCGTGTTCAGGACCGTGTTCAGGGTAGGCCCGTTGTTGGCGTTGCACCAGTGCGCCCCGGATTCAATACTCCAGCTCCCAGGACAAGTCGATAATGTCGTGACCAGTCTCCACCACGCGCGCACACCACAACGCAGCGTGCTGCAAAGCAGAAGTAAAACGAGCACCAGCCAGAGCAGGAACAGGAGGAGCTACGGGAACAGCAGGAGGAGCAGCAACAAACGCGACAGCATGAGCGCCAGCAGAGGCAAGGGAGTAGTGTTTGGGGAGGCAAGAGCAACAACATGAGCTTGCTGGTGAATGTGTAGGTGGCGATGGCTGGCAAGAGCAACATTGGCGAGAAGCGTCTGGAGGAGCTGAAGAAAGAATGCGTAGCTTCGTCCAAAGGGTCAGCAAGTAGCAGGTGCTGCTGCACCCACCGGCACACAGCCTCTGGGTCAGCAAGCAGCAGGTGTTGACACACCCACCGGCACGCAGCCTTTGGGTCAGCAAGCAGCAGTTGCTGGTGCACCCACAGGCACGCAGCCTCAGGATCAGCAAGCAGCAGTTGCTGGTGCACCCACAGGCACGCAACGCCTGGGACCATGGGCAGCAGCTGCAGGGGCAGCCACCGGCAGGCAGCCTCTGGGTTAGCTAGCAGTAGCTGCTGGTGCACCCACCGGCACGCAGCCTCTGGGTCAGCAAGCAGCAGACATAGGGAGTGTATTGGAAAGGTGCAACAGCAGGTTGTCAGCTTAGGGTAGAGGGTGCAGCAGGGTACGTGCCCCACCCCATCCCAGCCCCGCCCCACCCCATCCCAGCCTTGCGTTGCCCCTCCCCTCCCTCCCCAGCCCCTTTCCCACCCCACCCCCTCCCAGCCCTGCCCCACCCCCTCCCAGCCTGCCCCACCCCACCTCCTCCCAGTCTGCCCCACCCCACCCCCTCCCAGCCCTGCCCCACCCCCTTCCCAGCCCTGCCCCACCCCCTTCCGGCCCTGCCCCACCCCCTCCCAGCCTTGCCCCACCCCCTCCCAGCCCTGCCCCACCCCATCCCAGCCTTGCGCTACCCCTCCCTGCCCCGCCATGGCTGCAGGTAACAGCAGGCTGCACGTGTGATGCAGTGCATGAGCAGCAGCAGCAGGCAGCAGTGCATGTGCTGCAGTGCATGAACAGCTGCAGCAGCAGGCTGTAATGCATGAGCAGCAGTGCATGGGCAGCAGCAGGAGTGTATGGGCAACAGCAACAGCAAGCTGTAGGTGTGCGGCTGTGTAGGTAGCAGCCGGCTGCAGGTGTGCTGCAGATCATGAGCAGCAGCAGCAGGCTGCAGTGCATGGGCAGCAGTGCATGAGTAGCAACGTCCCTTTCTAGCAAACCGCATTCGTCCCTTTCTAGCTAACCGCCTGCTGGCAAGTGGCTGACACCCAATACCCAGCATAATCTCCTCCCTCATGTGCATGCCCCTTGGTTGCAGGTCTGATGGGCACCTCCTCCTTCTCCACAGCCTCTGACCAGCCTAGCCCGGCTCAGCCCTAATGGCCTCCTGCCCCTTGGCCCCTCCTTCTTCCTTCAGCTGTGGGACAAGTGAAAACAATTGCGCTATGTATGTCTTGGGCTTCTTGACTTCCTTGTTGTGTGGATAGTAGCACCCACAGATGATGACGAGACGTTGGGCTGCTTGGCTTAGTGAATGGCATTGAAAAGGATCGGGGTGATGTGTGTCATGTACTTGCCATGCATCATAACTTTGGCTCCTGTAAGATCATGTTGAGTATGCAACATCATGTTGATGCAAGCGTACGACACAAAGCCTTGAAGTCTCAATGATACCTAGTATTCTAATGAAATAGTGGGAGGGTAGGATGTGTTGTGTAATGCTGACAACCGGTTAGTGCATGGATGGCCCGCTTGTACGGATAACCCATCTTCGCAACGTTCTCGTGTTCTTGCCCTTGCTAGCATAACGTGCCTTACCAAGCCTTGATGTAATGCACTACTCACGAGACGCAAGTGATAGCATGGTTTGTAGCTGCAAGCCTGCTACCCCTAGTGTCGCCCTCATGCACCGACCACATGCATACACTACATTGTTATGGATGCGTCTCCAGGACCTAGCTGTGTGTTGTTGTCCATACAAGGGGCATAACGCGCACCACACCCCATGTGGCTGGATCACTGCCAGGCCTGCACTTGCTAGGCATGACCGTGATGCTTACATGCAAAGGGGGTATGTAGCAGGTGGCTACCACCTCTGCAGCATCAGCGCATCACCACGTGGTGGTTTTACCCATACAAGGGACATGTGGCGCACCACACCCAAGCATATGGCTGGATGTCGTGAGCCTCCACTATAGGTACCATCCGTAGTCAGGCTAGCTGTGACACATTGGGTGTGGATCACTGCCAGGCCTGCACTTGCTGAGCATGGCCGTGATGCATACATGCAAGGGGGGTATGTAGCAGGTGGCTACCACGTTTGCAGCATTAGCGCATCACCGCGTGGTGGTGTTGTCAATACAAGGGGCATGTGGCTCACCACACCCTAGCATGTGGCTGGATCTGGTGAGCCTCCACTATAGGTACCATCCGTAATCCAGCTAGCTATGACACATTGGGTGTGGATCACTGCCAGGCCAGCACTTGCTAAGCATGACCGTAATGCATACATGCAAAGGGGGTATGTAGCAGGTGGCTACCACGCATGCAGCCATCACCGCGTGGTGGTGTTGTCCATACAAGGGGCGTAGGTATTATGTATGACAAGAATACACGGCTAATGACCACGACCGTTTTCTTCATTACATCTTGACCATTCACAGCTTACAAATCACGTTGTGTGGCATGGAACTGAACGGAAGCTCAGGATGCCTACTGCGGCTGTCCATGCACTGCTCATGCACTACAGCCTGCTGCTCTTGCTGCTGCTCATGCACCGCAACACACCTACACCTGCTGCTGCTGCTGCTCATGCACTGCACCACATGCACTGCAGCACATCTAATGCAGCTTGCACTGCCACACACCTACAAAAGAATAAGAAGAAAACTACTCCGGTATTCCTTCTGGTAATAAGGGAGGAGCTACGGCCTGGGGCGCGGCCTGCTCCCACCAGTGCCACACACCTACAGCCTGCTGTTGCTGCCCATACACTACTGCTGCACACCGTTTTCTTCGTTACATCTTGACCAATCACAGCTTACACGTTGTGTGGCATGGAACTGAACGGAAGCTTAGGACAGCCTTTTGACAGCTCATGATCTGCAGCACACCTGCAGCCGGCTGCTACCTACACAGCCGCACACATCCAGCTTTCTGCTGCTGCTGCTGCCCATACACTCCGCTGCTGCCCATGCACTGCTGCTCATGCATTACAGCCTGCTGCTGCAGCTGTTCATGCACTGCAACACATGCACTGCTGCCTGCTGCTGCTGCTCATGCACTGCAGCACACCTGCAGCCTGTTGCTACCTGCAGCCTGCACTGTCACACACCTACAGGCAGGGCAGGGCAGGGCAAGGCAGAGCAGGGCAAGGAGGGGCAACGCAAGGCTGGGATGGGGTGGGGCAGGGCTGGGATGGGGTGGGGGAAGGCTGGGATGGGGTGGGGCAGGGCTGGGATGGGGTGGGGCAGGGCTGGGCAGGGAGGGAAAGGGCACCGCAAGGCTGGGAGGGGGTGGGGCAGGGCTGGAAGGGGGTGGGGCAGGGCTGGAAGGGGGTGGGGCAGGGCTGGGAGGGGGTGGGGTGGGGCAGACTGGGAGGAGGTGGGGTGGGGCAGGCTGGGAGGGGGTGGGGCAGGGCTGGGAGGGGGTGGGGTGGGAAAGGGGCTGGGGAGGGAGGGGAGGGGCAACGCAAGGCTGGGATGGGGTGGGGCGGGGCTGGGATGGGGTGGGGCACGTACCCTGCTGCACCCTCTACCCTAAGCTGACAACCTGCTATTGCACCTTCCCAATACACTCCCTATATCTGCTGCTTGCTGACCCAGAGGCTGCGTGCCGGTGGGTGCACCAGCAGCTGCTGCTAGCTAACCCAGAGGCTGCCTGCCGGTGGCTGCCCCTGCAACTGCTGCCCATGGTCCCAGGCGTTGCGTGCCTGTGGGTGCACCAGCAACTGCTGCTTGCTGATCCTGAGGCTGCGTGCCTGTGGGTGCACCAGCAACTGCTGCTTGCTGACCCAAAGGCTGCGTGCCGGTGGGTGTGTCAACACCTGCTGCTTGCTGACCCAGAGGCTGTGTGCCGGTGGGTGCAGCAGCACCTGCTACTTGCTGACCCTTTGGACGAAGCTACGCATTCTTTCTTCAGCTCCTCCTGACGCTTCTCGCCAATGTTGCTCTTGCCAGCCATCGCCACCTACACATTCACCAGCAAGCTCATGTTGTTGCTCTTGCCTCCCCAAACACTACTCCCTTGCCTCTGCTGGCGCTCATGCTGTCGCGTTTGTTGCTGCTCCTCCTGCTGTTCCCGTAGCTCCTCCTGTTCCTGCTCTGGCTGGTGCTCGTTTTACTTCTGCTTTGCAGCACGCTGCGTTGTGGTGTGCGCGCGTGGTGGAGACTGGTCACGACATTATCGGCCTGTCCTGGGAGCTGGAGTATTGAATCCGGGGCGCACTGGTGCAACGCCAGCAACGGGCCTACCCTGAACACGGTCCTGAACACGGCCCCAGACAGCGTGCAAGCCATTCATAACCGCTGCAACCGCTGCTGCTAGGCTGCGATGCCATCGACTGATGTAGCTAAGCTTGCACCACAGTGCTTGCCTTACCTGTGGCTAATGTGGGTACAGGTTGCGAGCCGCGAAGCAGGCTGACCAGCCTTTTTGGCACCTACAGCGACGCCTTCGACGCTGATGGCTTGCGCGATAGTTAGCTAGGCTATACGGCGCAAGGGAAGCCGTTTAGAGGTGGCATCCCTCTCAGGTGCTGCTCAGACCTCCCTGGGAGGGATGTGTGTGACCGGGAGACTTAACTGGATCGCAGTATTTGGCCTACAATCGGCACGCGAATACTGAGAGAATGCAGCGTTGATGCAGCATTAGCTGTTTGGTGCCTGTTGCAAATGTCAACATAACTCCGTGACAAAATGTCGACTGAGGTCGGTTGACATTTTACCGAGAGGATTGATTGAGATAAATCCAGTAATTTTAAAAAGTGTGTGCGCAAGCTACTGCGCCTCAACGCCTCCTTGGTGGCCCTGAACCTGAAGCGCACTTCGACGAGGCACGTAGTGCGGTTGGCGGTCGCTGAGCTGCTGCCCAATCCCGGCAAATGTCATAAGAAGGTTCAAACTATCTTTGAATTTGGCGTTGTTTCAGAAAAAGGTCCTACGGTAATTCACGTATCTCTCTAATTACATTCTCACTCCGAGGCTCTCTACTATACAAACAACACCTCCTCATACTTGCTAGTTGTGCACTGATTTGCGTGTGAGACGTTGGACGAAGTTGCGGATCAGCCGATCAACACAGGCCTTCTGCTTGTAACCAACTATGGCAGGACATTGAACTCTCACATCGTTCAATAGTGTGCAATGGCGCTGTGAAGCGGTGGCACGGTCTTCCGGCCCTGACAATACCCATATATATCCATGCTTGCCCATCCCAACTAGCAGCAGGTGGAATCCTTCCTTTGTCACATCTACAACAAAGCATTCATACATCAACGTTGTTGCAACGAGTTGTCAAGTACCATGCATACATGTGTCCATGCATGGCTAAGCTCCGTCTAGCCTCCACTCAGCCAAGTAGCTCTAGCACGTGCGGCAGCTACTGCCATACTAGGCTGCGTACCCTGCTCCTTAACAGTCAGGCTAGGATTGGGTATACACGCCCGACAAGGCACAGATACGCAAGTAGCAACAATCGTCAGCTACAACATGTCCACTCCACCATGCTTCCCCAAGCTGGTGACATCGCACATGACCCACTGGCTGCATTTCGAAACAGCTGTGTGCACCAGTAATCAGGAGCCTGCAGTAGCCTGCAACCTGGTTGCGGTAGGAGTGTCGACAGGCCTTGGCGTCACACTCTAAAGGCTCAGCAGTCTGCTCATCCATAGCGAACAGTATGTATCCAACTGGCACGGGGGTGCTGTGTCCAAGCCCTCAGGCTGCTGTGAGTGCTGCCTCATTTGCGCCCCTCACCCTGTCAGAAGGCTCTAGCCATCTCCCCTTCCTGTCCCTCTTGCACTTCTCCATCCCCACATCACACACTGAGTCTGGTTGATAACCCTCCCAGGCCAGCAGCAACCAGCTGTCTAATCGACTCAGACAGGCGATAAGATCACTTCACGGCTTTGCCTGTCTCAGCAGGGGATGCACACAAAACAGGTTTGTGTTGTGGTCCTTACCATTGCCCAGCTGCAGCAGCTCTGCAGGCGACAGGTAAGGGCCATTGAACGAGGAACTGCTGATGGAGTAGCCCAGCCTGCAGGCATCCCAGGGCGCCCAGCGCATCAGCAAAGGCAGTACATTGCAGCGCATCAGTAAAGGAAGTACTATGGGCGCCACCGTCTGCAATGCAAAGCCACAGCATCCACCACCCCACCCTCCTCCTGCACACCACAGGAGTATGAGCAGCCTGACCTGGTAAGCTCCATCACAAACTCTTCGGGCTTACGGGCATTGCCCCTGAGCAGCACGGTGTTGAACTCGACCATCAAGTACCTGAGCCAAGTAGACAGGTAGACAGGTAGGGTAAGTTAAGGCGGCTTGTGAACACTTGTCAACACACACGCCTGCCCATCCAGACAGCAAGATGACTGCCTGAGTTGGCCCTCATACGGTGCAAACAAGTGCCTGTGCCAGCAGGCCTGCCCCTCACCTACCACACGCGGTGCTCCTCCAGCAATCGCTTAGCTCCCCGCAGAACCAGAGGCTCGAACCCCTCCACATCAATCTTCATTGCCTTGACATCTCTCTGCAGCCAAGCAAGCCCGCATGTCATGTTCAGGTCTCCCTTGAGACCAGCACAAGAGCGAGCAAAAACAGGCAGAGCTGGAAAGAAAGAGGGTATAGCGCAGCTGCTGCTGCTGCCCAAGTACTGCCACTCCTCATCTGCCTGATAGAGCCATCACACTAGGGGGACTGGCGGTGCCCTGTTATAGCCAAGACCGTAGGACATCCTGCAGCCCAGACCCTGCCTTAGCAAATCACCATGTTGCATGTACCCACCTTCAGAACACTGTCCAGCGTGTGCACTTGCATGGTGCCCCGCACCACATAGCTGCCTGCCTTCTTGGCGGCCTCCTCTGCATTCGCTGCATCGCACATGGTGATGCCGTCACCTTGGTTGCCTGGGTCTGAGAATATGTAGCAGGTGGCGGGCTGGGCTCCCAGGCCGAAGCCATGCAAGGTGACACGCTGGCTCACAGATGGGTCGCTGGCACAGAGCCCGCTGCGGATCAAGCGCTGGTTGGAGCGCATGCCTGCAGGGGCATGGCCACACACTTGCATGGCTGCAGGGTTGCCGAGTGCTCCTGTCTGGACAGCAGATGCCATGGTCAGCTGGAACAAACCCGCCCTCAACAGAGGAAATGCACAACAGAGCAGCCAGACTGGCAGCTATGCGCTGCCCTGGCCCTGTCAAGCTTCCCTTGTGCACCGACTGGCCAGGCCTGGCAGATTAGCCGCCCGCACCTCTTGATGTCTGGATGCCAAGAATTAAACAAGAGTCAAGAAAGGGGCAACTGGCAGCCGGTGCTGCTGCTTGTCATCTGATGACAGCGCCCATCATGACTTTTGCAAACCATCACATGTGCACCAGTAAGCACATCAGATGCTGGGCCTCATGGCTCAGACAGTTTTATGGCATCAGACTCTTTTATGGTATCTAAAAGAGCCAATGAAAGCAAGGCGGGCAGCATGGCCGCACCTTCAAATGCTACCACCTCGTACCCACGCGCAGCTGTTGCGAACAGAAAGGCTCCGACCTGCACCACAGAGCCTGAGCAACGGTTAGAGACAGCTGCTGGTATTAAAGGCCACCAAATTACCCGGAGGTGCACCACATGGCTCTCCCAAACAATTACAGGGGCCTCATGATTAAACCCATTGATAACTCGACCATGTGCATGCCCCTTGCCCACAGCCGCACAGCACAGTGGGGGCGGCAGTCGCAAGTGCATATAGTGCAGGCAGCGGGTAAGGCCGCAGGCACTACAGGCAGCGGGCTAGGCAGCAGGCAGTGCAGGCAGCGGGCTAGGCAGCAGGCAGTGCAGGCAGCAGCTCACATTGGCTCCAATGTCCACAAAGAGGTCCTTGCCTATCTGTGAAGTGTTGAACCCCTTGGGTAGTGGCTGCTCCAATGCCCACAGCAGCTCCTTCAGTTCGCCTGCCTCCCACTGGTTCCCTGTGTCCATTGGGGAGCAGAGGCTGACAGGGGACATGGGGCATGCCAAGGACAAGATCCAGTTGTCACGGGTCAAGGTTGAGGCAAGGTCAGGTCGGGGTCACACTTGGGGGTTGCAATGGCTGTGTTTGTAAGCTTGTCCCAGCATAGCCTAGTGCTGACACACCGCTGTGGTGCCAGGTGTGCAGTCTGCCACCGTACTTAGCTGACCCATGTGACCCATGACACGAGGTGGAGAATGTGCAGGGACAATACAAACAGAGGACTGGATCTAAGCCACTGCACTGTCCCTGCCTTCCACCCCTCCCTCCCCTCCTTCAACCTTGACTTTGTGCGGCAGCTGCAAGCTACACACACCGTGTAGCAGGGTGTCAGACACAACGTCGCCGTTGCGATACAAGTACATGATGACAGGGAAGGGCTTGATGCGTGCCGCCACCACCCCTGGTGTTTCCAGAGGGTGTGCATCTCGACAGAACATCTGCAGCATGTCCCGCAAGAGATAACCCACGCACGTGCAGTGTCTGCTGCGGTGCGGTGCTGCTGGGAGCCTGCGGGTACGGCCCGGTCAGCACCTACAGCAGACTTGCCTCCTGGGACAGCTTTGCGAGTTCATAATAGGCTTCAGCTGACATTCCAGCGCTGGATGAGCTTGAATTGGTGCCAGACATAAACTTTCGCACGGACGACAAGCTGGATGCGACGCCGGAGTAATCATCTTGCGCGCAAATCGAGCTTATGGTACAAGAGCCAAGCCGTCGTGGTATCGTCAGCAAGCCCAAGCAAAGAAGGCAAAGAACTGCGGCAAACGCCCAGCGCAGCCGTACACCGCTAGTGCGGCTATCCATGACGCGGGCAGCTGTAGCTTGTTGCTTCGCGCTACGAGTTTGAGTTACGCTTTGACAGGTGCGCAACCGCCTGGGACCGGGTGCGGAACCGCCTGGGATGCGCTGCGCTTGTAGACGCGAAGTCACTAAGGTGGTTTGCGTCGTCCGTCTGTGCACACGCACAGGCGTACGTGCACCTTTCAGGTTTTTGTCCCGCTCACGCTGCCCATTAGAGAAATTAGGGGGTAGTTTCCTGGGATCGTCCCAGTTCGTCGTGAGCCGTTATCGTAAAATGATAATCTCTGGCACTTACCGCGTCGTAGATGGCCGGGTCAATGCCTAGCAGCCTCACGACGCAGGGGCAGGGGCAGGGGCAGGGGCAGGGGCAGGGGCAGGGGCAGGGGCAGGGGCAGGGGCAGGGGCAGGGGCAGGGGCAGGGGCAGGGGCAGGGGCAGGGGCAGGGGCAGGGGCAGGGGCAGGGGCAGGGGCAGGGGCAGGGGCAGGGGCAGGGGCAGGGGCAGGGGCAGGGGCAGGGGCAGGGGCAGGGGCAGGGGCAGGGGCAGGGGCAGGGGCAGGGGCAGGGGCAGGGGCAGGGGCAGGGGCAGGGGCAGGGGCAGGGGCAGGGGCAGGGGCAGGGGCAGGGGCAGGGGCAGGGGCAGGGGCAGGGGCAGGGGCAGGGGCAGGGGCAGGGGCAGGGGCAGGGGCAGGGGCAGGGGCAGGGGCAGGGGCAGGGGCAGGGGCAGGGGCAGGGGCAGGGGCAGGGGCAGGGGCAGGGGCAGGGGCAGGGGCAGGGGCAGGGGTAGTGGCAGCATGTGTTCCGGCTGCATGGTATACCGAGGAGTGAGGTCAGTGATAGAGGGCCCCATTTTCACAGCGAGTTCTGTGCTGAGGTGACCAAGCTGCTCCAGTTCCAGGTTAGCCTATCCAGCGCCTACCTCCTTGAGACAGATGGCCAAACAGAGCGTGTTAACCGGGTGAATGAGGTAACGATGAGACATTACATCAGGCCTGACCAAAGAAAGTTGGATGACCACCGCGGCTGGCCGAGTTGTTGTACCTACGCATATGATCACAGTAGCCATATGATCACCGGTCGAGCCTACTTCATGATCGGCGTTTGGGCTGTTCTGATAGGTAGGCAGCATGTGGAATGATGACAACATCCTTGACAATGCAGAGTTATAATGTAAATGATTGTGGGGTGAGTTCAAAACCGTGTGACGTTGTGGATCCAAGCGCTTGGCAATGAGGTACCGAAACGAAATGTATTCAGCATATCCGTACACGTCATGATTTTACAAGAGATAAAATATAGAAACACCCTCGGCGTATACCTTGGATTAAGCCCTCATCCGCCTACCGCCACAGTGGAGCGCTCTCCCACACACTGGAGCAGCCCCCATGAGCTGCCCGCACCCGACACTGGACTAGCACCTCTCTCATGCTGCAGGCTCTGCAGCCATCAACTCAAAGTATACAACGCCTTCTCTTGGGTCTTGACATTGCAACAGCTCCACTCGCGCATGCTGCCGATGCAGGCTGCACAACAGTGAATGCCATGTGCTGTTGACAATGATGAAGATCCATGCTGCCAAGCCCCTCCCTCACGCATTGTACACTCTCTCACGCCCTCACCGCAATGTCCTCTGGTGTGGGTTCTTAAGTGTGGGCAACCTGTCCTATGCCACGAGGCAGCTGATGGCTGCTGGCCACGGCAGTCTGCATGGGGGAGTTGCCCCTGCCCCTGCTACCCCTTTCCAAGCTGAGACATCAGATTTGCCATTCCAAACAACCAAGCCCTCTTCCTCCAGCACCAGCTGTGAGGTGAGGTGATAAGGCTGGCACACTGACTGCACGCTGACATCATGTAGCGGTTATAAAGGCTTTGCTGCAGGCTCAGCCAGTGGCACCTTCTGGCCAGGTTGGTCTTTTCAGACAACATGGATCCCTTCACTGCCGCTTGCTGCCCTTGCGCTCTTGCACTTTCAGGCTGTGCACAAGGGCAGCCTTGATCAAATGGCCCGCTGCTTTGGTGCCCTCTGCCAAGGCCCAGCTGCAGGCAGGCCAGGGAAGTAGCAGCAGCAGCAGCAGCAGCCACCAAGGTTCGATGTCAAGTCAGCATCATGGAGCCATTGCCTGGTCAACCCATGTAAGCTGCCCATGCATGTGCTCCTGTTGAACAGAGAGACATATCCTGACAAAGCCTGGCTTACCATGCTGCCTGTGGATGTGGCTGGCAACTCACCGGCCCAAAGGTGCCACTGCCTTTGCAGCCTCCACAGATGCCTTCACTGTCAAGTGTGCAGCGGCTTGCACCGCTGAGGTGGTTGCCTCCCCAACTGGGCCCCTGCAGACAGAAGCAACGCTGCATGCTGTGGGGCATCCCATGACCAGCATGCATGCCAGCTTCACTGCTCAAGTGGAAGGTCGAGGGCGCAACATGGCTAGGCAGGGTGTGCGTACTAGCTGCCTCAAGCCCCATGGAAAAGAAGCAGACCACGCCATACAGGATTGCAGTTCAGGACACCTCCCTCGCTGCAGGCACCTGTCACTACTACTGTGTGCCGGTTAGGAGGTGAGGGGCAGCTGCAATCTGCCACCTGAACTGCTCTCTGCTGTCTGTCCGCCAGGGACCTCGAGGCTGGCATTCACTAGAGTAGGTGCTCTGGCTGCCAGGCTAGAAGCAGACATGCTGATCAGCAAGGGGAGGTGAGGGTGCACCTGCTGATGTCATAAATTGTCTGCTGGATAGGCAGCGGGTTTGTTTCCAACACGTCCAGCCTCTGGTCCACCCTGTACAGCGCAACAAAGTGACATGACTATGATATACTGCCCTGTCACCAGCTTGACGCTTGGAGCCACAAGCTTTGCTCCTCACAGCACCGCAGCAGCACTCACTTGTACAAAGCCCACTCCATAGCATTGGGGGTTGGGCTGGTTGCGCGGATAGCAGGTGCAGGTGCCTCTTGCTGCTGATGTGCTTCCATGGCCCAGGCTGAAGCCTCATCTTCAGACAGCTGAGTGCTTGCATATGCTGAGCTGGGCTTGACCCCGGGTGGTGAGGGTGGCTCAAGCAAACGGTGTGCCACTCGTATCGGTATCTGCAGTGTTCTCTCCCCCCCTAGCCTGTCGTTCAACACAGCCACCTGTTGAAGCCGGGTCAACGCTCCACCGTATCAGCTGAAGAGGCAAAAAGTTGTTGCCTGCGACTAGTCTTATCGCTTTTTTCACAGCACGCTACTCGCCTGGTTTGTGCTGGAGGGCATAACGGGGCCGCGCGCCAAGCATCCGCTCTGAACGTTGGCCAGTGCTACAAGAGAACGCGCTGCCACGCTGTTGAGTTCCCGTTTCTTGGTCAATAAAGAGCAAGCAATGTCTCACCTCTGGTGGGCTGCGGCAGTGCCGCTGGGATGTTGCGAGCGAGCAGCAGACACTTGTGTTGCATTGGTAAGTGAGTTAAAGGGGGTTAGAATTTAGAGTACGCGTTGCGTTAGAGCATCACTAAACATGGCTGATTCTCCTGAACTTTTCCCGTGCGCAACCACCAACCAAATATCATGCAAGCCCTCGACTTCTAGCTAGGATTGACATGGTAGGCTGAGGCTGACATGGTAGGCTAGAGCTGAGCAGCTGAGCAGCTGGTTCAACAATGCAACAAGGCTTTGTAGACTATGTTGGTTAAAGTTGGCTTGTGAATTATGTAATGGATATCACTTCCGCCCCACTCGGGCTGCCGGCCCTCCGGTTGGAAGGCGACCTGATGCACCCACCCGCACGGCCACTCCACTTCGATGGTGTTGCTCAGTCCCTGTGATGTCCCCGAGAAAGAACCGCAAGCGCCCCGTCACCACCGCACCCTCCGCAGCCGGTAAACCGCAGAGCTTGGAGAAAGGCCCCGAAGCTAACTGACAACGCGGCGCAGTGTGCACCACGCGACATTGCGACTCCGTGCATCAAGTCCTGCCGTGCGTGTGTTGTGCTTTCCCGTGTCTGCAGGTGCCAGTGGCAGTGGGCAGCAATACCAGTGGCAGGGGCAGGCGGCATGCTAAGTATGTGCGAGGCGCGCAAACTGGGTACCCCCAGCAGGCCAGGTGATCGAGCGGCTGGTAGGGTTAGCCCCTGCAGGCCCCGCACATAGCGAGCCTGCGGCTGGTAGGGTTAGCCCCTGCAGGCCCCGCACATAGCGAGCCTGCGGCATGCTATGTGCGGGGCCTGCAGTGGTGCCATCAGGTGCCGCCCAACCCCCCTCCCCCTCCCCCAGCTCAGCACCCCCTTGCCCAGGGCCCCCCTGCCCCTGCCCAGGACCCCCCTCCCCCTGCCGAGGACCCCCCACCCCCTCCTCCAGCCTAAGAGCCACCCCCTTCCCTGCCGAGGACCAGCCACCCTTGCTGCGCCTGGACCAGTGCCACGACCCCGGGCCCCTCCATGGGGCAGGTGGCTAGACCGGGACACCAACGGATGCCTCAACTTCCAGCGCATCGGGGAGAGCATGCAGCGACCCCTAGAGCTGTGCCGCTGGAAGGACAGGGAGGCTCTGCCCCCCGTTGGCAAGGAGTACCAGCATCGCTCCAAGCGGGTCAATGACGGGCTGCCCAAGGTCAGGCAGAGGTTGCACCGGGCTGCAGAGTACCGCGGGGCATTGATGGCCGGGCCCGCACCAATGCATGGGACCCAGTAGTTTACGCGGGCTGTTAGCTTTACAAAGCATCAAGCTGTTAGTTTTGGTGAGGTGCCCAGTGGTCTCCAGTTGGCTGGAACGAAAGTGCCACCGGTGTGGGGTTGATAGTCATCAAGGGCGCGACCGAGGCTGCTTCAACTTGTTTGGAGTAGCTGAGTAGGATTACCCACCGTCAAACATCTCATTGACATCCTCTTACAGAGCAGAAGGTACTTGCAGCAGGGGCTCTGCACCAGCGGCTCCTATACTACAGGCTATAGCTCTTGCTCACGCCCATCCCTCTTGTGAGGGGTCATGTATATAATGTAGAGGTTGACTAGCTGCAACTGGCTATCCCTGCCACTGGCGCCGCTCTTAGCGCAACGGGGCATCGCCGGCCATATACACACTCACTCCTGACTTGGCCTACCCGGCTTTGGGGACAAAGAAACAACTACAGAGGAGTCTAAAAGAAGGGTTGTCCGACTTGCGCCTCAAGAGCGGCAAGCCCCACAATGCCTAGCATCGCCGCTCGCCCGTGGTTCCTCTCAAGACCGGGCGTGAAGAAGCCTGTGGCGCATCATAGGGGCAAACCTTCAGAGATGAGCCTACAACTCCATTGTGTGCACTAGGCCAACTGAAAGCCGTGTCCGTCGATAAAAAACATCCCTTCACATCAGAGCGTGCCTTATTCCATGGGTAAGAGACTGCCCTGCCAACCTCCCACCCTGACCCTGGCCTCTTTGAAGCTTGCACCGAACCTAACCCCCACTCATCCAGCCCCTAGCTTCCAGCCTATCATGCCTCGCTGATGACTGGTTGCGCTCACCAAAGGCTTCATCGTGCCGCACGCCTTTGCAGATGGGTACCATGGTGGCATACACCCACATCGCTAGTACTGCCAGTGTCACCCAATCCAGCTCCTGCGCCTGCTGCAACACTGTTTGGCTCGTGGTGACCTCATGCTGCGCAAGGTCACAATATGTTCCAGGTCAGCTCAACAAGAGGTCACAGAACACGACAGCTGTCCCCTCAACACGCTTCTTACATGTTGACTTCCTCATGCTTTTGCAATGGTTTACAATCAATACTTCCATCCAACAGGCCAATATTTGACCATTTTCATTACTCCACACTGTTTGATTCTTGTTTCGATCCTTTGGAAGTGCCTTTGGAAGTGCCCATTGGAAGTGCCCTTTGGAGGTGCGAGAGTGAGTGACATCGCCTACTGGGTATAAGTCGATGTGAGCAAGTGTTAGCAGATATGAGCCTAGTGGCGCAATGCCTCCGAGGAAGCGGCCCAGTAGCGCGGAGCCAGAGCCGCATCCGATCGAAAGCCCGCGAAAACAAGGTTCGTCGTAGTCGTGGTGTGGTCCGCTGCAACTGTGCAGTCCGGTGAGCTCCGCGCTGCTCACATCGCTACTGTTCATGCCAGCGCAGGTACTAGCACCCCTCCATGCAAACAACGCGAGGAGCGAAGGGCTGGATGGAAGACCCATCGACGACAGGTGCGCACCCGCCCCCGCCTTGTATGCCCCCGCACTGTTTGTGTCCCCGCATTGTGTCTTGGCCTGTCAAAGTGGCCTGTCACAGTGAGGATTGTGCTTGGCCGCAGGTCATCAAAGTCCCGGGTAGCGCTGTGCTGCGCGGGTGCAAGAAAACCCGCCGCAAGCTGATGGCACACTTCCAGTTGAGGGCTGGGGTGCACAGCCAGCTTCGAGTGATCGCCTCTTTGTATGTGCTCAGAACCTTTCTGACATGCCTAATGGGCTGCCCCACCCCGGGTGGTGCTTGTGGATGAGCACCACACCACCCCGGTCAGCTCAGCAGTGAATGGCCAGCAGCTCTGTGAGAGGCAGCTGAACAAGCGCAGGGCTACCAGGCCTGCAGACTGGAAGCCCCCAGCAGGGCAGGTGGAACATTGCCTAGTGCGCCCAGCATGGAGCCAGCAGCATGACCAGCCGGTGCGGGGCATGATGTGGTGCCCTGTGGTGGCCCCCGCAGGCCCCCACAGGCCCCACGCAGCAGCCAGGAAGCCTCACAGCCAGCAGCCTCAGAGCATGGGCCCAGCACTCCCCCCGCAGCCAAGCGCAGCAAGCGCACCAATGCTGAGCCGGCAGCTGAGCCCAACAAGGCCCAGGGCAAGGCTGCCAAAGCCAAGCCAGCACCACAGCCAGGCAGGTGGCTGGACAGGGACTGCAATGCGGTACTGAACATGCAGCGCATTGGGGAGAGCAGGTGGCGCCCACTGGAGCTGTGCTGGTGGCCAGAGCAAGGGAAGCTGCCAGCCAAGGGCAAGGAGTACCCTGGCCTGGGGTACAAGCGGCTGCAAGAGAAGCCACCCAAGACCCAGCCCGCTGTGGCACAGTAGTGTGTGCCCCCCCTCTTGAGCTGTCATCAGCTTACATTACTTCATGTTTTGTCTTGCCAACTCTACGTCATAGCCCTGTCACAGGGGTCAGGCAATGCTGTAGTTGGTATGCGACCATGACCATGTGTATGCCATGTATAGGCCATGAGCATGCCATGCGATGGGAACACAACACAGACAAAACACCATTTTGTAGTGGTCCACAATTAGTGTGTTCGACTGCAATGAAGGCTCAAGGTTGAGGGCCAAGGTGCTGTTTGATTCTTGTACCAATTGTGCATGTTGGCAAGGGTGTCCCACGGACCAAACAGAGCCAAAACCCCATGAATGAGCCGTATGAATGAGCCGTGAAACTGGCTTGTGGAAACCTTGAGTTGCTTGAAAGTCACAACGGTCACAACGGAAGAGCCACTGTTGTGTACGGACGGTCACAACGGAAGTCACAACGGAAGAGCACCGTCAAGCAATAGCAGCGCAACGGTCACAACGGAAGAGCACCGTCAAGCATTAGCAGCGCAACGGTCACAACGGAAGAGCACCGTCAAGCAATAGCAGCGCCCGAGATGCCGAGGTTTGTCTTGGTGTTGGTGAGTGGCTTGTGTCTCGAGAGTGGCACTGTATTGTGACTGTGCCATGCTTAACTTGGTGCTACCATGTCAGCCACCCTGTGTGCCTTGCATGCATGGCTGCAGCTGCAGGTGGAGATGGCTGAGGTGTTATGGGAGTGCCACTGTTGTGTAAAGCAAATGATGGTGTTCTTTGACAAAGCTGGCATTGGCACCCAGGGAGGCTCGGGTGCTGACGCGGTGCTGCAAGCCTGCTGCAAAGTGGTGTGCTGGACCAGGGGCATAGACCAGCAGCAGCACAGGATGGTGCTAGTGGATGAGTTCTGCAACAGCTGGGTCATCTCAGCAGTAAATGGCCAGCAGTCCTGGGAGGAAGGGCTAAACTACCACATGGCTACTAGGCCTCCAGGCTGGAAGCCCCCAGCACGGCAGGTGCACCACAGACTGCTGCGTCCAGCCTGGGGCCAGCAGCGTAAGCAGCCAGTGCAGGGCCTGATGTGGTGCCCGGTAGTGGGCCCCAGCATCATGCCACAGCCCCCATGCAGCCAGGCAGCCACACAGCCAGCAGCCTCAAAGCCTCAAAGCCTGAGAATAGTACTCTCCTGCCAGCCAAGCGTAGCCAGTGCACAAAGGCTAAGCAGACAGCTGAGCCCACCCAGCCCCAAAGGTCAAATGCAGGGGCAAAGGCAAGGCTGCCATAGCGGAAAGAACCCCGCAGGTGGGTAGACAGAGACTGCTATGCAGCATTGAACATGCAACGCATCGGGGAGAGCTGGAGCTGTGCTGGAGGCTGGACCTGCCTGAGCTGCCATCCAAATTCAAGAAGTACCTAGACCTGGGCTACAGGCGACTGCGAGACTGCCCACCCATGGCCCAGCAGCAGCAGCCTGCGGCACAGTAGTATACCCATTCTTGAGCCGTCATCAGCTTACACCAGTGCATGTCAGTCATGGTGGAGTGCGCCCATGCCATGTGCATGGGAACATATCCTCATACAGGTAAAATACCATCCCTAGTGAGGGGGACGTATTATGCCTTCGCATGGTACTTGTTGAGGGAGGTCATGTACCAGCATTGACTCACCACTACAGCATTGACCCAACCGACCATTGCCAGCCGCCCATTGACCAGCTCAGGAGCAGGCCCGTTGAATTTCAGTGCATCTGCATTGCAGAGGGCACATGCACTGGAGTCAGTGCCTCCCAGCACATGCCATGTCACCCTGACCTGCTTGGTGCAATGCTGACCTCACCCCACAGGCTCACTCGGTACCGGTTGGAGGCCGCCAAGCTCGGCGGTACGAGAGGCGAGCTGGTAGTGTTCGAGGCGGCAAAGCAACACAATCCCGCCCTTCGCCCCACTCTGATTTCTGGACCTGAAATGGGCGCGATGCCACTTCTCATGCCGCTAAAAGCCCTGTGCATTGAGCGCGCTTTCGCCGCGGAGACAGCGACAACGGAAAGGAGTGAAGAATTGCAAAAGTGCAAGCAGGCCCCGCTGCTTAGCTTCGCCGTAGTGGGCTACTTTTGTCAGTGCCAGAATGCCATGCCTTGCCGCCAACTTCCGCCCTACGTTTGGAGGATTGGCACCAAAGCGTGCTCCAACTTCAGGCAGGCCACGCACAGTGCTGCGTAAGGATGCGCCTGTACCGAAGCCCGAGGTTTGCTTGCCCATGAGAGGTTGTCCATCCGCGCTCCTAACCTGGGCCGTCCGCTGCAGGTCAGCAGCAACGGAGCACCAAGTGCAGAAGAGCTGCCACCATGGGTGCGACGTGAGAAGGAGCGCGAGCTGCAAGTGGGTAGGCCGAGTAGGGTGTGGTTCCACTACCTGAACAAGCTTCTTACTCAGACAGAGGACCTCTCACGGGTGCCTTGAATGCCTATGTACGCAGGCTGCACAGACAAGCAACAAATTGCCTTGGCAAGCGGGGCTGTTAGGCTCGGTGCTGGTTGCCATAGCAGCCACAGGCTCAATCTATGAATATCAGAGTCATAACGCCATATTTGGAGTATTGCAGGTAAGAGCCAGCGTAACCACCCTTGCGTGCTAGCTGCTTGCCCCCTTTCGTCATGGTATATTTCTCACTCACAATAACCATGCTATTGCAGCCGGATAACCCATTGTGGGCGCCCATTTTGTTGGTAATGAGTGTTTCAGGCTACCCTGTAGCAGGTGAGTAGCAAGAGAGCGAAGCAAGTACCTAGTCCTGCGGCAAGCTGGCAGCTGCTGTGTGTTCACATTGCTCAGGCCTCTTGTTCAAGGCTGGTGTTGATGGGTTTAACGAGGCAGCTGAGATGCAAGACAAGCTGGATGGCTACATCGGCAACAACTCTGACAAGAAGTAACGAAGCACCTGATGCCAGTACCCCTCATATGCCAGATACAGAAAGAGTGATGCAGCCGGCCCAGCTGCCGAGCTCCAGCCCAGCACATCTCCCAAAGCAAGGACTCTTTCGCAGGCTTGCAGATAAGAGTGTGGCGTGCAAACCATTTGGTTGTTGATGGGTGGGAGTTGGCTGTTCAGCGGGATATGCAGGTTGAGCTTAGTCAACCTGACACACGTAAGCCCGACTTCTGAGCTTATGCACCTCATCACCAGTTTTGACGAATGAGCTGCTAGCAATAGCAAGGTTGGTGGATATTCTATTGATGTGGCTGATCCAGGCCCGGTCCAGGACGTCCAGTTCCACAACATGGTTTTATCGTTGCGTTAGGACTACTGCTTTTTAGTTTACCGTTATGATACGCCTTGTTGATGGTTTAACAAATCCTATCGTCACCAAATTGTATCACCAATTGTTTGAGCATGGGATTTGGTTGCAAATTCTTTGAGCATGAGATGTTTTTCGATACCAGCAGTTGTTTGAGCATGAGGTTTGGGTTTTCATCAAATCAGCGTATCACCAACAAGGCGTATCATTACGGCAATTGTTTTGATTATACCGTAGTCTCCCTTTTGATTCCCGAGGCCTCGGAAACTATAATTAAAATATTATTCCCGAGCCATTTTTTTGATTGTTTCCAGTTCCCCGATGGCCAAAGTACGTCTAAAGCTGGTCTTGAGAACGTCTTCGTGCATAGAAATAGTCAAGCCTCCCAGCCCATTAACCTCGCATCTAAATCATATGATCCACATAGTCACCTGTCGTGGCCTCTCTTCTAGTGGCCTTGTCACCTGACCACGTCACATGGGGCACTACACCTCGCTTATAAACTCGTGGTCCTCCTGCTGCTGCTGGCAGTGGCGGTATATTTCATCATCTGCCTCGGAGCATTCAGGCTACTCCTGCAGCCACCCCACCTTGGCCGGCTGCCCGTGTGTGACCAACCGCCTCCCCCCTTGACATGGTTGCCAACCTGGTTGCCGCCCTTGCCTGTCCTGTGACCCCAGCCTTTGCCCCAGCCTGGCCCACCTCCCTCGACCTTGCCTGGGGCAAAGCAGCCACCCTGCTTGCCACCCTGGCCTGGCCCACCGCCCTAGCCTTTGCCCCAGCCTGGCCCGCCTCCCCCTTGCAAGGTGGGCTGAATCTTAGCAGGATGCCACCAGTTCTCATGCGCCTTGCCGGTGTGCTGGGCGATGGAGAAGGCCCAAAGTTAGTAGTCCCGGGTAGTCGCTTCTCAATCATTGTCGCTTGACGATTGAGAGACGTTTGAAAGGGTTGTTCATCGTGCATAAGGTCACCCCCGCCATTGGCTGCACCCCTGATAAAATCTTTCTGCTTTTTACGAGTTTCATAGCGATTCTCGCGCAGGGCGGTGCAGCTCACTAAAGCGAAGCTAGTGGGCTGCTCGGGCTGATGTGCACCTGTGCCGGGGCGGGCGGGGGTGCTGGGAGATCGGTGTGCAACTCGTGTCCGTCACCCCATGTCAAATTTCCTCGAAACGGGCACTATTCTAGGCCGAATATCTGTCCAACCAGGACGTCGAATGATGAACTGTCAGTTTTGTGCGACTCCTTGTGTGGGTTCTTAAGGTGTCATAAGAACAGAAACGTCTTGTCTTCATCTGTAAGCCGTCTGTGATGCTCCAAAGTAGACCCCCCTGCATCTTACACCCAGCCATATCCATTGTCCGCCTCATATTCAGCCTCATAATGAATTTCTGTCGGGCGCAGGACCCCCCTTGATCTGTGTTCTAGTGCTAGTGCTGATGATATGCTTGAGAGTGCTTTTATGTCTTGTGGCTGTCCTTACACCACAACAGCGTGCAACTCGTGTCACGTCACCCCAAGTCAAATTTTAATGAATGGGCACTTTTTCCGGCCGCCATAACTGTCCAACCAGGACGTCGAATGATGAAGTGCCAGCTATGTGCGGCTCCTTATGTGGGCTTCTAACGTGTAATCAGGACAGAAACGCGTTGCCTTCATGTGTGGGCCGTTTCATGTGTGGGCGCAGGACATTTATATCAGCTCTGTTTCTACAACTTTTTGACCGATTCTTGCTGCTCTTGGTTGCTCGGAAGCCACAGACATCGCGGGTTGGGGGCAAGTTGCGAAATTGCAGGTTCAGCAGCAATCCGCCGTCGCGGTCACGCCCCCAGCTTGGGAGATGGTATCAATGCGTGCTGGGACACAGCGGCACTGTCGCGGGCTGACCTGAAAATTTGAAATGTCCGTC
Organism: Haematococcus lacustris; assembly: GCA_030144725.1. Taxonomy (NCBI): domain Eukaryota; kingdom Viridiplantae; phylum Chlorophyta; class Chlorophyceae; order Chlamydomonadales; family Haematococcaceae; genus Haematococcus; species Haematococcus lacustris. The sequence goes on from JASKMD010000017.1 coordinate 9,999,002, forward strand.
GCGGGTTGGGCCCAGCCACCCGGCAAACCGCTGGGGCTGGCTCCACTCTAGTTAGGCCATAAGCAGCTCATCGCACCAATCGGCGGCCTCAGCCGTGCAGAAATGAGAAAGTTTTTATCTCTTGATCCTCGGGGGTGCGGCCAATGGCGGGGGTGACCATAAGGAGCTCGCGGTGCAGATTATCAGCTGCGTCGGCGGCGCTGATGCCCAACACGAACTGGTCCAGTGCTGGCAACTTCGTCAAGGTCAACTAATTGTTTGACTACCGTACTATCTATTTCGATTCGCGAGGCCACGAATATTAAAATTAAATACTCTTTCCCGACCCCCAAAAAACATTGCTTACTTTTCCCCGATGCAACAATTGCAGCAAAACACAGTTTTGAGGATATGGGTGTGCTTGTAAACATTTTTGACAGCCATCCCTTGCATACCATGTCAATTCTCCGTTGTTCACACAATTCTTACATAGGTCAGCAAGTCAAGCCACCCGGTCACCAAGTCAAAGCCACTGTGCAAGGGCACTGTCACGATGCAACAAGTCACCGTCTGGACTCTGCACTAGATAGGGCACTGAACCTCCCCCATGGAGTCATGGTGCTCTTGTGGCTGCTCGCAGTACTGAAATAACTCTTCATCCTCCTCTGAACACTCAAAGTTGCCCAAGCAATCACCCCATCCCGCAGCCTTGGCCAAGGCAAGCACCCCAATAGCTGACTTTGTGCGGTTAGCCTCCCGAGCTGCTGCCCCAGCTTGGCTAGCCACCCCGGCTGCTGCCCCAGCCTGACCAAACACCCCAAAATCTGACTTTGTGCAGCCAGCCCCTCGCTGCTGGCACTGCTATCGTCGTTGTTGGGGTCATGACAGGTCATTGCTCGCTGCTTGTGTTATTGCTAGGTCATAGCGACTCGCTGGTAGCTGTCATCAAAAGCACGCAAAGTGCTAGCATTCTTGCAGCCGCCATGCAAGGACGAGGTCACTCATGCCTCCTGATGTGCTGGTGGGCTGCAACAACCCATACCAGGCTGATATGATCAAGAGCCCTTTCAAGGAGCATCACGATCGAGAGCCCTCTGATAGTGCATTTCATCGTGTTGGTCAGCCCGGCGTAGCATATTTTTGGCTGCGTCGTCAACAGGGATGCCACGGACCACAAAGCGATCCATCGCAGCACCATTTACGCAGGTCAAATAATTGTTTGACCACTTCGCGATTCAGTAAAAAATCACATTGTTTACTCGTTCGCGACTTCGCGAGGCAAAAAAAACAGTTCGCGGACGCGAATCAAAAGAGAGAGTACGGTACTTCCCGAAAGACCAATAAACTACATTGTTTAATCATTCCCGTTTTCCCGAAGGACAAAAAACGATTCGGGATAGGGAACTAAAAGGGAGAGTACGGTAGTTTTCTTAGCTCAATTCAACAACAAAGTGACAATCAACAAAGCCGAACAACAAAGCGACGATTGAGCGACACTCCCATCGCGTGATGGGTACGAAGAAGCGGAAGGGCACCAACAAACAAAAGAAGGGCCCAGCAAAGAAACTGAAAGGTTTGTTTCCCTAGCCAGCTGTGAGCTAACCCGTCGCTCCTATTGGTTCGGTCGCAGCGTCTCGTTCCGCTGTGAGACGAAAAGACGTCAAGTAAGTGGCCGCCCCCGCCTTGTGTGTCCCCGCACTGTTTGTGTCCCCTCATCGTGTCTTAGCCTGTCAAAGTGGCCTGTCAAAATGTCAATTGTGCTTAGCCGCAGGTACTCAAGGTCCCGGGTGGCGCTGTGCTGCGCGGGTGCAAGAAAACCCGCCGCAAGCTGATGGCACACTTCCAGCTGAGGGCTGGGCTGCACAGCCAGCTTCGAGTGATTGCCTCTTTGTATGCGCGGCTGCAAGAAAACAAACCGCAAGCTACAGGAGCACCTCTAGCTGCGGGCTGAGGTGCACAGCCAGCTCCGCGTCATCGCTTCACTGTTTGTGTTGTGTATATTTCTGACGTGCCTGGTGGGCTACCCCACCCCGGGCTTCCCCAGCGCTACTGAGCCTCCAGCCGTGCCGCCCCTCAAGCCCCTGATGCACCCCCCTAACCCCCACTCCCCCCGCTTGCCCCTGCCCAGCCTGTCCCTGCTCAGCCTGCCATCATGGAGTGGGACTGCGATTCTGACTCCAAGTCAGATTGTAACTCTGAGCCGGAGTCACAGTTTGACTCGGAGCCAGAGCCTCATCCAGTCATGCAGCCCACTGCAAGGCGTTGCAGCGCCCGTCTGACAGCCCTTGCACCAGCAGCACCCATAGGGCATCCCTTGCCCCTTGACAGCGAGGACCCTGCCATGCTAAGGCACCAGAAAGACTTCTGCGAATTCTTCGCCAACCCGAACTTCAAGACTGTCTATAACCAACTTGTGCGCAAAAGCCAGCGCCGTCACCCCACGCTCATGCTAGTCTTTGAGGGCCCCAGGAACCAAGCGCTGCTGGCCAAGCTACAGGAGCTGGGCAACATCAATCTGAGAGGTGACAACAACACCATCGGAGCACACTCCTTGCAGCTGGCGCTGACCATGCAGCAGCACTACTCCAACCAGGCAAGTGATGGTGGTGCCTAGACTCTGACCTGACCTGACCTGACCTGACCTGACCTGACCTGACCTGGCCTGGCCTGGCCTGGCCTGGCCTGGCCTGGCCTGGCCTGGCCTGGCCTGGCCTGGCCTGGCCTGGCCTGGCCTGGCCTGACCTGGCCTGGCCTGACCTGACCTGACCTGACCTGACCTGACCTGACCTGACGTGACCTGACCTGACCTGACCTGACCTGACCTGACCTGACCTGACCTGACCTGACCTGACCTGACCTGACCTGACCTGACCTGACCTGACCTGACCTGACCTGACCTGACCTGGCCTGGCCTGGCCTGGCCTGGCCTGGCCTGGCCTGGCCTGGCCTGGCCTGGCCTGGCCTGGCCTGGCCTGGCCTGGCCTGGCCTGGCCTGGCCTGGCCTGGCCTGGCCTGGCCTGGCCTGGCCTGGCCTGACCTGACCTGACCTGACCTGACCTGACCTGACCTGACCTGACCTGACCTGACCTGACCTGACCTGACCTGACCTGACCTGACCTGACCTGACCTGACCTGACCTGACCTGACCTGACCTGACCTGACCTGACCTGACCTGACCTGACCTGACCTGACCTGACCTGACCTGACCTGACCTGACCTGACCTGACCTGACCTGACCTGACCTGACCTGACCTGACCTGACCTGACCTGACCTGACCTGACCTGACCTGACCTGACCTGACCTGACCTGACCTGACCTGACCTGACCTGACCTGACCTGACCTGACCTGACCTGACCTGACCTGACCTGACCTGACCTGACCTGACCTGACCTGACCTGACTTGACCTGACCTGGCCTGACCTGGCCTGGCCTGGCCTGGCCTGGCCTGGCCTGGCCTGGCCTGGCCTGGCCTGGCCTGGCCTGGCCTGGCCTGGCCCTTCTTGCTGAGCGCTTTGTCAAGCTGTATGCCAAGGCAGCTAGGGCCCCGCTAGGCTGGAGCGGGGAGGAGGCGCAGCTGTTCATAAAGATGGTGTGTGGGTACGGTATCAACGCCCAGAGCTCGGAGCTGCAGGCTGCCAACCTGGACAAGACGCATGCGGGTGCCCTGATAGAGGAGGCCGACAAGCACCGCCGTCTGCTGGGCATAAAGAAGCAAGGGTTCCTTGCAGGACACCCTGCCCCTGCCCTGCTGCATGCGGCATGCAGTGCATGTGTGCAGGTGGCTAAAGAAGTGGCAGCAGCCCTCCACCCACCCTGTGCCAGGGCAGCCAAAGCGCGGCAAGCGTAGGGGTGGTCCCCGGACCCTGACCTGCCCATCCCCCTTCACCCTTACCCCCATGGCCAGGGTGGGGGTGAACTTCATCAAGCTGGAGAGCAGGGTGCTGCATGGGGTGTGCAAGCAGCTGGGTCTGACCAGGAGACCATTCACCTCATAGCCAGCACTGAGCGACCACTGGGCTAGGTGATTCGACACGCTCCAGCTTCGCAACAAGGGGTTTCAAATTGAGGGGTCTGTGGAGACAGACGGTGTCAGCGTGTGCGTCCACTACACACGCCCCCTTCCCCCTCCTCCTGCCCCACCCCCTGCAGCCAGCAGCAACAGCCGCCCTAGTGCAGCAGCAGCAGCAGCAGCAGCCCATGCAGTGGGACCCCCCCACAAAGGCAAGGGCATAGTTGAGCAGCGTAAGTTGGTGTTTGATTCAGGCACCCAGATTGGGGTGGGCATCGACCCCGGCGTCACCCAGGCAGTCAGTGTAGCCTCAGGGGTGTGGGACGCGAGGTCTGGCCGGCTGGTAGCTGACCAGCTGGTCCGGTGGAAGCTGACCAAGGGCCAAGTCAAGCATGCCAGCGGCCTGAACAACTCCCGCCGTGACACAGAGCGGTGGCTAGCACCGATCAAGCCCCACCTCCTGCACCTGGCAGCAGCCAGCTCAGCCGGCACCTCCCTAGTGGCCAACCTGAAGCATATCACCGTCACCCTGGCCACCTGGGACGCGGTGTGGGAGGTGTACCTGGACCCCAGGTGGGCACAGCAGCGGCTAAGGGTGTACGGAGCCCAGGACCGTGCGCTGGAGCAGTACTTCAAGAAGGTGAGGGTATGAGGGTGAGTGGATGGGTTGTGTATTTGGAAGCGGTGGGATGGCATGAAGTGAAAGAGTAGTTGACTGTGCCATGCCTAAATGGTGCCACCATGTCAGCCACCATGTGTGTGCCTTGTGTGCATGGCTGCAGTTGGAGAAGGACATGGCTGAGGTGTCCATGGATTGTGGATGAGCACCGCGCCACCCGGGTCAGCTCAGCAGTGAATGGAAAGCAGCCATGTGAGGAGGAGGTGGACCATGAGCAGCCCACCAGGCCTGCAGACTGGAAGCCCCCAGCAGAGCAGGTGGAACACCGCCTGCAGTGCCCAGCATGGATCCAGCAGCGTGACCAGCCAGTGCGGTGCCTGATGTGGTGCCCGGTAGTGGCCCCCCGCAAGCCCCCACAGGCCCCATGCAGCAGCCATGAAGCCACACCGGCAACAGCCTCAGAGCCTTGGGCCAGCACCCCCCCGCCAGCCAAGCGCAGCAAGCGCACCAATGCTGAGCCAGAGGCAGCTGAGCCCACCCAGCCCACCAAGGCCCTGGAGGCGGGGAGAGCAGGTAGCGTCCACTGGAGCTGTGCCGGTGGCCACAGCAGGCAGCTCTACCAGCCAAGGGCAAGGAGTACCCTGGCCTGGGCTACAAGCGGCTGCGAGACAAGCCACCCACAGCCCAGCAGCAGCAACAGCAGCCTGCTGAGGCACAGTAGTATGTGTCCCCCCTTGTTGAGCTGTCATCACCTTACAGTCAGCGCATGTTTTCCATGCCGATTCTACACAATAGCACTAACGAGCCAGGCAATATTGTAGGTGGTATGCACTCATGCACCATGTCCATGTGCATTGGGTTTGCTCCACACAGCCCAATGACACCATTTGAGTCGGGCTACTATTGCCCACTAGTAATCCCGCTAGTGGCTGCTAATGGCCACTGCTGGTCCGGCTCAAATGGAGGCCCTAGTGAGGAACAAGGGGGCTGGATCTGGGGTTGGATTTGAAATTGAGGCCAGTCAGGCCAGCTTAGGAAGCTCAGGCGTGCAGGCGCCGTTGCGACGCGGTCACAAGGCGAACCGCACAAATGGCATCCTCATATCTCAATGGTCGCGCCAACAAGCGTCATGTCCCCTGAACGTCCAATGAGAAGGGTGGCCACATACAGGGAGATGTACCCTCAGTCCAAGACCCTGCTAGAGATGGCTAGCGTGAGGATGAGAGCTGGATTGCTGGTGCTGTGCAAACGCGATGCAAACTGCGATGTGGACCGTTAGGAAGTTGGCCGCCAGAGACCACTGAAGAAATCATCACTGATGAGGAGTCCACAGCTTGGACTTTGCGCAGCCCGTCTCCTGCAGCCCCACCGCAGGCCAGCAACATGAGGAGCATCAAGGCGTCCGCTTGCAGCCTGCTGCATACCATCAGGCTAAAACTCGGTACCTGAACTCGCGAAGCTTCCTTTTCTGCGCTGTTGTCATGTTGATGCCCTTGCTGCTCAGCATCATTTCTGCCAGGTATGCCAGCCATAGGCAGTTGGTGCCCAGACATGATGCTTCCCAGTCATCACCATTGAGTCGTCGCATCCAACGGTACGTGTCAAACTGTGGATAAAGCACCAGGCACAACCATCTCTAAGCAGACAAGCAAGCTCGCCTGCGCCTCTCCCAACAGCCAACTGAGCTTTGACAGAGAGTGTTGTGGCCTTCAGACATGAATTCTGCTGGAGGCTTGGCACAAAGCGTGGGTTCATGTGTCACAGATGGAAACCGTCCCTGGTGAGTGCTAGGATCATTTTGACCTGTTTGTTGCTCACGAGGTGCTCCAGTGTTGGCAGAACAGGCATGGCAGGTCTTGGTGGAGGCTCACCTGCACCTCTCCTTTTGGCCCTTCAAACAGCTCCGGGTCAGCCGACAAGTTGCAGTAGGCTAGCTTGCCCGTAAGGGTGCGCAACCTGCTCAGGCAGCACAAGACAGTCAGGCGTGTGCTCTGCTGCACCGTCCACAAAATGTGACAGCAGATGGGTGTAAGAGAGTAGCTCACCTTGATGCAGTGAAGTCAATCAAGGCAGCCGTCATGCCATGGGTGTCAACCTGCAGCCAGCCAGTGGATCAACACATGGACGAGGTGCGCTATGGCCTTGATCACAGCTGAGTGGTGTCAAGGGAGGCAACCCAGGAGGTGTTGGAGACAAGGTGGTGTATTGCCTGCCTACGCAAGGCCTGGGAGAGGGGGCCCATGCCAAGGGTGTGGGTCAGTGTGCTGGCGCGGACCTGGATGTCCTTCCCCTTGAGGCGGAAGTTGATGGTAGGGCTGGCAGCGGCCTGCACCATGACATTGCCCCAGTGCAGGTCCCGGTGTTCAAACTCCAGGGCCTCCTCACCCACAGCCAGCGCCATGGCCACCTACCGGCCACCAAGCAGCAGCAGCAGCAGCAGCAGCAGCAGCAGCAGCAGCAGCAGCAGCAGCAGCAGCAGCAGCAGCAGCAGCAGCAGCAGCAGCAGCAGCAGCAACAGCAGCAGTGGTGGTGGAAGACAGTGGTAGGACAGCCTGGTGGCCTGTTCTCGAGGCATTGTGTCGTTAAGGCACCAGGGCGCACAGGCGCATCAGCAAGCAGCTGTCAAAGCTCAACCCAGAGGCGACCACAGTCGCACTGGCTGCTGCAATGGACGCTGCCAGACTGCAATTCGCCCTTTGGAAGTGCCCTTTGGAAGCCCTTTGGAAGTGCCCTTTGCCCTAAGGTCATAAGGTCATAAGTCATAAGGTCATCAGCCCTAAGGTCATCAACTGCAGGTCTTTGGATGATATGTGCAATCAAAATGCACCCATGGCATTTCGCTGGGAGTTCCAGTGAAGTTGTGTGACCTCACGGCCTCAGTGTCAGTCACATGGCTGTGTGTAACCCCCCAGACCTGAGTGAGCTCTTACCAGGGGTGGCATGGCTTTGTGCGTGCGTGCGTGCGTGCGTGCGTGCGTGTGTGCGTGCGTGCGTGCGTGCGTGCGTGCGTGCGTGCGTGCGTGCGTGCGTGCGTGCGTGCGTGCGTGCGTGCGTGCGTGCGTGCGTGCGTGCGTGCGTGCGTGCGTGCGTGTGTGTGTGTGTGTTGCTGCGTGTCACACCTGAGCCAGGAGGCTGCGGGCCTGGTCAAAGCCCGGCACTGCAGCCTTCTCCAGGTCCCTGCCGCAGTCAGCCATGGCGATGACCAGGTACAGCTGGCTAGGCTGCAGGCCGTCCACCGGGTCGTTCTCACTGCCATGCGCCTTGTCCCACTTGTGCCAGGCCCGCACCAGCTCCTTGGCGTAAGGGCCACGACAGACGCCCACCTGGGCAAAGGGGGAAAGAAGAAACACTGCCCTTGCTGCCATGCAGGATGGCATCGACATCAGCGTTAGCATCAGCTCGAGGTACCACCTCTTATACCATGGCAACGAGCAGCGACAGCTGATGGATTGGCTGATGGATCTGCTGTGCTGCAGGCCTTTGCTGGTTGAAGCAGCTCAGCAGTGAATGGCCAGCAGCCGTGTGAGAGGCAGCTGAACAAGCGCAGGGCCACCAGGCCTGCAGACTGGAAGCCCCAAGCAGGGCAGGTGCACCACCGCCTAGTGCGCCCAGCCTGGATCCAGCAGCGTAACCAGCCGGTGCGGGGCCTGATGTGGTGCCCTGTAGTGGCCCCCCGCCACCCCCCAAAGGCCTCATGCAGCAGCCAGGAAGCCACACCAGCAGCAGTCTCAGAGCTCGGGCCCAGCACTCCCCCGCCAGCCAAGCGCAGCAAGTGCACCAAGGCTGAGCAGGCAGCTGAGCCCACCCAGCCCACCAAGGGCAAAGACAAGGCCAGCACCACAGCCAGGCAGGTGGCTGGACAGGGACTGCAATGCGGTACTGAACATGCAGCGCATTGGGGAGAGCAGGTGGCGCCCACTGGAGCTGTGCTGGTGGCCAGAGCAGGGGAAGCTGCCAGCCAAGGGCAAGGAGTACCCTGGCCTGGGGTACAAGCGGCTGCGAGACAAGACACCCAAGGCCCAGCCTGCTAAGGCACAGTAGTATGCGGCTCCCTTCGTTGAGCTGTCATCACCTTACACTTAGTGCATGTTTTTCATGCCAACTCTACATCATAGCCCTGTCACAGGGGTCAGGCAATGCTGTAGGTGGTAGGCGACCATGACCATGTGTATGCCATGTATAGGCCATGAGCATGCCATGCGATGGGAACACCACACAGATGAAACACCGTTTTAGAGGCCCACACGTAGTGTTCCACTGCAATGAAGGCTCTAGGTTGAGGGCCAAGGTGCTGGTTGAAGGCATAGTACTACTGAAGTGGCATTGCTACTGCTCCACATGCAGGAGGGTATATAGGTCCGTATCAGTTTGAGCTGTAAAACATGCATCCAGGCAAACGAAAAGGAAAACACTAGTGCGCATTGGGTTGGGGAGGCTATCAAACACCGACCTGGTGGGTTTCCACAAAACACGAGCTCTGGTTGACCGCTGGTTGTCCAGCTGCACAGGCAGCATGGGGCACACGGCCAGTCTTAGGGTCCTCGCTAGCATGGCACTGAGCGCAGCAGATCAGGTGCACAGGGCGCAACACCTGGCTCCTAGGGGGAGGCTGCTGAGGCTATGAGCAGGGCAATGCAGCCATGATGGCTGGGCGACCTAGGTACCAAGTGGGCCACATGACATGGTGAAGTCAGGCAACTGCTGTGAGCTAACCCCACAGTTGGTGCGATGGCCTTGGCAACCAAGCTGACTGTGAGGGACGTTGAACACGGGCAAGCACTGGTAATAGCAAGCATCAGCTGCTTTACTTCACTTGGCACAAGGCACAAGAAGCATACAACGCGGAATGGCCACAGGATGTAGCCGGGAAAGCAAGGTGCGCCACTCCCACAACACTGAGAGAACCCCATCGTTGGCCCCACAAACCTTTGCGGGGCGTGCATGGAATTCTATAGTAGCCACTGCCCTACTAGATGATCACGATGGTGATGACATGGCATTGAATGGTGCTGCATTGACGGCATGTGGGTAGCAGTCATGGTGCAGATGAGATCACACTGAGACCATGGCCATGATGAACTGCTTACCCGCATCACTTGGGCGGCGCAGGCCTGTGAGGGTGAGGGCGATGACGGCTTCAGCTGCCATCTCGTGGGCTCGCTTCTGGGGTGCGTTGTTCACCATGGCCGTGCCCTCCACTGGCACCACCTTGAACACGATCCTGTCATCCCCAGCCCAGGGCCAAGCGTTACGCAAGCCCTGGACTGCAGATGATGTGGGCCTCTCTGGGAGTACACAGTGTACTGTGCAGTGCAGCAGGGGGTCTGCAACAGCACATGTGCTCTTTACAGGTCCCTCAAGTGCTGTGAAAGTGTCTGGAGGACTCAGGATGCAGTCTGTTCTACAGTAGCAGCTGTGCAGGTGAGGGTGGACAATAGCTGTGCAGGTGACAGCGGGAAGGTGAGGCTAAGCAGCAGCTGTGCAGCTACAGTGTGCAGGCTGTCCAGGTGAGGGTGGACGGTGGGTGGCAATGGAAGCATACACATGCTCCTTGACAAGTCGGGGTGGACAGAGCTGATCCACCAGGAGCGCTGTTGAGAGGTGTCACGACAAAGGCTTAGTCTGAGCAGCTACTGGCTAACTTAACTACAGGTTCGACCCTCTGCTGCGCCACAGGCTTCACTATGAAACTACCCAGAGCCTGCACTCAGCTGCCCACTCACTTGCCAAACTTGAAGGCTTCTCCATAGGTCCCTTCCCTGCGTCATGTGGGAGGGGCAATGGAGTGCACAGCAGGCTGGTGACAAGAGGAGCAAGAGGAAGGCACAGAGCCAGACGTGACATAGGATGCATTGCAGGCTCACAGGCCCCTCCAGCAGCAGGGGCCCAGTGGAAGGAGCCCAACAGCAACGCCCCAGCGACAGCAGACCTCCCTGGTTTGCCTGGCTTCACCAAGGGGTTAGGGTGACAAGCAGGAGTTTGAGGGCTCCACCCAGGTTGGGGCGGGGCTGGACCTGGGCAGTCAGCGCAGCCTCAAGGATGTTGGACAGAGAGTCAGTTGAGCTGCTGGCGAACAAGTCAGGCTGATCGGCGAAGGGCCAGCTTCTAGCTGGGTCACAAACGATACTCAATCCCTGGGCGCATGACTTGGTGGGATGGCTGTGATGGTGGTAGGCATGCAGCATGGTGACTCCAACCATATGAGACTAGAACCCGTGAACCTTTGACTGCAGAAGAGGAAAACAGATGGTCGCATGGCTAGCGTGTTCATTGGGCTTGCGTTGATAGTCTAGGTCAGGGGCATGATGCCCCCCTCCTTGGGGTAAGGGCATGACAGTAGCATGAACAAGTCCTACTGCAAGACATGCAACACAGTGGCCCCAATAGCGATGGCCAGCTAGCATTCAGCCACACCGGCATCAGCATCAGGTGCGGCTGTACGTGTGGCTGGATCCTGGTGGGAGGGGCAGCGGTGTGGCTCAGTGGATGGCAGGAGCGGGCACTAGAGAAGCTCTTCAAAGGGTGCACGTAAGTGGCCCTGGTGTGCACATGGGGAGGAGCATTGGGAGGTGGTGGGGGGCAACCCTTGCCCGCTGCCACGATGCTATGACTTCTGGGTGCTGCTGGATTGGAGGGCTGAAACTACCCGCTGGGCCAAGGAGGGAGGTGGTCATTGGAGAGCATCTCACCCTCCAGCCCTTTGCCCTGCATCCCGCGGATCCCTGGCTGCAGTGTCCTCCCTCAATAGGCCACACACTGGCCCCAACCCTCAGGCCGTGCCCAGGGGCTGCCCGGCCTGCCATGTTGCTGTTGCAGTCACGGTGTCTAGGTGGCGCTAAGGCCACGAGGCACGAGGCATAAGGCCTTGAGGCACCAGGCACGAGGCACCAGGCATGAGGCCTCGAGGCACGAGGCACGAGGCCACGAGGCACGAGGCCACGAGGCACGAGGCACGAGGCCATGAGGCACGAGGCACGAGGCCACGAGGCACGAGGCATGAGGCCACGAGCAGCTGGTATTGCTGGGAGTGTTGAGGGAGCCGACCAGCACCAAGCTCAGCCTGGAGGCTGCATCTAGTCTCCCCCACACTCATCAATTGTGAGGCAAAGCCCGGCACTGGGGGTACTACTGTGGGTGCAGTGGAGGGAGATTCACCTCCAGTCCAGCAGGCCCTGCAGGAGATGTTTTGCAGGAGGATGAGTGTTGGCCCTGCACCCCTCACTGCCTAGCCTCACCCAATCTTGGTGATCTTGCGCAGGTCTGCCAGGTTGCCGATGAATTGAGACATTGAGGGAATGGCGGCCTCGTCCGTCTGCAGCACACCATGCAACAAGGCGCCAGCCTGGCCGTCACAACTCCCACTCTCATTGGCGTATGCAGACAGCCACCACTAGCAGCATGTGGGCTGGTGCTGCTGGCGTGGGTGCTACTGGTGTGTTGCTGGTGCTGCTGCATGGTGCGGCTGCCTCGACAATTGGTTGTAACCAGTTGCATCATTCATTGTGATTGTCGTGAGTTGTGATGAAACGCAGCCTTTTGGCTTTATAGTCGTCAGTACCGCCAGTACTGCTATTAGCACCGTTCGCCCTGCAAACCTGAGAGCTGAGAGCTGGTAGCATGGACAGTGGCGGCATGCAAACCATATGCATGCAAGCCCTCAACATGCAGGATACGCCTGTCTTGCTGCCGTATGTCACAAAATGGAACGAAAGAAGAGCGTGGCTGAGCCCAAGCAGGGAAAGCAAGGGCGGCTTGATGCAGATGACAGTGGGCTGGATGGGTGCAGGGGCTATAAGAAGGTGAACACCAAGCTAGTGAACCAATCCAGGTTGAGGGTGGGCATTCACAAGAAGCAGCGGAAGTCACCCTGCTTGGGCGCCCTAACGCAGCTGGCCAAGTGTTTGGTGGAGCCTACCACATCAGGGTTTCAGCCTGTCCCCATCCCTCCCTCAGTGCAGCCTCCCCCAGCCCAGGCCCCAGGCCCCACCAGCACTCCAGGTTTCTAGAGAACAGCAGCAGCCAGCTGGCCAGCAGGCGCCCACCCACCCCAGCTACAGACCTCCCCCAGACACCCGCACATCCTGGACCCCTTGGTGGCGTAGAGAGCCAAGGTCTGGGAGGCAGGTAACGCTAAACCCAGTGAGCTGTGCAAATGGATCCACATGCTGCACGGCCCCGCACATGCACACGGCCAGCGTCTACTCAGCGTCCACTGCTGCTGCCAGTGTCAGGGCACACATGGGAGCCTCAAGTGCATCATTGATGGTGTGCCACATGCAAGCCTGGGCAGTCAACCTCCCAGCATGATGTCCCAGACGAACCGAAAGAACACCGCCAAGCAAAACAGCTGGTTCGGAGTCTGATGAGGCGTTTGGCTGTGGCCCCACATGGGCCAAAACGCACATGCACACTGGGTTGGTGAGGAGGGTGCTGGTCTGTTGCCTTTTGGTGCTCCTGGCTGCCTAGCTGGCACAGCAGTGATCAGCCATGCCAGCTGCGGTGTCCTCACCTACTACCATAGGTGTATGGCTATGCTTGCTAGGCAGTGCTCAGGTGGTGGTGGGCTAGTTTGACGCACCGATTGGCCACAGATGCGCAGCAGCTCTTGCATGGGTGACAGTGTGGGCTCCTGGGCCTGACCGCAGCCTTGCTCCTCCTTGCCACCCAGTGCCTCGACACTGTCGCTCTCTTGCTGTCCTTCCTGTGCCTCGCTGAGCAGCGGCTGTGAGCCCTGAGCCACCTCTGTCACCGGCTGCACTGCTTTGGGCGATGCAGCTGAGGATGTGGCAGGCTCCACTGCAGCCTCCAGCTGAGATGCTTCAAGGTGCAGGCTCTGGCTCACCTCAGGGGCTGCCTGTTCATGCTGTGGCCCAATGCTCCTGGTGTTGTCCTGAGCCTGGGAGGCTGCAGAGTCCCCCTGTAGGTCCCGCACCGCCCCTGTGGCTCCATACCTGCCTACTGCAATCTGGCTTGAGTCGTTCATATGGCATGCGAGCTGGGCTGCAGCTACCCCAATGCTGTGGCGAGCTGGCGCTGCCGTGACATCAGCTTGGCAGTCATCCACTGGCTGCTGACTGCTCGCCAGCGGTGGCAGGTTCTTGGTGGCAAAGTCAGTTCCGGGCTGGGAGCATGCTAGGCGAAGTGGAACAAGAGTGCTAGTTCGCCGGCCTGTGACCACGGCAGTACTGCTGCGACGGGTGTGCGGGAGGGCAATGGGCTGTGAAGGGACAGCGTGGGAAGGAGCGCTGGTGCGTCTGGCTTCTGCTTGTGATCTTGGCAGCTCCTTGCCTGCTGTGCAGCGCTGCTCAGTGCTACGGTGTGTCTGGTATGTTGATGACTCAGTGCTGGGTTGGTCTTGCGGGGGTGGCATTGGCATGGACCGGTTCTGCATATGACTCACTTCACAAACAGCACCAAGCTGAGTGTGAGAGCTGCTTCTAGGCAGCTGGCCGAGAGAGGGGCGATGTTGATGAAGGTCAAGGGCTGTCTGGCTGTCTGGCCGCTGACTGTCCTGGTCCTCCCCAGTGGATGGGTCGATTGTCTCCAGACAGCTGCTTGACTGTTGCTCCTCCTCCAGCAAGCTGGCAAGCCCCAGTCGGGGTGACAGAGAAGCTGTGACTGCCAAAGAGGACAGCGGGTCCTCCTCAGCGCTGACCACCTTTGAGCAGCTTAACTCCCTCACACTGGTCAAGTGTGAGGCAAGGCCGGGCACTGGGGAGTTCCAGCTAGGCCTGGCACATGAGGTGTGGGAGACTGGGGCTGGTGCAGCTGTGGGCGGTGTGCTGGACTTCAGGGACTGCAAGCTGACAGTGCTGTCAGGTCCCTTGGAGCTGCTGATTGTCTGAGGAGGTCCTTTGCAGGGTGGGGTGCTGGCGGCGCCCTCCTCTGCACAAGCCACAAACACACAGCTTGCCCTTTTTGTCAGGGTGCTTGCTCTCTCGGGCTAAGAGTTGGACATTGCGGGGATACAATGGCAGCTGCATGGTCAGATGCAGCATCAGATGCTGATCGGCCCAGAGCTCCACTGCTGCTGCCAGTGTCAAGGCTCACACGAGGACCCACCTGCAGGAGACGAGGAGGGCTGGTGCTGCAAAGCCTTCTCTGCATGTCCCTTTCCTGCATCAAGTGAAGACATCAGCACAGCAGAGCGTCAGACCCTGTATCAGTGCGTGGACCCCAGTACCATCAGCTGCAGAGACAGAACAGCATTGTCCTGCAAACATGGTCGTTGCGATGCGTTGAAAGGCAAGGCGCTCCTGAAGTGAGCGCCTGTGCTGAAGTTAGGGCGTTTTGTCAGAATGAGTTTTGTTTGCCTGCAAACATAGTAAGCACCTGGCAGCTTTCCACGCCTGGGCATTGACTTCCTGGCTTTGATGGGCTCCGGGCTTTCCTCCACAAGTTCAAACGCATCCACCTGCAAACTATGCAAATCATGACCAGCTAAACTTATAGCTGCAAAGCTAACCCCTTCTATGGCAGAGCACCCACCTCAGCATAGTAGCCAGCCATCTCGTTAAGGATTGCCAGTAGTCTTGCGTTACGAGCCTCATGCTGAAGCCGCTGTTTGGACTGCACAGCAGCCAGCTCCTTCGCTAGGCATCGCAGGCCTCCTGGAAGCAGCATGCTGCTGCGCCGCCGCCCCTGGCTTAAGCCCAGCCAGTTGTAATCATCAGATGACGCAGAGCCATGGGAACTACTGCTGCTGTCAGTGTCGGGGGTCTTGGCCACAGTCCCAGGCAGCCCTTGCTGGAGGAACGGATCCTGGGGAGCTGGGGCCGCATGTGTCTGCACTAGCTGGGCCGCACGTTCCTTTTCGGCCTGCATATCTCATGCAATGATCAGCTCTGCGCCATGTTTATGTGCGTTTGCTCCAAGGCTACACACCTTCGACCTCCTTTGAAACACTTTGCCGGCCGCAGGCGGGTAGATAGCTTCCAGCGTGTTTGTCCTGTCTTCGAGCATCTTCTCTGACGCAAGCGACCCGAGACTCTTGCGCTGTCGCAATTACTGTGCAACAGTGGCAGCTGGCACTGTGCATTTGAATTTCTGAATGATTGTACCAGCGGCCACCCCCATCATTGGCCCATGGGCGGCACCATTGGCTGCAGGGGTATCCCTATCAGGCAGATGTTAAAGGAGGCAGTGAGACAGTTCCTGGCAGGGCGAGTGCTGATAAAGGCCGCGTTCCGCACCAGCCGGCCAGCTTCCGCACCAGCCGTCAGCTCAACACAGAGCAACCCCAGTGAGGCCCTCCATGCAGAGCCGCCTGAGTCCTTCAGGTGATAGGGTTGAGGGTAGGGTCAAGGAAAGGGTTAGCAGCGCTGGTAGGTGCTGGAGTCAAGTGGCTGTGTAGGGTCAGGGAAAGGCTGTACAAATCAACATTGAAGATGTGTCCTTGCAGGTGGCTGCAGCCAATGTTCAGCAAGGCAAAGCGACCCCACGTCTGGGCTTTGGCGTCCTCAACAACCAACAACATCAGGTAACCACTGGCCTCACCCTCAACATGAGCATGATCTAAGCGTATCCCACATGGCATTACACATGACCTCATTTCGCCTCCCCCACCATACCCCTACAGGTTCTATGAGCAGGACGTGTCAGACGTGCTCAGCATTCGCCGCTGTACAGTCGGCCCAGGGCCACGTCCCACTGCTCTGTCCAGATGGGATGGGCGTCCAGCCATGCCAGAGCCGGGCAGGCCAGGCCAGGAGTGTGTGTGTGCCCGACAAGGCCCTGTTGCGCAAGTGGCGGCGCAAGTGGCAGCGGGGATAGCCAGCTTCAGCAAGACAATCAAGGAAAACAAGATACTAAACCCCTCGCAAAGGGGATGTGTGTAAGCGAGAGCTATAGAGTAGGGTAGAGAGCTAGTAGTAAACCTGGAGGCGCACACACCAGAAGGCTGAGCTGGAGTGTGCATTAGGCACACTAGCAGTAGCCTTTACAATAATGAACTCGCAGCCTGTGTTTGATTACAATTCGTGCTTTGTCTTGGAGTTGCATGAGCGCTGTAGGGATTTAAACTTGTGTGAGCAAGTGCGTTGGACGGATGCGCTGGACACACATTGTCACGTGTCGGCGAGGCAACCCCGCGAACAGTAGCACTCGCTTGTAGACAGCGACTATGGGCGCCGAAGAAGCATCAGCTCCGCTGCTGCACCCTCAGGTGTGTGCCGCACGCTACTGCAACTCCTTTGCGAGCTGCGTCCGTCCTTCCTCCTAGCACATATCTAGCACATGTATGACACGTAATGTCAGCAACCAGCAAGCAGCTTCAACAGCCAGCACGCGCGCGGCAGAAGACAGGGCTGCTACTGGTGCTGGTGCTGACACTGCTGGTGCTGTTGCTATCACAGGAGCATGCTTACCCACCTATTCTTGCATACGGTGAGCGGCACATGTCCTTGCTACCCCACTCTTTGAGGCAAGAATACTAAGTGGCATGACATGCTTGCTCGTTTGCAGGACAGCCTGTTCCTGGCTACCCGGCGCAGCCTTGCTACCAGCCGCCTCCACCATACCAGGCACCTTCCTGCCAAGCAGCGGAGCCTGTGGTGCTGGTGTGTCATAACCATGAGACACAGTCAGAGTACATGACATGTGGTCATTGCCGAAGAGTGAGTGACACTCTGGACATAGAGTCAGAGCTTGTTCCATCTACCTAGTTGATGCCCTTCCTGTATCAAATCCATTTGCCTACATTCCCTTGGCTGTCTAGCACCTCATCATCAGCCCAGCGGGTGTCAAGTAACTACGCAAAGACATAACCAGGTCCCCTCACCTGCTCCACTCATAAAGAATGGACACAATACTTTGATTCAGGCTGCTGCTGCTGCTGGGCATTGGGTGGCCAGCCCGGCAGTCGCTTGTAGCCTAGGTCAGGGCACTCCTTGTCCTTGGCTGGCAGCTCAGGCAGGTCCGGCCACCAGCACAGCTCCAGCTCTCCCCAATGCGTTGCATGTTCAATGCTGCATTGCAATCCCTATCTACCCACCTGCGGGGTTGTTTTGGCTATGGCAGCCTTGCCTTTGCCCCTGCTTTTGACCTTCGGGGGCTGGGTGGGCTCAGCTGTCTGCTCAGCCTATGTGCACTGGCGACGCTTGGCTGGCAGGAGAGTGCTAGGCTCAGGCTTCGAGGCGGTTGGCTGTGTGGCTGCCTGGCTGCATGGGGTCTGGCATGATGCTGGGGGTCACTATCGGGCATCACATAAGGCCCTGCACTGGCTGCTTACGCTGCTGGCCCCAGGCTGGACGCAGCAGCCGGTGGTGCACCTGCCTTGCTGGGGGCTTGCAGCCTGCAGGCCTGGTAGCCCTGTGGTAGTTTAGCCCTTCCTCACAGGGCTGCGGGCCATTTACTGCTGAGATGACCGGCTGGTGCAGAACTCACCCACTAGCACCACCCTGTCCTGCTGCTGGTCTATGCCCCTGGTCCTGCACACCACTTCGCAGCAGGCTTGCAGCACGGCGTCAACACTAGTGGGATTATCGTGCCATGTAAAGTGTGCGCTATAGAAAGTTGTCATGCTTCAGCTCTCGTTTTTTTCGTTATGTATAGTGCGCGATATGATATGTCATGTTTTAGCTCTCGTTTTGAGCTATCTGCAAACTGCCTATCACCCATCGCGCTATGAATAAGGGCAATGTCATATGCGATAAGCCATAATTAATGCACCTGGGTGAAACGGGAAAAGCACTGGTCAGCACCTCAGCCTCCCTGGGTGCCAATGCATGCGCCAAAGAACATCAGCAGCTGCTTGGCACAACGGTGGCGCTTCCATTACACCTCAGCCATCTCCTCCTGCAGCTGCAGTCATGCACACAAGGCACCCATGGTGGCTGACATTGCAGCACTTCATGCCATCCCACCACCTCCCAACACAAAAACCACCCATCCACCCTCACCTTCTTCAACCCCAATCATCTCAAATAACTGCTCTAGCTTGGGCTCCAAACAGCCTCAGCCGCCGCTGTGCCCACTTGGGGCCCAGGTACACCTCCCACACCGCGTTCCAGACGGCCATGGTGGTTGTGATGTGCTTCTTGTTGACCTCCAGGGAGGTGCCGGCTGAGCTGCTGCCAGGTGCTGAAACTGGGGTTTGGTCAGTGCTAGCCACCCCTCGATGTTACGTCGGTCATTGTTCAGGCCACTGGCCTGCCGCACCTGGTTCTTGGTCAGCTTCCACTGGGCCAGCTTGTCTGTTACCAGCTGGCCTGACTCCTCGTCCCACCGGGGATGGCGCTGGGATCAATGCCCACTCCAATGTGTGTGACAGGATGAAACACAATCTCATGCCGCTCAGCTAGGGCCTTGCTGATTCTTTCCCCGCAGTATCCACATTTCGTAGGGTTCATAGGGTCGTTGATACATGGTTATGGCTTATTACCAGCACGTGTCATGCATGCATGTAAGCTTAATGGCTGTCCAGCGGCACCTCCGCACCCCCTGTCCCGCTGCTGTAGCATGCGTGCACATCCCTGATCGCAGGTTGTGGTGCCACAGCCAGCAAAGGCCGCAGGCGCCTGCACCTGGCTGGTTGCAGCCGGGCTCTTCCTTACAGCGTGCTGGCCGTGCATCTTCCTGCCATTCTGCTGCTGTGACTGGACCAAGGATGATGTTTTGCGCTGGTGAGTGTTCCTGACGTATCGTTATAGCTTTCACAGCCATAGCCAATTCGGGCACAATGCTGACAGTCGCCCATGCATGCTTTGCAGCCCTCACTGCCGGGCAGAACTCCTGCGCGTGCGGCAAGGGATGGGTGCCAACATGCGACACAGCAGGTCTGGCCTCTAGGCTGAGGCGTGGCTGGGCTGCCAAGTCAGGTCAGCTGACTGTACAGCAGCCTTGTCCAGTTCCATAGCATGGTCCTGTCGTTGCGACGAAAGGCAAGGCGCCCCTGAAGTGAGTGCCTGTGCTGAAGCTGAATCAACAATCCCGCGGACTGGGTACCCCCAGCAGGCCAGGTCAACCATTGGCTTGTGCGCCCAACCTGGAGCCAGCGGCATGCTAAGTGGTCTGAAGTGGTGCCATGAGGTGCCGCCCAACCCCACGGCTCAGCACCACCCGGCCCCTGCCCAGGAGCCACCCCCTCCCCCTGCCGAGGACCAGCCCCCCCTTGCTGCACCTGGCCCAGTGCCACGACCCCAGGCCCCCCATGGGGCAGGTGACTAGACCGGGACACCAACGGTGCCTAAACTTCCAGCGCATCGGGGAAAGCATGCAACGCCCCCTGGAGCTGTGCAGCTGGAAGGACAGGTAGGCTCTGCCCACCGTTGGCGAGGAGTACCAGCAGCGCTACAAGCGGGTTGATGACCGGCTGCCCAAGGTCAGGCAGAGGTGGCACCGCGCTGCAGAGTTCCGGCGGGGCAATGATGGCTGGGCCAGCAACAATGCATCGAGGGCCTAGTAGTTTGAGGCGGCTGTTAGCCTTTAAAGCAAGAACCTGTTAGTTTTGATGAGATGCCCAGTGGTCATGGGGTCGGCCCACGGAACGTGCCACCGGTGTGGGGTTTGCAGTCATCAAGGGTGCAAACGAGGATGCTACAACTTGTTTGAAGTAGCTGAGTGAGATGACCCACAGTCAATCATGTTGTTCCTTGTTGAATGAGTTTTGTTTGTCTGAAGCTCTAGGTTATCCCATGGCTCAGGTAGCCAAACTGGACCGTGACGAACGGTCGTCAGCGCCTTCACTCAGTGAAGTGTCTTCTGTGTACTGAGTAGGTGGCCCCAAGCTGCCGACTCGAAGCTTCCTATGTTTCAAACATTAGGCTACACTGTGAGTGTATCCAAGCTGACCATAGCTCATTTAACATAGAACAACATGTTTGAGTTTAAAAAATGTTTCCTCAAGGGGTTTCTCCATACAACACGATGTTTAACACAGTGGACTTGGGGCTGAATTAAGCAGCTACACTGGACCATTGTAGGCTTTTACATGCCATCCCTCATCTGTTTGACTCACCCGAACTGTTTCAAAACCCGAATGACAATCCCGACCTCCAGGATTCATGCGAGCCCATGCCGAAAACTCCTAACCTTCAATCCAAGCCTCCTACGCTGCAACACTGCAACAGCCTCCTACGGAATGCTGCGCGTGACTGCTAGCCGTGGCTCTGGACTCGTGAACCTGCTGCAGGGTGGGAGCTGTTGCCCGCGAGCTTGTTGCTGGCTGCCAGGCAGCTTAGTCATGCACTCCAACATACGAGCTTCGCTGTGTGCGTGCTGTTTGCAGCTGGAGCCTCTCGCGCTGTAAGCACGTCGTCAGCTGCTCAAGAAGGTATGTCGGCAATGTGTGCGTACTGATCACAGTGCCTGTGTACAGTGGCATCGTGCAGTAATGCCGCTCCTTATTTGATACAATTACAGTTCAGCTTGTTGATGGACTGCAGTCATACTTGCTGCGATACGTAGCGTATCGGGCGCGCATTGCAGGGTCCAGCTCCATCGCGGGTCTGATCAGCGCTGTCAAGGCCAGCAATGCCAGTACCTTCACATCGGGCGGACTCTCAGCTCTGAAAGCCAGCATCCAGCCTTGCTATGCCGCTCCCGCAGGAGCTAGTGAGGGCATGTCCACAACACTGAAAGTTGCCATTGGTGCAGCTGGGGTGTGGGTGGCATACAGAGCCAACGTGCAAGCTCGCAGCCACGACTGGATTGTTGACCTATCTCTGGACGTCCTGCAGGCAGCCTGGTGGATTACATTTGCTAGCTTCATCCCATTCCGCAGCGTTGTCCTCTCCCTACGAGGGCTGTCACCCCACACAGCCACTCCCCTCAATGCGCTGAAGCCAGTGCTCAACTTCAAGTGATACTGATCAGCCACTTATGAAGGGCACGCTAGGGAGAAGCTCGACAAGTGTGAGCGGCGCTGCTGGCAAGGGTGCAGCCTTTTCTTTCTTTCTCTCTGCCCAACATCGTGTCGAGCTGTTCCTGAAGACATGTCCTACTGGTGCCACCACGCAATTGGGCTAGACATGCGCAGGACAGGGTAGGACAGGGAAAGCAAGCCTGAATGATAAGCGCTGCTCCCAACAGTGCTGTTTCGTAGGACCTAGTCACTGTTGCTGGTGTCTTGCGTGTGTGGCATGTATCCAATTGTTTGGGTATCCCACCACTTGACCCACTGCTTGACATCTACGACATGGATACAGACCTGCTGATAGGCATAACCTGTGGCTACAAGCTTGATGCCAACGCCTATTGCCCCCTAGCCCCTACCCCTTGACAATATCGTACAATACAGTCCCATCTACTTGCTAAGGGAGGGTGCTGAAATGCATTGATGCAACCAGTGGTCATTAGTCAGTGTTTTCAGGAGTACCCGAGGGGGCTTTTTAGCCTGACAAAGCCCTGTTGTGCAGGTGGTGACGACAGCTATAACACATCAACCCCACAACCGAACACTCAACCCCTCACTCAACTCTTTGACAGATTCTCACCTGAACACAGAATGGTGTAATGCAAAACCAACCCCCTCCCCTTGCCCAGGACCCTCCTCCCCAGCCCAGGACCAGCCCCTCCGTGCTGCACCTGGCCTAGTCACTAGGCTAGTGCCACAACCCCAGGCCCCCCATGGGGCAGGCGGCTGGACCGGAACTCGTGCCTCAACTTCCAGCGCATTGGGGAGAGCAAGCAGCGCCCCCTGGAGCTGTGCCAGTGGGAGGACCTCGAGGCTCTGCCCCCCGTTGGCAAGGAGTACCAGCAGGGCTACAAGCTGGTCAATGACCGGCTGCACAAGGTCAGGCAGAGGCTGCACCGGGCTGCAGAGTACCGGCGGGTTAATGATGGCTGGGCCCGCAACAACCCATGGAAACGCCTCAAATATTGTGAGTCCCAATAGATACTTGATGAGACCCGACGTCCCAAAGCTTGCGCTGCTAACAATGCCAAAGCTAATAATGGCAGATCAAGACAAGACAAGAGCTTACATATTTAGCTGGCAGCATGGCAAGAGGATGGCAGTAGAAAGACACATGAGCAACAAGACGCAAATCAGTTGGGCGGCAGCAATAGCTGCGGTTAGACCGGAGTCATGGCGCATTATGTGATTGCCATCTCTACGTGCAACTTGTGACATTCTCGAGCATGCCGCGATCCCTGCTGGAGACTATGTCACAGGCTACGACTGTAGAACAGGTGCAAAAAATAGAGGCGGGCGCGAGAGCATGCAACTGGTGCAGGTCGTGCGCTGGCAGCATCCGCGTGCCAGCAGCACCCTGCCAGCTGAGCTCAACACAGACCATCAGACCTAACCTGTCTTGTGCAATGCCTGGGCTCTTCTTCAGGCTGAGGTCCAGGACATGGCAGTTGAGGCTCCGTGTCGACTCCTGGACTTGGATGATGCGCTGCTGCTGAGTGTGCTGAGCTCCCTAGACCCAGTGCCTGATGGATTCAACCTCGCTCGGACCTGCCTGGTGTGTGACTGAACGTTAGACTGCAGAGGCCGCAGGACAGTGCCCGCCCACCCACCCACATGCCAACCCACCCACGTACCCACACGCCAACCTACCCTCCCACTCGCCCACTCATCCACCCGCCTACCCACCCGCCCACCTGCCTGTGACGCAGCGTTTGAAGCGTCTTACGCACGATTCCCGCAACTGGCTGTCGGTGGTGGGCCCTGCAGCGCCCCTGAGCAGACCAAACCACTACAGGACCCTGACGTGTGCGGTCAAGGCCAGCAGACCAGGAGACACAATCTTCTGCTGCCCTGGCGCCCATGTCATAACAGGTGGGGCCCAGCCATATACAGCCCATCCACTGTCGCTCTCTGCAGGCCCTTAACAGCAGCCTTGGTCAAGCGCAGCTGCAGCCCTTGGCCTGCTGCAGCACTAGCAATGATGCACTGGCAGCTCCAGGGGCAGGCCACAGAGGAGGGTGGGTGTAGGATGAGAGTTGCATCCTGGTCCACAGGTGGTGGCGCCCTCACACTGGCCCCTCTCTACCTTTGCCAGCCCCTTTTGATCTGCAGTCAGCCTTTTGGCAGTTGTGCCTGTGTCGTGCTCTGGGGTGGGAGGGTCATGGCGAGGCAATGCAGGGACGCCTTGTGCGGCTGGTGGCTGCTCGAGGGTGCAGATAATGAAAGGTGGCTTACACCGCTTAAGCCGTCAGCCGTTAGGCTGCTTGGCCGAGGGTGCAGAGGGCAGGGCGTAGGTGCAGAGGGCGAGAGTGCAGAGGCACTGTACTGCCCTGTACTGCCCACAGATGGCCTCATCATCGACAAGTGCCTGAACCTGGTTGGCCAGCCTGCTTCACGGACACAGCTGGGCTCCAGCCTGTACTCCAGCCTTCGCTCAGGGACCCAGGCCCTGTTGGACGTCCGGGCTACATGCAAGATCACCGGCATAGCCATGCAGTCCCATGCAGGCCCATGCATCCTGCACCGGGCAGGCCAGCTGCATGTGGAGGGTTGTCAGCTGGCCTGCCAGGCTCCTGGGCTGGAGCACCTGTGCTCGCCCCTCATCACCACAGCGGTCAGCCCAGCAGCCCAGCCGATGCGGAGGCACCCATGGGGGGCGGGTGGTGCCAGTGGCTCGTGGGCGCTGGCAGGAGTGGATGGGACTGGTCGCTTGTCCGTCGTGGAATGTGAGTGCCCACAGCTGCTGACCAGGGGTGGTCTCAATCATGGCTTATGACCATACGCGAGCTGGTGTTGCTTGGCGCTGCGCCGAGTAAGAGACCGAAGTGAGGCAAACGGAGCACAGTCACACTGTGTGCTGTCCGACCTTTGACAGCCGTTGCATTAGATAACACGTCCTTAGCTGCTAGTTAGGTCCTGACAG
This sequence comes from Haematococcus lacustris, assembly GCA_030144725.1. Classification (NCBI taxonomy): domain Eukaryota; kingdom Viridiplantae; phylum Chlorophyta; class Chlorophyceae; order Chlamydomonadales; family Haematococcaceae; genus Haematococcus; species Haematococcus lacustris. The sequence goes on from JASKMD010000017.1 coordinate 10,023,386, forward strand.
ATGGGTATTGGTTAGGTCCTGAGAGACGAAACCTCAGCGGAGACAGCTTGTGCGGCGCACAAATGGCGTTCAGTGGTGTACAATGGGTCACGGCTATATGTGCCACGGGCTGCACAGAAGACGACGGTGATGTCTCATTGCGAGGTGCTGTAGGCTGTGACTACTTGCCAGCCAGCTCTTTTTCCAAGCATAGCTGCCCGCCAACTCTGCTCCAGCATACCCTGCCCTCCCTGCCGCTTGCATGTCTGGCTGCAGGCCAGTTGCTGGGCGGCAGCCGGGCGGTGCAGTGCCAGGGCAGCGGCGCCCTGCGCTGCGTGCGCGTCATCCACACCGCCCAGCAGGCCCTGTTCTATCTTCAAGTGGACAGCGCACTGCCCAGCAACCCACCCCACACCATGCCCCAGGGGCCAGCAGCAGAGGCAGCCGCACCCACTGGCTGCACAGCACCTGGCCTGACCCCTGCAGGGCGCCAGCCCAGCAGCTGGCGGGGCAGTTGGGACACACCCGCCTCAACTCCGCCACACAGCACAGCAACTGCAGTGCACACCCCAGACCCGGCCTCACCTGGGCTGGAAGGTCAGCAGGCCGGGGCAGCGGGTCAGCAGGCCGGGGCAGCGGAGGCTGGGGTGCCTGGTGGTGCCCGACCGGCCTTGCTGCTGACCGCCTACCCAAGGGCTGTGGGGATGGCGGAGGAGCCGCTGGATGCGCTGGCAGGGCTGCTGGTGGATGGCCCTTCGCGTGGGCTCTGGCGTCAGCACTTCTTGCAGGCAGGGCAGGGGGGCGTGCATGGCTGCATGACCAAGGGGGGCCGCATGGAGTGCAGCTCAGAGGGTCCGGAGCCTAAGAAGCTGCGCAGCTTGACCCCCAGCTTGCAGTGATGCATGATGTTGCATACTGCTGCATTCTGCTGGAATGGGCCTGGCTGCACTGACTGCCGCGGTGGCACCATGGGTGGTGTCAGCATGGGCAGAGTATTGTCACCATCACCATCACTATCACCATGACATGGCCAGTAAGCACCTGGTGTGCAAGCCTGCGTGCTGCTACTAGTTGGGTCGGCCACTGCAAGGAAGCCCCTGAGTTGCATGCAGCCGGCCACCTTGCATGGTGGCTTGTGGTAGGCTGCATGGTGCATTCCTCTCAGCTTCAACACTAGTAGACTGGCACTGCAATGCAGCTTGAAACATACAGCGCACTTGGGAGAGCAGATGGCGCCCGCTGGAGCTGTGTTGGTGGCCTGATCTGCTGGAGTTGCCAGCCATGGGCAAGGAGTATTCTGACCTGGACTACAAAGCCATCGCAAGACCACCCACCCACCCAAGGCCCAGCAGCAGCGACAGCAGCCTGCTGGGGCACAGTAGTGTGGGCCATATCAAGCTGTCATCAGCTTAAATTGCATGAGTTTTATGCCAGCTCAGGGCTATAGCCCTGTCACAAGCGTCAGGGAGATAGTGTGGGTGGTAGGTGCTGGTACTTGTTGCCCCCTAAGCTGATGCGGGAGGGGCTGGTGGGGGGCGGGGCCGAACCCTTTCATGCTGCATTTCTGTCGTCATGCATGCCGCCTGTCCTTTTCATCCCCCCTCCGCCCAGCATCAGTCCACCACCTATGGCTATGCCTTTGCATTCCACTGGTCCATAGTATGCAGCCAGTGCATCTGGGTCTGTATCTGGATTCATTTTGGGGCATGGGTGGACTAGTCAGAAGGCACGAATGCTAAAGCCCACAAGAATGGTATTGGTAGGCAGCCCTGCAGCAGTGGGCCGTGCCAATGGGTCATTTAGTTGTTAAGTGTGACCATGCTTTGAGCGCTCATGATTGTGGCGCGTCCCACAACTCTTTAGCCTGCATGCGGTTGTACTGCGTTGAGTTGTGTGTGCCTCTGTACTTGCATGCCATACATGGGTAAGGTCAACCAATGGACCCTCGCAACTGATGAGTGCGTGTATGCCGTGTACGCCGTGTATGTAATCATCTGCTTCTGAGTCCTACTTGGGTGATGAGTATACTGTGCATGGCCAGACATGGAACAATCCGTGTGTGCACTTCATGTTTGTGACTCACAATGTGAGGTTGGCAAGAGGTAGGCGTGTGTGTCACAAACAATGTGAGGTTGGCAAGAGGTAGGCGTTACACAGCGCAAAGTCCCCTTACAACTATGAAGTGCGGCTGCTTGGGCTCATCCGTGCCCTTGCGCTTTTTGCCCTTCATTGTGCTCTGGGTACGAAGGCACGAATGGTGAGGCCTACAAGATTGGTTTTGGCGTTACAAAGCAAGTGCACCCCCCCTGGGTGCCTAGGGAGCGCTGTTCTTCGTTGTCGTGTCCCATCTAACCTTCAAGACCTTCAAGCCCACAACAATTCCCAACATGTCCCAACAGGGATTGCGGGAAAACTTCGAGTGGCCCATGCTCCGTCACATGCGAATTGGGCAGGACACTCGGCAGCTCGTTCGAAGTCAAAGAGGCTGTTGTCACCCCCTCAACCAACGTCTAAGCTCCCAGTTTAGGATCAGTAGCCTAGCCCCGCGTTTCGTCGCGATGCAGGCTCTTCATAGCATTGCGCTCTTGCAGCCTTGCGTTACACCGCCTCGCGCCATCGCTCACCGCACTCGCATCCTAGAAACGCCCTCACTGCCACGACGCTGCACTTGCGCCGCTGTCTTTGCACCCGTACCTACACGCCAAGCAAGACCAGCGCTCGGACGCCCGTTGCGGCCACCCCAGGCGATTCAAGAGCCTGGCTCATCAACAGACCTCGTCCCAGGCACTCCTGCAGGACAGCTGCCGATCAGGCAAGCACCCAACAGCAGACGCCAGCAAGCCACCAGCAGTGCAGGCTCCACCCACACCCAGTAGAGCATGTTTACCTGGCACCCTGCAGGGGTGAGGATGCAGCACAGTTTGACATCCAGCAGCAGAGTGCCCAGTCTTGGACGATCTTCTTTGGCCTGCTGACCGGGGTGCTGGGCCTGCTGTACCTGGTGAGGTCCTCTCCCTACACAGCCCAGCTGCCTTGACCACGCAGCCCAGAGCCCTGCCAGCCTCTCGGCTAGCAGCTCAGCGGCTATGCCCAACCTCGTCCTGTTGACCTCCACAGCTGTGTGTTCCTAGCAACAGCAGCTTAACGAGGGCTTGCAAAATCCCAGTCTGTAAAGGAGAGCCATGTCTGTAAAGTGCCATGCACATTTCAGCTGCAGCCGGTGTGTGCAGGCCAAACAGCTGCTTCCCAGCTTTTAGCCCGCTCACCAGCCCTCCTAGCTCTGCAACTATGTCCTGGTTTACGCCTTACTAAGCACCTTGCACCGCACACTCTGTTAGTCCCCTGTCCATGCAAGACAGATATTGTCTGCTCTGTCTTGTCTGACACAACCGCACCAGCAGCAGCAGCCACCGACTCCTTGAAAGCCACACCACACTGCCCCACACTGTACCACGCCACGCCACAGCATCTCTCCTTGTCTGATGCAGGTGTGGATCCAACCGGGAGTGGGCCTGGCTGATGACTATGTGGCCACAATCCAGGCAGCGACGGACAGCAATCCCGAGGCCACCATTATCGCCATCCTCGCAGTCTTTGCCTTGTTTCACAGTGGGCTGGCGGCACTCCGGCCAGCAGGTTGGTGCGGGAATCCTGGAACTGCCTCACCTGGCAGCAGGAGCCACTACCTCATACTTATCCCTAGTACTTGTCACCTGGCCTTGCCGCAAGCTGGTCAGTGTGGCAACGGCAGTGCCGGTGGCAGCAACAGCCGCTACCTTCACCTTATTCCGGATCTATTGCATCTACGTTGTAACGTAAGCTGTGCAGTGGTGCCATTCTTGGCTTGCATGCTAGGCTGGGCTGGGTGTGTGTGTGTGTGTGCAGTTTGGTGACAGGGTCTAAGTGGTGGTGCTGCAGCCATGGCCTTCGTCAGCAGCCCTACTACTAGCAGCAGGGGCAGCAGCAACAGTAGCAGCCCTACTACCAGCAGCAGTGGCAGCAGTGGCAGCAGCAGCAGCACTAACACCAGTAGCATAGCTGTTGTGTAATTGCGCGAGTTTGATGTGCTGTACCACTGCTTGACTGCACACACACACTGGAACCTAGGCTGCTGTTCCGCTGCTGGTATGTCATACCAAGGCTGACCTGCACGCCCCTTGCTTCCACTGCATCCTCCAACATGCAAGGTGCGTCAGCTGGCAACCTTCACTGCAAGCTGTGCCTGTGTTGCAGCCCAGCAGTGCCTGGGTGTGGCCCCTGATGCCGTGCAGGTGAGAAGCTTATAGGCGCTAGAGCCTACCGGGTCATCTTCGCCCTGGTGAGCCTGCCGCTGGCGCTGGTGGCTGTGGTGTACTTCATCAACCAGTTGAGTCAGCTCTGGCCCTGTGGCACTCTGTGAGGTCCCTCGCATAGTGAAGGTCACACAAGGGACACAAGAAGGTGCAGAGCAGCAGGGGCAGGGGCAGGGGCAGGGGCAGGGGCAGGGGCAGGGGCAGGGGCAGGGGCAGGGGCAGGGGCAGGGGCAGGGGCAAAGGGGTTGGTCAGTCACCTGGCTGGCTACCGCCCATATACCCATCGCCCTTTTTTGCACCACCAACAATTTGGACGGGCTCTTGCAACACCCCGCCGGTCTTGCCCGCCAGTCTTGCCCTCCCATCCTGCAGCGCACTCGCCAGCAAGGAACTGAGGACCACACTTCCAGCATGGGCCCATCACTGGCATCCTCCCCAATGTAGCTCCAGGACACATGCATGGCTGCATGCTGTTGACATCCCCATGGCCTCAGCCGCCCTGGGCACCTGCTAACACCCACACCCTGGACCGGGCCACCCACCTTGCAGCCGCTATGATGGCACCCCCTTGTGGAATGTGCGGGGCGTGGCAGGCGTGCATGAGGTGGTGTGGGCGCTCAACTTCCTGTCCTTCTACTTCCTATACCCCTCCACCTTCAACATCCTGGAGGTGAGGGGGAGGGGTTGGGGTTGGGGGGCTCCTCCAGGCAGCGTCGCACCTCTGCCTTGATCACCGCAGCGTCTCAGCGTGCCGGCACTGTCGCCACCGGGCCCCGTGCTCCTGTGATGGCCTGGTTTCGGATAGTGACGCACGCATACCCATCCCCTGCACACGGCTCCTGCTCCTCCTGCTCCTCCCCTCTCATGTGAGCACAGCTGAGTGTGGTGGGCTGTGCTCCCAACCCAGAGACCTGGTGATCTCCCCTGGTGTGGGTGTAGGCAGGGTAGTGGGTGTGGGCAGGCAGGGCCCTGTCCCAGCTCTCCCACCCCGCTTTAAACCCGGGCACTGCCTGCTAGGGGGCTTTGCACCATGGGGCTGTGCACCATAAACAATCATCCATGTCTCAACGCCTTGGCCCATGCCCATGAACACAGGACCGGTGGCATGTTTGCCTGCCTGCAATTGAAGAGTACAAGTGCAGCCACTCGGGTCACCGCAGCGTGCTGTGCTGCAAGCGCTCCTGCCAGCTTTCCTGGCCGCCTGTCCCCCAGCGCCATGTCACCATGCATGCCGCTGCCTGGCTCCCAGGTGGCTGCAGTGGATGAGCCCAAGCTGCACATGTGGGAGACCGGCATCATGCGCATCACGCGCCACCCGCAGATGGTGAGGCTGCAGGGGGCTAGGGGGCGGGGGGAGGGCAGGTCGGGGGCCTGTCAAGCTTCAAGCTTGCCACCAGCACCCTCACATGCAGGCTGCCCTTGCACCCTCCATGCGTAGCCTTTGGAGAGTAGGCACCCACACACAACAGCCCTCTGCCCGCCCACCCACCCTCTCACCCTCCCCCGCCCACCCACCCTCTCACCCTCCCCCGCCCACCCACCCTCTCACCCTCCCCCGCTCACCCACCCTCTCACCCTCCCCCACCTACCCACTATTGCCCACTGCCTAATGACCCACCTTGTCAGTCGATGTCACTTGATTTACTCCTGCGCCTTGTCAGTCGTTTCACCCCTGGTCGTGTCACATCCCTGGTCATGTCACATCCCTGATCAGGTGGGGCAGCTGATCTGGTGCGCGGCACACACGCTGTGGATTGGCAACAGCTTCATGGTGACCACCTCCTTGGGCCTGATGGCCCACCACCTGTTTGGCTGCTGGCATGGTGACCGGCGGTTGGCAGCCAAGTACGGCGAGGCGTTCGAGGCTGTGAAGTCGAGGACCAGCACATTCCCCATGCAGGCAGTCTGGGAGGGGCGCCAGGTGGGGGGACCTGCCCAGCTGCACTCGAGGCGCAGCAGCTGTCAGCAGCCAGCCTTACCAGCTCCCCTGGATGAGCCCTACTGCTAGCCACGCTGCATGGCAAGGGCGAACGCGTTGCTCGAGTTGCTCGAGTTGCTCTTGCTTCCAACCAAGTGCTGCCTGGGGGTGTTCTGCATGTGTAGGTGCTGCCTGCTGACTACTACAAGGAGTTCCTTCGTGTCCCTTACTTGGCCGTGACAGCATTCACTCTCGGGGCGTACTTGGTGCATCCTTTGATGCAAAGGGGCTCATACTACTTGGGTTGGTGAACTGATCCTGGCTGAAGCGGCCAGTGGCCGCACAACATACAGATGAGGCGCAATATGCCGAGTGGCATGGCTGGGATGTGTGAGATTTGTGACACCTGGTCCATGTATGCGTGCTCACAACCGTCACCAAGCACCAAGCATTCGATGATGATCAGTTCTGATGGGTGCAGTCCCTGCCCAGTTGCATTCAGCGCTCCACACCGCCTGATAAAGCTTTAGGGATAACACCCCGTCACTTAGGGTGCGCCCGTTGGGCTCTCACCTGCTTGAGATGCGTTTGAGTTGTTAGACTGACGTGACAGAGTCTATAGTCACAACTATTACAGCAGTCCTGGGCTGCGAACGAGAGCCGGCGCCCTTGCTTGACCCGAACTGTCAGGAGTGGGTGTGCAATGTTCGCCACGGTGCAGTCCACCCAGGGCCAGTCCAGATGGGATGGCCGGGATGGGATGTCCAGTTGTAAGTCAGGTGTCCCCAACATGGGGTTGGTAATCTTCATGCAAGTACTCGCCACAAAGTGCACCGATTTCGATAGCGTTTGTTGCATTGCCACCTGCGAACTACTCCGCATCTACTGGCAAGCGGCGAGTTAATCCTTGCATCAGAGTCCATGCTGGCGCAAGCGAGCGGGGACACACCTCAGCTGCTTACTATCGATTGGTCTAGTGGTGAGTAGAGGCACCAATGAGCGAACTGCGCTTGGCATCGAGCCGGAAGTACAATCACATTTCAGCCCGCCAGGCTCGCTCCGCGAGCCTCTTATAGGTGCAGGCGGTGTTGGAGGGCCATCGTTGGGCAAGTTACTACTCGACATTGTTGCATACGCGGGAAACGCGCGTCTCTCTCTCAGGGATGGAGACCCCCATCCACAAAATGGCATGTTGTGAGCTGACCATTGTGAGTTTCCAAACTTTCGACTAGTAACTCTGTTCTTTACTCAACGTCACAGCTGTTGGAGAAGAAAGCATGGCAATTAGATGATCAGGCCTGCTCCAAATGACATTGGCGTGACCCGACTTTGCCTTGCAGGAATGACTTGCCTACTCCGACCGCCCGGACCGTGCCCCCTCGCACCCCCTTGCACGCCCTTGCACCCCCACCCCCTCCCCAGCCCAGCATAGCCTTCCTACCTCCTCCTACCCCCTCCCAACCCTAGCCCCGCCTTCCCACCCCCCCACCCCACCCCCTCCCAGCCCCCTCACTGCCCTCCCACCCCTGCTACCCCCTCCCAACACCGGCCCTGCCCTCCCACCCCCCCCACCACCCCCTCCCAGCCCAACCTGCCGAGCAACAAGGGGCCTGGTGCTGGCGCCGCCCCTGGGCTGCCCACCCCTCCTGCTGCCCTCCCCTGGCAGCAGCTGGCAGCTGGTGCTGGCGCCGCCCCTGGGCTGCCCACCCCTCCTGCTGCCCCCCCCTGGCAGCAGCTGCCCACCCCTCCTGCTGCCCCCCCCTGGCAGCAGCTGCCCACCCCTCCTGCTGCCCCCCCCCTGGCAGCAGCTGACACCCCCTCCTGCTGCCCCCCCCTGGCAGCAGCTGGCAGCTGGTGCAGGTGCATCCCCTGAGCTGCTCACATCTCCAGCCGAGCAACAAGGGGCCACATCGGAGCTGGACACGAGCTCTACACGCAAGCGGAGGGCGGGCGTGAGAGATGAGACCCAACCTGCTGAGCAAGGTAACAGAGCAATAGCCTACACACCTTGTGGGGTTTTGTAGAGTGGCCAAGTCATCAGTACTGCTCACGAACGGGTCAAGCATCGCAGCAACCTTGTATATTTCATGCATGGGTGAAGGGGCTTTGTTACATCGGTTTGGCATGCCATGTGAACCGTTTTGACTGCGGCGACTGTGCCTCACTGTGCGCAGGTGCTCCTGGGCCACGTCGGTCGCGGCGGTCGGTCGCGGCGAGGCCCGCATGAGCAAACAATGCATATATATGAATGTGGAGATTTGAGCCGCCATAGCACTCAGAACGCTGTACAGTATTTAATGATACATGTTGCACCGCATAGCTGCCGGAGTCCTATATCCAGTGATGTGCGTAGCATAAATAGAAACCACGGGGCTGAGACGCGGCGTCGTTTTGATTACCAGGGGTCGGTTTTCTGTTAGTTGGGGACACCTGATTGTAAGACTGACGTGCTCCACGTGACCATGGTGAAGCCCTATTGCATAGATGCCTTGGGAGCAACACCTGGTCTTGCTAGACCACACCCTGTGCAATGGCTGATATCTTGGTGTAATGGGCGCTACTTCCGGCCCACTCCGGGTGCCAGCACTCCGGTTGGATGGCGACCTCATGCACCCTTCAGCACGGCCACTCCGCTTGGACAATGTTGCTGAACACCTTAGATGCCGCCGAAAAGGAAACGCAAGCGCCCCGTCTCCCCCGCACCCTGCGCAGCCGGTAAACCGCAGAGCTTGGAGAAAGGCCCCGAAGCTAACTGACGACGCGGCGCAGTGTGCACCACGCGACATTGCGACTCCGTGCATCAAGTCCTGCCGTGCGTGTGCTGTGTCTGCAGGTGCCAGTGGCAGTGGGCAGCAGGTGATTGGACAGCGGCGCCAGGTTATAAAGGCTGCCTTTCGTGGCCTTGTGGAGGCAGCACGGCCTGACCTCAGAGCCCAGTCAGGGCTTCCCAGCAGCAGGTCCAGCCCCAGGGCCCCCTCCCCCACCTGACCCAGCCTGCCCTCCCTCTGCTCATCCCCGCCTTGCCACACGCCGCTCCCCCTTCCCCTCCCCCAGCTCAGCCCTGCCCAGGAACCCCCTGCCCAGGACCCCCTGCCCCTGCCCAGGACCCCCCTCCCACTCCTCCAGCCCAGGAGCCACCCCCTCCCCCAGCCCAGGACCAGCTCCCCCTTGCTGCACCTGGCGCAATTCCACGACCCCAGGCCCCCCCATGGGGCAGGTGGCTGGACTGGTACATCAATGGTTGCCTCAACTTATAGCGCATCGGGGAGAGCATGCAACGCCCCCTGGAGCTGTGCAGCTATGAGGGCCTAGAGGATCTGCCCCCATTGGCAAGGAGTACCAGCGACGCTACAAGCTGGTCAATGACCGGCTGCCCAAGGTCAGGCAGAGGTTGCGCCGGGCTGCAGAGTATTGGCGGGGCATTGACGGCCGGGCCCGCAACAATGCATAGGGCCTAGTGGTTTACACAGGCTGTTAGCCTTACAAAAGCATCAAGCTGTTAGCCTTGATAAGGTGCCCAGTGGTCAAGGGGAATTAGCCCCAAGAAAGAGTGCCACCGGTGTGGGGTTTGTAGTCATCAAGGGTGCGACCGAGGATGCTACAACTTGTTGTAGTAGCTGAGTGAGATTACCCACAGTCAGACATGTAATTCCACACTGAATGAGTTTGTTTGACTGTGCAATGGCTGCATGGAGAGCCCCAGTACACAGTAGAAAAGGTGGAGTGCTGTAGCCTTGCTCCATGCATGCTCTCGCTCACATGCATTCTCCTGTAAACGAAGTAGCTGACCGTCTCTTACTTCTAGAGCTCAAGTTAAGATGCAAAGCAACAAAGTGGTGCAAAGTAACAAAGTGGTGCTAAGCAACAAATAGCGCGACTTGCATGTAAAGCCGACCCTGGCCGGCGCCATTTTTTTAGCCTACTAACTAGAGTACTTAGTTTTGGTTTGCCTGTCTACCCTGCCTACCAACAATACAGCAGCTAGCGCAGCGTGATAGCAGCGTTCAGCCCCGCATTGACTTTTTGCACAAATGCAGCGATGAGGGCATTGCTTGACTGCTTGGCATGAGCCTCGCAACGCACCTCTGCGGCCAGCCCTCAGGAGACTACGTCCCACTACACCCCAAGCAAGACGTGCACGACGTGTCGGCAGCGGACATTGCGAGTGTTATCACGCAGGTGAAACCGTCGCTTGTGCAATCCATGCTCAGCAACTTCTGTCGAACTAAGCTCGCACTGAGCTGTGCAGGTCACCGTACGCGATGTCGGGGCATCTCCAGTACTGTCAAGTACTCCCCTGCAGCAGGCATCATGGCAAAGCCAATTGCGGTGCCTATTGTGCTGCTTCGTCCCAGACAAGACTGGTGGCTACGTCAAGACTAAAGCAGAGGCACAGATGGCTGTTGTGTCCAGCCCTCGTGCATCAGCTGCACCACCAGCATTGCAAATGATAGCTCGTGAGCGCGAGCACCTGATCGGCCCCAAGATAGAGGAAGACTTGCACAAGAAGACTCTTGTCCTGGACTTGGATGAGACCCTGGTACACTCCTCTTTCAAGCCTATCCCCAGCCCTGACTACATCATCCCTGTTGAGATCGACGGCAAGCTGGTGGACGTCTATGTGCTGAAACGCCCATGGCTTGACCATTTCATGGAAGCTGTAGGGAGCCGCTTTGAGGTGGGGCGGGCTTGGTCTGAACAATTGCAATTCATGTCAGCAAGGGGTCAACGAGCCATTGCTTCCACTGCAAGCTCTGCTGTACTGGCACTCAAGCTGCCTTGGATGTACCATATCCTTTCCTCTGCCAATGTACCCGAGCATTCAGACAACAATGCAGCAGAGCGAGCGAGGACTAGCCCGCGACACATTGGCCACAGTACCACCACCTTCCAGTCCTTGTCACCACCTAGCACTGCTGTCACACACCGTGCACTTCCTTTCGCCTCACTTCACCTGTAGCGCTCACTACACTCCCGGCATTCTGTCTAATGAAGAAGGCTCTGTGTAGCATCAGCATCCAAGGACTGACTCTTGCAGGTGATTGTGAGAGCAGCAGCAGGTCATTGATGGCGCCTGGCACCACAGCTTGTCTGCTCCTTGCTTTCACAATAGCTGTCTGTACGTCGCCTACATTACGATAACGTGCAGTACCATTGCATAGAACCATCCGTTGCTGTGCCTTGCATGTTTATGGGAAGCAGGTTGTGGTCTTCACCGCCAGTCTAAGCAAGTATGCAGACCCTCTGCTTGACTTGATGGACAAACACAAAGTCATCCGCTGGCGTCTCTTTCGAGAGTCATGCCTGCCCTATGAAGGAAACTATGTAAAAGAGTGGGTAGCATTGGAGTGCCCTGACCCACACCGCGTTCCAATGGCTGTTTGAGGGCAAGGATGCATCCCAGCCAAGCATAGCTTGGTTCTCAGACAAAGTGCTCATTCCATTCCATCTGCCATGACACAGCATGGAGGTATGTCCATGCTTGGCCTGGGTGTGCCAAGCTGCACTGATCAGCCAGGCAAGGTCATTGTTCCCTGCAAGCATGCCAACCAGAGGCATATCAGACACATCTCAGTCAACATGTTGGTCTGTGTGGTCCATGTTGCAGCCTGAGCTGCATGGGCCGCGACCTCCAGGACATCATCATTGTTGACAACTCTCCACACTCGTACGTTTTCCAACCTGCCAATGCCATGCCCTGCAGGTGAGTAGGGAAAGGCTGGTGGCCCCCATCATGTGGCATCAGCAACACAGACATTTGCATCCCTCTCACTTGCTGTGTCCCAATCACATCCCCCACTCTACAATGCTACCATGTCTGCTGGGCATAGCTACCAACAGCAGCAGGGAGTGCAACTCATCAGGTCAGGCAGGCTGTTATGCTTGCATGGGAGCTCTGCCGCAAGGAGTGCTGGGCAGCATACTGCCTGTTTGCTGGCTCCGTATGCATCCCAGAAGCTTCATTGACGACTTGGATGACCAGGAGCTGCTGGAGCTGCTGCCCATCCTGCAAGAAGCTGAGTGTGCTCCAGACGTGAGGCAGGTGCTGCAGAAGCATTTCCCGACAGCTCCGCAGGCGTCAAGCTTGTGACGCTCTGCAACCATTGCTGCTGTGGCCTGCCAACTGTCACCTCTGGTCCCTGGCTAGGGCCAGGTGATACATCGGTTGTGAGAGGCCCAGCAGCAGCCTAGTGATATTGCATGCTTGATGTCAGGGTTAGGGTGGATTAGTGCCACACATAGCCATTGCTGCTTGTTGATGATGGGTTTGACACACTGTGCTTAAGAGGGTAGACAGGGGCAAAGTCATCGTGGTCAAGCCAGTGCACAGGGCAGGCTGGGGCTGGCTAGCGAACTGGTCAACAGCTTTAACGGCCGGCTTCAAGCCATGGGCTACTTCCTCACTGGCTGCTGCTGAATGCGGGGCGCACTGTCAGTTGTGATGGGAAGCCCAGTGGTCTTAGGAGGGAAGGTGCCACCAGGGATGGGGGTTGTAGTCATCAAGGGTGCTCTTACTCACCCATAGGACAACACCATGACATGTCTAAAATGGATGTCTCGTCATGAGTGTGTGATGATGATGCTTCTGTATGAGTAGATAGAATCTGTTTTGCAGAACTCTGCGCAGTATGGTGTTCGGGCTGCAGAATGGCGGGGAGCTCGCTGCTCGCATCGTGTTCTTCATAGAACTTGCCCTCAACCTCGTCAGTATGTGCCTAATGCTGAGAAACCCCGCCAAGTTTCTGCTGCAATTCGTACCGGAGAAAACTAAGACGAATAAGCCAGAGGTTTTCAGGCAGGGCGCCTCAGCTTGACCTCGCGCCGCGCAGTGTGCATCTGCAGGTTGAAGTAACCTGCGATATTTTGTAATGATATCTTGCTGTAATAGGCACTACTTCCGCCCCACTCCGGTTGCCGGCACTCCGGTTGGATGGCGACCTGATACACCCCCCAGCACGGCCACTCCGCTTGGACAATGTTGCTGAATACCTGAGATGCCGCCGAAAAGGAAACGCAAGCGCCCCGTCTCCCCCGCACCCTCCGCAGCCGGTAAACCGCAGAGCTTGAAGAAAGGCCCCGAAGCTAAGTGACGACGCGGCGCAGTGTGCACCACGCGACATTGCGACTCCGCGCGTCAAGTCCTGCCTTGCGTGTGCTGTGCTTTCCTGTGTCTGCAGGTGGCAGTGGGCAGCAAGGCCAGGGGCAGGGGCAGGCTGTCAAGGTAAAATTGGACAGCGGCGCCAGGTTATCAAGGCTGCCTTTCGTGGCCTTGTGGAGGCAGCACGGCCTGATGTCAGCACAGCTCAAGCTGACGCAGCTGTGGCAGAGGTCAACAAGCGCATGACCATGGGCAGCAAGCAATACGTCCTGGCAGCAGACTTTGTTGCTCCAGTCCTTCCAAGGCAAGCCCAGTCAGGGCTTCCCAGCAGCAGGTCCAGCCCCATGGCCCCCTCCCCACCCTGACCCATCCTGCCCTCCCTATGCTCATCCCCGCCTTGCCACACGCCGCTCACCCTCCCCCTCCCCCAACTCAGCACCCCCCTGCCCAGGACCCCCCTGCCCCTGCCCAGGACCCCCCTCCCTCAGGCGACCCCAACTAGCAAAAAATGACAGGAAATGATAGGAAACCGACCCCTGGTAATCAAAACGACGCCGCGTCTCAGCCACATGGTTTCTATTTATGTTTCGCACATCCCTGGATAGAGGACTCTGTCAGCTATGCGGTGCAGCTTGTAACATTAAGTATTGTGCAGTGTGCAGAGTGCTATGGCGGCTCAAATCTTGCCAAATCTTGCCAAATCTTGCCAAATCTTGCCAAATCTGCCAGGGGGATGCAGCAGGAGGGGGGGGCAGGTTAGGGGCAGCACCAGCACCAGCTGCCTGCTGCTGCCATGGGGATGCAGCAGGAGGGGGGGGCAGGTCAGGGGCGGCACCAGCACCAGCTGCCTGCTGCTGCCAGGGGGATGCAGCAGGAGGGGGGGGCAGGTTAGGGGCGGCACCAGCACCGGCACCTGTTGCTGCCTCCAGCTCATCGCCATGCAGGGCGGCTACTGTGTTGCAGATGTGGGCCATGACAAGACCCTTCAGCTTGGGCTTCAGCCACCCCTTCATAAGGTCACCCCCGCCATTGGCTGCACCCCCATGGCTCAAGAGATAACTTTCTAACTGATTTCTGCACGGATGAGGCCGCCGATTTGTGCGATGAGCTAGTAATGGCCCGAATAGAGTGCAGCCAGCCCCAGCGGTTTGCCGGGTGGCTGGCCCCCAACACGCGACGTGTTCTGGCGCCATGCAGACATTCTTAGCGACCGCTAGAGGCAGCCTGGACCCAACGCGGCGTGAATGGCGCATCCAAACTAATTTTCAAACCAGCATGTAACAGCGCTTAATATCGCATTCTTCAGCGCAGGTTCAGTCCACATGTGACAGCAACTTCAAAGTGTTCTAATAGCTGGTGCCACTGGTTCCTTAACAGCCAAAAGCAGCTAGAATTAGTCAAAAAGATGCAGAGATTGAGCAGATATATGTGTAACCGCCCACACATGAAACGGCCCACACATCAAGACAACGCGTTTCTGTTCTAATAACACGTTACGAGTACTCACAAGGAGCCGCACAGAACTGGCAGTTCATCATTTGACGTCCTGGTTGGCCAGATAATCGGCCGAGAAAAGTGCAAGAAAAGGAATTTGACCCGACACGACTTGCACGCTGTTCGGGTGCAGGGACAGGCCACACGCCATACAGACTCCCTCAAACATGTCATCAGCACTAGCACTAGCACTAGAACACATGTCAGGGGGGGTCCTGCGCCCGACAAGAAATTCAAAATTTTAAAAAGCTCGGCCGCTGAGCGCGATAGCTGTTCGCTGATCACAGCCCCACTAAGCAGGCCAATCCCGGCACAACGCGACCAGAATTCCCAACACCATCGCCCGCCCCGGCACAGGTGCACATCAGCCCGAGCAGCCCGCTAGCCTCGCGCTGGTGAGCTGCACAGCGCTGTGCAAGAATCGCTGAAAAACTCTTAAAGATCAGTCGGATAGTTATCAGGGGTGCAGCCAATGGCGGGGGTGACCATAAGCTCCTGCTGGTGGAAGCGAAGGTAAGCTTGCAACTCCCTAACAGATAGCTTCTCAGCCTCCTCGACAGTGGTGTGGCTGTAATCGCGCCCATCATAGGTCAGAGCATATGCTGCAGACAGTCTATGCTGCCCCTCATGGTCCCCCACATCAACCACCACCTGCCCCACCCTATGAATTGCTGCTGCTGCTTTCATCTCCGCCTTTGCTATCCTTCGGGCCATAGCTGCTGCTGCCTCCTCACGCCGCACTTCCTTGCGTAGCTCTGGCAGCCGCTGTGCAAAGTCAAGCACGTCCACGCCGTCAATGGCATCGATGTGGGTACGCATGGACATGAGCTCAAGCAGAGCTGGTAGCTCCATGAACATGCCCGTCCCATGCTTGAGTAGCTGTAGCAGGGACTCCACTGGGGCATTGGAGATTGGGCAGGCAAGGTAATACACCTCCAGATGCGCTTGCAGTTGTTGCTGGTCCTGCTCACTCAACGCGCGCATGTCGGCCATGTCACGGATTTGCTCTTCATGCTTCTCCCATGTGCCATGCGCGTCCCACACACGAGGGTCACACATTGGCAGCCGCTGCCCTGTCCTCTTCTGCTGCTGGCCCTCCACTTCCTGCTGATGCTCCTGGTCTTCCTGTTGTTGCTGCATCCTCTCTGCATGGCTAACCACCTCTTGCGCTGCCTCCCAACGCGTTGTAGTGTCAGAGCTGCCAAGAGCTGCAAAGAGGCCGGGCAGGGCATTCTGTACCCGGACGTGCTGTTCGTAGTAGCTTGACATGGCCCGGCAATGCACCTGCAGGTAGGTGAGCAGCTGATGCTCCTGTTGCTGTCGCTGCGGAGCTGGCACCAAGTGTTGCAGCTGGCCTTGCATGTCTGACAGGAGCTGAGAGCTGTTGGTCCACGTCTGTGACAGGCTGGTCTGCACAGCTTGAACATGCCGGTACAACTCAAAAGCATGCAGGCCATCATGCTGAATTGCCCACAGGAGCTCCGGCTGAAGCAGAGAACTGCCCACTACCGCCACCACGCAAATCTTCAGCAGCAGGTCGGTGTCCTTAAAGTAGCCACTAAGCGTGACCGCCCAGGGTGGGGACCGCTCCCTTTGGCCCTCCACCACACGTGCCACAGCCTCCCCGGCAAGCCGCCATACACGGATCACCGATGCAGCAGCTGTGGTGTAGCTAGCCCACCGCGTATCACAAGGAGTCTCTGGCTTGGCACCTGACCCAGCCAAGGATAGCTCACCCCAATGCTGAGCCAAGAGGCTGGCTATGTCCTCAATTGCTGCCTTGATGCCTAGAGCTGTCAACCCTGCCAGGAGGGTGTTGTGAAGGCCATGGCTGTAGCAGGGCTGTGCGCGAATGGCTGTGTTCTGCAAAGACATGAGCACATCACTGAGCTGTGCGATCACTCCGTTGTGACCCCCCATGTTGACAGATGCGCTGTCTGCTGTCATGCTAGCAATGTGAACGCCCAGCAGACCATTGCGTTCAAGCTCGCGCATGATGACCTGGACGTGGGCCTCAGCTGTGGCACAAGGGAGGGGGACGATGGCCAACACGTCTGTGATCTGGGCGGTGAGGCGCTGATGCTGGCCAGCGGCTACTGAATCTGGTACTGAACCAGCACCCACAGCAGCTGTCACTCTGATGACGAGCACCTTGCCATGCTTCTTGCATGTGCAGCCATCAAACTGCACGTGGATCGCCTTGGCTTGTCGTAGCTCATCTGCATGCATGAGCAACATCACAGCAGCAGGTTAGGGGCAGCCCAGCCCAGCCCAGCCCAGCCCAGCCCAGCCCAGCCCAGCCCAGCCCAGCCCAGCCCAGCCCAGCCCAGCCCAGCCCAGCCCAGCCCAGCCCAGCCCAGCCCAGCCCAGCCCAGCCCAGCCCAGCCCAGCCCAGCCCAGCCCAGCCCAGCCCAGCCCAGCCCAGCCCAGCCCAGCCCAGCCCAGCCCAGCCCAGCCCAGCCCAGCCCAGCCCAGCCCAGCCCAGCCCAGCCCAGCCCAGCCCAGCCCAGCCCAGCCCAGCCCAGCCCAGCCCAGCCCAGCCCAGCCCAGCCCAGCCCAGCCCAGCCCAGCCCAGCCCAGCCCAGCCCAGCCCAGCCCAGCCCAGCCCAGCCCAGCCCAGCCCAGCCCAGCCCAGCCCAGCCCAGCCCAGCCCAGCCCAGCCCAGCCCAGCCCAGCCCAGCCCAGCCCAGCCCAGCCCAGCCCAGCCCAGCCCAGCCCAGCCCAGCCCAGCCCAGCCCAGCCCAGCCCAGCCCAGCCCAGCCCAGCCCAGCCCAGCCCAGCCCAGCCCAGCCCAGCCCAGCCCAGCCCAGCCCAGCCCAGCCCAGCCCAGCCCAGCCCAGCCCAGCCCAGCCCAGCCCAGCCCAGCCCAGCCCAGCCCAGCCCAGCCCAGCCCAGCCCAGCCCAGCTTACCTAGGGTTCTCTGCCGCAGGTACTTGTAGACCACACGCAGTTGCCGGCCCACAGTTGTGCGCTCGCCAGGCCGGTGAGTGCTGGCCACCACACACTGCTCTGTGATGAACAGCCGCCGGCGTGTGGAAAGCCGGCGACGGCTGACTTGTGTCTTCAACATCAACCTGGCTGTGCTGAGGTACTGTCGAGCTGTGTATGCTGTTGTCCTTGCTGCTGACTGTCCAGGTGAGGCCTCTTGGGTGGGGATGAAGGGGTCACAGGGCTCAGGTGGGCTCGGCCCCGGTGTGGGCTCAGGTGGGCTCGGCCCCGGTGTGGGCTGCACTGTTGTGCCACCAGGTCTGCCATGGGTGTCAAGCCGGCTGCAGTTGCTGTCAGCCCACCGCCGTAGGACCTCAATAGAAACACCTGTTTGCTTTAAGATCTGTAGTTGCTGCCTCTGCTTGCGGGTTAGCTGGGGCCGGCGCTGATACTTGCGCAGCTGGGCCTCGAGGCGATGCTGAGCACGCTTGGCAGTAGTCATAGCCAGTTCCTGTTGCTTGACCACAGCCTCAAGAGACTCGTTGTCCAACCGCTCCTGCCTGTGTGATGCCTGCAGGTGCTTGTGCTTCTCCTCAAGGTCGAGCAAGGCAGCCTCCAAGACCTCCTCACAAGCCTGTTGTAACTGGGCCTCGGTCATCAACACCTCATTCTCGGCCCGCACCTGCTGGGCAATAGCCTCAGCCCTCCTTGCAATGGCTTTCAGGCCGCTAGGGCAGTGCAGATAGCCAGCCTTAGGTGAGTTACGCAAGGCTTTAAGGTGAGCACGTTGCCGGCCATGGGCCATTGGTCTTGCTAGGATGTGGAAGGGGTGGGAGTGCAGGGCTGGGGGTGGAGGAGGTGGGTGAGGGTGGGAGGGCGGGGCTGGGGTTGGGAGGGGGTGGGAGTGAGTGGGAGGGCGGGGCTGGGAGGGGGGGTGGGAGTGCAGGGCTGGGGGTGGGAGGAGGTGGGTGAGGGTGGGAGGGCGGGGCTGGGGCTGAAAGGGGGTGGGAGGGAGGATGGGAGGGCGGGGCTGGGGGTGTAAGAGGGTATGAGGAGTAGGGAAGACTATGGAAGGCCAGGGAGGGTTTGGGGGAGCAAGGAGTTGTGAGGGGATGCGAGGGGTGCTAGGGGGCGGGGTCCAGGCCGTCGGAGTAGGCTAGTCATTACTGCAAGGCAAAGTCATGTCGCGCCAAAGTCATTTGCAACAGGCCTGCTCAACAAAATGCGATGCTTTCTTCTTCAACAGCTGTGTCGTTGAGTAAGGAACAGAGTAATAGAGCCAGAATCTAGATATTCAGTGTGGTCAGCTCACAACATGCCAGTTTGTGCAAGGGGGTCCCTTTTTCTGCGTGACTGGCTAGAGAGAAACGCACATTCTACGCGTATCTTGCAATGTCGCTCTATTTCTTGCCCAACGATGGTCATCCGACGCCGCCTGCACCAATGAAAGGCTCGTGAAGCAAGCCTGGCGGGCTGAAATGTGATTGTACTTCTGGCTCGATAGCAGGCGCAGTTCCATCCCTGATGCCGCTACATACCACTAGAACAATCGATGGTGAGCAGCTGAGGTGTATCCGCGCTCGCTTGCGCCGGCATGGCCTCACTTGCAAGAGGTAACGCGCCGCTTGCCAGTAGATGCGCACTAATTCGCAGGTGCCAATGTGACAAACGCTATCAGAAACGGTGCAGTATTGAGAGAGTATTTGCATGAAGATTACCAACCCCATGTTGGGACATCCTGACCCTCCCCCTCCCCCAGCCCAGGAGCCACCCCCTCTCCCAGCCTAGGACCAGCTCCCCCCTTGGTGGCTGGACTGGGACACCGACGGTTGCTTCAACTTCTAGCAAATCGGGGAGAGCATGCAGCGCCCCCTGGCAGGGTCGGGAAGGGTCGGCCGCCCAATGTAGCGGCGCAGCTCGCAGGGCCGGTACCAGCAGGTCATGCACCGCCGGATGTTGTGATTCTGCAGCAGGACCGTACACGTGCACTAAGAGTTGATGCATAAGCTATAACGTTGGTGCACTGCAATATTATGGTTTGTGGCGTAGGCTGAAGGTGCGCTGCCAAACAATGCTCACCGCATTCACGTCGTGGTCCACGACCTTGTTGCACTCCATCAATCCTGCTCATCATACTTGCTTGCGTTTCGCGTCGCCGAACACCGGCCGCTGCAGCCGGTGGCTGGCGCTGACCGCGGTCAGCTGTGACACGTCCTGAGGAAATTTCAAATATTTCTGCGTATCACGTACAGGCCATCCCAGCATGTAAGACATGCACCGCTGGGTTCAGCGCATCGCTGTTATCTCCCTGTCGCATGTTAACCCCCGTAGCCCGCCAAGCATCTGGACCAAGTGTAGCATTGGGAAGTGTCCAGTCGACGTAGTGGGGTGCTCTATACCCCGTGCACATCGCAAAGCTTGTTATGGCTGTCGTGCTGACTTTTCTGCGCCTTGCAAGTGAAGCGGCCGACGATGCAGGTCAGAACAGTGACGTTTGTTCCATTGCCTAGCTGCAAAAAGGAGCGCGTGTGGCTCACTAACCGTGGACCCGACTGCGACCATGCAGGGTTGCTGCAAACCCGGCCCCCGGTCCAGCCACGCCGACATCTGGGCTGAAACCACACGTTTAAGCTCGTTGTGGCATAAGGTACGCAATAAAACCGGTTGGACCACCAAGCATGCAGTGAGTGCACAATGACAGGGAACCACGTCACATCACACACTATGTGGTACCAAGGAGCACGGACGTGATATTCAGCAACGAAACTGATAGGGGGTGTTATACATGGTTCCAGTAGTGCATTGCCTTGATTTCAGCTAAATGTAAAAATGCAGGCAATTACAGCATAGTTTCAACCACAGACTGGAATGCCATGGATGATGTCTCTGCCCAACAACTCTCGACATGCAACACTTGCTATGAATGCTTTGCAGGTGCATGCCAACAGCCTGCGGACCCTTTCCTACCACATGACAACGCCGGCGGACCCTTTCCTACCACGCCCCACAATTGCCTCAGTTGATGTAGGCTGAGCTTAAGTGTGTTCTGAGGCAATGGTTGTATCATGGAACTGTACATGGCTATAACTTGGAGTTGTTGTGTTGCCTTCCTTGCCCGAGTGTTTGCTTGCTCCTTCGCAGCCGCCTGTTGCTCCGCAGCCGTGGCCCTAAACTGTTGACGTGCTTCAGCTGACGCCAGCTTCATGGTTATGGATAGCTCCGCTGCTGCACGCTTCTCTCTTCGTTGTTGCTCTTGTAGCTTGCGCGTCACAGTTGCAGCTCCAGCCCTAGTTGCATAAGAGGGGGTGGCAGTGGGAATGGGGACGAGGGTAGGGGCGGGGTTGGGAGATGGGTCGATGGTTGCAGCTGAGAGCAAAGGGCTGGCAGTTGTGTTGATGGGGGTGGCTACAAGTACGCATGAGGGGGCCTTGGCATCTGCCACTCGCTGCCGCTTTGCAGCCCTGTTTGCTGCAAGGCTGTCCTCCGTGATGTATTGGTACCAGGTGTGCAACGGCTCCGTGTGGGCCTTGACATGGGCTGCCACCTGCGCCGCTCCCATCCTGTCGACTCTGCTGCTGCTCAACGGCTTCAGGGCTGTCTCGCACCCCGCATTGGTGATGGGCACTGGACGATACACTCGAGCTAGATGCTCTTCAATTCTAGGTGTGAGGTGTCCAGTAAGGGAGGTGTACTGCAAGCACAGAGCACAATTGGCACATGGACTGTGAACATGGGTAGTTGCGGGGTATCCTAACCTTACCATACATAGGCCGACCATCTAGCCTATACTGCCTTGTCCAATACCTGTCCTAGAATGTGTTGCTCTCACCAACAGTTGAAGACGGGATGCTATAGCGTCCTGGGGAAGTTGGTCAAAAACCAGCTTGGCTGCGTGCCGACGTGCCAACACATCAGTATCGCCCAATTGGGCAAAGCTGTAAGGCATGTTTGCCATGAAGCTCATGCGCTCAGTATAGTAACGGCGGGTCTCAAGAATGATAGGATGCACCATGGTCCAAACTTGCTCGGCAGTCAACTGAAAGTCATGGCCAACCTGAAACACCTCATGGATTGGATGATGTTGCTCTTGCCCTGCCTCAGGCTGTGTGCATACACAATCAAGGAGATGCACCTCCCGTTGATGCCGGGAATGCCACTGACAAAAGTGCCTGCTCTTGCCTGCTTGCGCCCATGACATGTAGGGTTGGAAGAAGCAACGATTCATGGATGCAAGAAGTGCGCAATGCACCAACAACTCAGAGGAACCTGTCAACATTACTTGTAATGCCATCAGGTTGGTATGGGAGGGTGTATTCCATGTGCTAGGTGGGGAGGTAGATATGCGCTTGTGGAGGGCAGCGACAAGGCTACTGTGATGCTCACAACAGTAGAGAGCAATTCTGCCATATGTGAGCCACCGTGTCATGCACGCCTCCTCTACCAATGGAATGCCAGGCAAGGGGTCCTTGCGGAACTCTATGCTAATGTGGTCCAACACCCAATACAAGTTTGTGTTGTACCCTGCCCTACTGTACAACTTGCTCTTCCCTGCTACCTCAAAACCATGCTTTGCTGTGTTGTGAAGGATGTGGCAGCAACAATGGACCGGGTACACCGGGTGTTGCTGAATTCCATCAACTTGCAACATGTGAGATAAGTGGGTCACTACACTGTTGTTGGTGCCCACGTTGGTGCTGCAACTGTCCACCGTGACAAATTGCACCTTCACACCCCATAGCCCCACTTTCTCCATGTGCATTTTAATGGCCGCTGCTTCATGATAGGCATCTCGTGCTTTGGGGTGGAAACATCCTACAGTAAACTCCATTGGATCACACAAGAGCGTGTTTTAGGTTTTGGGAGGTGGTGGAGGGTGAACGGTGGGGTGGGCACACTGTGAACACATGCAACGCACACAAATGAACATTGTTGCATGTCTTGCATGCTTATGACATGTGTGCATGACATGCATGCATGCAAACATGGCAGATGGCAAAGATGTAGAGATGGCAAAGATGTAGAGGTGCAGTTGCAGTTGGTTTATTGGTCTGACTATGGTGTTGACTATGGTGACTATGGTGTTGACTATGGTGTTGACTATGGTGTTGACTATGGTGACTATGGTGACTACGTGGCGCTGACCGCGGTAGTCTTGAATCTGTCCCCCCAGAACCACCTCGAAGTTACGCTGGCACGCCTTGCGGATTTCTCAACCGGGCACCTACCGTCGGCCCCGTGTAAGCACGCAGCAAGCTAGACCGTCTACTTTCCTGAGATTCCAGGAAGGGGCGCTCCCTACCTACACTACTAGCAAGTACTACGCTCCCTATTAGCAACTTGGCTCGGAGCTAATACGCATGGCTATGCCCTACAAGTAGGGATCGTCCCATCTACGTAGATCTACGTAGATCTAACGTTAGATTAGATGGTTAGACTAGATCTAGCAAGCCAATCTAACGTTAGAATCGTCTAATCTAGTCTAGCGTTAGATGGGTCGGGACGGTCCCTACCTACAAGTAAGTACTAAAGCAAGTACTAAGGTGTGACGCTTTAAGAGGGATGACCTGAGGGACCCAGGGACCTGGGGAGAGCATGTAGAATAGAAGAGCACTTTGTACACTTGGACAAGTTAAGTAAGACACATGTTGACTCATTGTTGCGGTCGAGAGCCAAGCATACAACACTCGTTGCAATGCTGCTTGCTTGCTAGTATCGGCTAGTCATCATTTGGCGTTGACGGCTGTAAACTTCGGCCTGCATGCTGCCCCCTATCCCCGACAAGTCGGTCGCAAAACGCGGCATGGCGCCAGCATGACAGAGCCGACGCTCGCACTAGTCGGACTTGCTGAACAGCCCTTGTCCACGGCCTCGGTACCGGCATGCGTGCCAGCGATACACATAGAGACAGAAGAGCACGCTCTGCAGCGCAGGGCCAGGGCTGCAGCTGCGGCGCGTCCCTGGCTGTGGTCAGGCCGCTGGCCGGGCGCCCCGCCAACAGCGTCTCACCAAGGGCATGCATGCGAGACGCATGCGCCTGGCCTGGCTGACAGCCACAGCGCTGCCCCTGTGCCCCCCTGCTCCTCCATTACCCTGTGCAGCAGCAGCTCTGCGGATGGCAGCGATGCTCAGAGCAGTGGGAGCAGCAGCAGTCCTGCAGCAGGCTCTGCCCAGGGAATCACAGAGACAGAGGACAGCAGTGCAGCTGTAGGGGCTGCTGCCCACAGGCCAGGGGCAGCAGCCAGTTGGGTACCCCTGTCCTCTGGGTCAGCCCTGTCTGCTGTGGCAGCCACGGCCCGCTACACCTCCTCCTATGCCTGGTCAAGCCTCAGTGCTGCGGTGCCTGGCAGCTGGCGAGCAGCTGCCCCTGCCAGCACTACAACCACAGCCCAACCACCCGAGCAAGCACCCCCAGCAGCAGGCACCCAGACAGCCGCTGGCCAGTCCACCCCCCTCCCACCTCCCATGCCCCTCTCGCCCTCAGCCTGCCAGCCTCTGGCCACCCATGCAGCCGTAGAGGCACCTGACAGTGCAGCAGGTGGGGTAGGGGCACCTGCAGGGGGCCTGGGCGGTCTTGGGCAAGGGGTTGGGCAGCACCCCACCCCACCTCACCTCACACCTGCTGATCAGCAGCTTGCTGGTACCTTTGCCTCTGCCACTGACATCGCCACAGACCCACCTGCTTCAAGTGCTCAGCTAGCCAGAACAGGCACTAGGAGCCCCACATCAGAACAAGCAGCAGGGGCTGCAGCAGGGGCAGCAGCAGGGGTGGGGGCAGCCGCAGCAGGGGCAGCAGGGGGGGCAGCAGCAGCAGCAGTGGGGGCAGCAGCAGCAGGTGATGGCAGTGGCCGGGTGACGGAGCCTTGGTTAGGTCGTGTCAACTGGGGTGCAGCAGCTGCAGCCGCCACAGCCGCCGGGGCAATGGCTGGCCATGCAGCTGCTGGGGTGCATGCTGCCAGCAGGCTGGGGGTGCAGCCCCTGGTGCAGGCAGCAGCCACATATCTGGGCGCAGTGCCCCGCCCCGCCTTGCCCGCCCTGCCCTCCCTGCCCGCCCTGCCTGCCCTGCCCGCCCTGCCTGCGCTGAGGCCCCTAGCAGCCGCCGCCGCTCCTAAGGCTGAGCCAGCAGCTGCACTGGGCAGCCTAGGGGCTAGCGCCTCCCAGCTGCCCCCCGCTGCTGCCGGGCAGGTCAAGCCTGGGGCTGCTGCCGGGTCTGGGTCAGGGGCAGCCAGTGCTGCTGCCGGGCCGGTCCAGCCCTGCCTGCCCAGCCTGTCAGGGGCAGTCAGTGTGGCCCCTACAGCAGGTGGCTGGGAAGCAGGTCATGAGGACACCCGCATACCTGCTGCTGCTGCTGCTGCTGCTGCTCACCTGCCAGCGCCCCAGGAGGCTGCGCCTGACCAGGGTCCCTCACCAGCAGCGACAGCAGCAGGAGTCAGTAAGGCACAACAAGCAGCCTGGGCTGATGGGGTGGCCGCCATGAGCAGTGTAGTCAACAGGGAGGGGCAGGCCAGCCTAGCAGCAGGAATGGGAGGGGCAGAGGAGCTTCCCCCACCCCCCAGCGCCCTCAGTGCACAGCAGCCACAGGGCATGCCCCCAGCCCCTTACCTCAGCCTGGGGGACCCATGCCAGCAGCCCCAGTCTGGCCAGGGGCATCAGCCTGCAGCTGCTGACCTCGGCATAGCAGCGGAGGGGCTGACAGAGGAGGAGGGGGATGGCGACGTGGGCGACATCCTTGAAGATGTGCGGGAGGTGCTCACTGGGTCCGCTGCCACCATGACCCTCGCCACCTTCCACCCCACCCCTGCTGACCCAGCTGTGGCGGTGACATCAGATCCGCAGCACAGCCGAACTCAGGGTCGGGGCCGCCCCGCTCCAGCCCAGCAGCAGCAGCAGGGTTGCAGCAATGACAGTGAGGTAGCGGCAAGTGGGGGGGGGCCGGGCACTGACCCTGCTGCTGACTTGGTCCCAGGGGGGTGGCTGGCACACCGAGTGAGCAGCAGCAGCAGCAGCAGGGGTGGGGGACGGGGGGGCGGGGACATGCAGGGGCAGCAGCAGCAGGAGGTAGGTCTGACAGGCCGCAGCTTCAGTACCAGCAGCGTACCTGACCCTGGGCAGCAGCAGCAGCAGCAGCAGCAGCAGCAGCAGCAGCAGCAGGAGCAGCAGGAGCTGCTGCAGCGGCTCAGCAAGCAGGCAGGTGTGTCCTCCCCACCCCCAGCGCTGCAGGCGGCCAGCGGCAGCAGTCTGCTGGAGGGGCTGGAGGCAAGCGTGGTGGGCACGGCCAACCGGCAGGACGCCAGCGGACAGCAGTACACGCTGTACCGCATCCGCCTGGTGCAGGGGGGCAGCGCCAGCTGGGAGGTAGGTGCGTGGCCGGGGCCCATGACTGCATGGCTTGGCTGGGAGGGCCAGGCTGATGGGTAAGGGCAGGGATACGGTCGGTAAGGAGAGGAGAAGGCAGAAGAGGAGAAGGCGGATGCATGGGCAATGCACTTCAACCATGCACCCTAACCGTCTCACCCAAAACTACCTGAACCACCTAAGTAATTTATACCCCTTATTCCCCTCCCCCTCCCCTTCTGCCTTTGATTCCTGGCCCATGCCCCTCTGTTGACCTCCCCTGCCCTTAACACCCCCAGCACACCCACATACCTGCAGGTGCGCAAGCGCTTCAGCGAGTTTGTGCAGCTGAAGAAGGCGCTAGTGGCGGCCTGGCCCCCCGGCCCCGGCCCCGCGCCAGGCGGGTTGCCCAGCTGCTGGGACCGCATCTCCCAGGGCCGCGGCGTGCTGGGCAGCGCTCGCATGAGCCTGGCGGTGATTGAGGAGCGGCAGGAGCTGCTGCAGCTCTGCCTGGACGCGCTGCTGCCGGGCGCTGGGTCAAACCCCTGGGCCCATGGACCGCCAGCTGCTGGCCCTCACACACACCCTGGCAGCCCCAGCAGCAACCCTGGCGTGTGCCCCAGCAGCAGCAGCAGCAACAGCAGCAGCAGCCCTGGCCCTGACCCAGGGGCCGGGGAGCTCCATGAGTCAGGGGAGCAGCAGGGGCGGGGGGCTGCTGCCCAAGGGCCGCTGCTGGTGGGTTGGGAAGCTGCAGGGGGGGCTGTCAAGACACCCAGCTGTAGCAGGATGACAGGCGGGGGTGCCGGGGCAGCAGCAGCAGTGGGTGGGGGGGGTGGTGCAGGCCGCCCCGCCAGCACAGCAGCTGCAGAGGGGGGCCAGGGGCCAGGGGAGGGGGAGGGGGCCCGGGGGAAGCCGGCACTGCCTGCAGCGGCAGCGCAGCAGCTGGCAGTGTTCCTGGGGGTGCCTCAGGCCAGGCGGCAGGCAGCTAGCCCGGGGCAGGGGCTGAGCCGTAGCCTGAGCAGGCAGCAAGAACAAGGACAGCACCGCAAGCAGGGACAGGGGCAGAGGTGTGAGCAGCAGCAGCAGCAGCAGGGGCAGCAGCAGCAGGGGCAGCAGCAGCAGCAGGCTGGGACCTCCCTCCCACCCCCCTCTGATGATGCCCTACCCCCAGCCCTCCCACCCACCCTAACCTGCCTGCCTGCTGGTGGCCAGCAGCAGGGCAATGCAGCAGCCCAGCCTGCCCCTTATGTCCACCCAGCTGCTGACCGCCCCCCACCGGGTGGTCAGGAGGGGCACCACCTGAACCCCTACAGCCACCTAGACCCCGCCAGCAGCCAGCCAGGGGCAACCCCAACCCCCACGCCCCTGCCCCTGCCCCTGCCCCCCTCAGGCGAACAGGGGGCTGGGGGCCCCCCACCCCTGCCCTGCCTGAGCACCACCATCAGGCTGCGCGTGGACCTGCTGCCCAAGGTGCTCCAGGGGGAGCTGGTCAGCAGCCAGGGAGGACGCTGCGCGGGCTGTGGGCAGCTGCTGCCCCTGGAGCCAGCCCAGGGGGCGGGGCGGGCAGGCGCATGGCTGAGCCTGGGGGCCGGCAGCAGCAGCAGGGGACCCCGCAGGTGGGCAGTGGCAGGATCAGGGGGGGGGGCGGGGAGGGGAGGGGGGCACTCCAGTGGGTGTGGAGGCCCAGGGGGGGTATTGCCTGCCGGGGCGCTAAATCAGCCTGCTTAATCAGGAACTGGCATATGGAGGTGCTGGGCAGGCTGCAGAGTAAGGGCTGTTAACTCAGGCAGCTGCAGACCAGTCAAGGGCCCTGGGTTGGAAAAGGAGGGTCTCCAGGGCATGTTTACAGGGTGCGGACATTGCCGGCAGTCTGTTGATGGGCCTGGGTACCTGCATGGTCATGTAGCCTGTGTATGGAAGTGCAGGGCAGGGCAGGCTTACGGGCCCTGAGCTGGGAAAGCAGGGTCGCAAGGGCACAGGGCGCCCACTGCCCACTCTGTCCACTGTGCAGAGAAGTCCTTGATGGGCCTGGAAACCTCCTTGTCCAGCTGCAGGGCTGGGGAGTGGCTGGGCTGCGGCAGCCTGGATCTGTACAGAACTGGCACATTGTAGGGTGGTATGTTCAGCCATTGATTCCTGAACGCATGCATGTACCTGCATGATGTGTACTCGCATGCCTGTGTTGCTTAGGCATGCCTGTGTGTGCTTAGGCATGCATGTGTACTTGCATGCCTGTGTACCTGTTATGCACCATGTATCAGTGGCTTCCCAGCTATCAGTGGCTAGCTGCTTAGGTGGAGGCTGTTTGCACAGGCTCCCCTCCTCCCGCTCCCCCTGCCCGCCAACCCTCTGCCTCCAGCATACCGTAGAGCCCCCTCCTGCCTGCCTGCCTGCCTGCCTGCCTCCATCCCCCGCCCCCCAGGTGCCGCTACACCGGCCGCCTGTACTGCCACGACTGCCACCACAACGCCCTGCACCTCATCCCGGCCCTGGTGCTGCAGCGCTGGGACTTCAGGGCCCGACCCGTGAGCTGTGAAGCGGCGGAGTACCTGGCTGCGGTGCAGGGCCAGCCCCTGCTGTGCGTGTCAGCCGTCAACCCTGCGCTATACACCCGGTGAGGTGTGAGGTGTGAGGAGTGAGGTGTGAGTTAGATGTGTGTGTGTGAGGGAAATGGGTGTCAGCGGCCCTAACGGCAGGCCTGGTACTGCAGGCTGCACGCTGTAAGGTGTTGTGGGTGACCAGGGAGGGCTGGCGCCGCGCTGTCCAGGGTCCAGTGGCTGCTGTTGGAGCAGCCGCTGCTGCATCAGCCTGTGGGTGAGCAGTGCATCTGAGGTCCAGCTGCTGGCTGCTGGCTGCAGGGTGCCAGCACTGCAGCGAGCCAGGCAGCTGCGCCAGCACATTGCCCAGTGCCTGGCAGCAGCCCAGGCGGCAGGTGGGGAGGTGGCAGCCAGGGCGGCACGCCTAACACAGGCAGCAGGTAAGGCGGCACCCGCCCCTGCCAGCCCAATGACCTGCCTGAAAGCTACCCTTGCCGTCACCCCGTCCCAGCTGGCCAGTCGTGTGATGATGTCTTGTACCTCACCTCACCCTGCCTTAGCCTTCTCTCGACCAGTGTGACATGATGGTCGATGGTTGAAGGGGGTGAGGGAAAATGTGACCCACGAACCCCTGCACCCCTGCACCCGCTGCAGCCCACACCAACTCCCCTCCCCCAGGACATGCGGCTGGTTCAGGTGCAGGGCTTGACCTGCTGGGTGCTGTCCTGCCTGGCTTTGAGGCTAAGGCTGTGAGTCAGGCAAGCTGCCATCAGTGCCTGTCTGTCATGCCTTGCTGGGTAGTCCCCCCCTGGGGGTCAGGCAGCAGTGCAGGGGCAGGGGCACCGGCAGCACCTGCTGCAGCCCACACCAGAACTCCCATGAGGACACCAAAAGACAGGGTCAGGCAGAGCAAGCCTGGAAGACACACCTGAGGGTCTTAAGTCTGTGGTAGACCCCTCACATGGACCCTGGCCCTGAGCCTGTTCTTGGGGCCTGGGTGAGGTCCAAGACGGGCGCTACCCCCTTGGTGCTGTGGCACTCACAGCCCCAGGGACAGCATTGTGAGTAGTGTGGAGTCTCAGGCTGGGTCAGGCTAGTTCAGGCGCAGCAGGCATCTGAAAGAACAACCATGCTGCCCACAAGCCTCCCGTGAGTCGAACCTGGACCCTGGCCCTGGCCCTGGGTCTGCTCTCCTGTTGCAGGCAACAGGGCCTACCTCATGGACCCCGGCCTCAGCGACTTCTGGGCCATGAGGGACCTGGCGGAGCTGTCTAAGGGCGCCTTCTCGCAGCTGCCGCCTTGGCTGGAGGCCGCAGCCATGCGGGCAGCGGCCCTGGCGGCCGCCACGGGTCACCTCCTGCCCGTGCCGTCCTGACTGCCGGGCACACAGGCAGAGCTGCAGGAGGGCACCGCACCCACCACAATGCCCTGCCCATCATCCCTGCCCTGGTGCTGTAGCGCTGGGACTTGACACGCCGCCCCGTGAGCTGTGAGGCGGCGGAGTACCTGGCTGCGGTAGGGTTAGGGCTCGGTGAGGAGAGGAGAGAGCAGGCGGCCACTTCATGTCAGGAGAGTGGGCAGCGGGCTGGGGTGTGGGTGTGCAGTGCACCCCCTGCCCAGCTTCCCCCACACCCATTCTCAGCCCCAGAGGGGGAGGTGGAAGGGGCTGGGGTGGTGGGACAGGGGCTGGGCCAGGGTGGAGCGCACCAGGCAGTGGCAGGGCAGCAGGGGCCGCGGGGGCCTGGGTTGGGTGGGGGGTGTGGGTGGGCTGCTCAGGTGGGTCACTTCACTGCATACAGCTGGGTATGGGGCACAAACACTTCCAGGTGCAGGCAGGCGGCAGGCGGCAGGCAGCCACTCCACCTTTTGATAGCAGCTGGACGTTAAGCGGCTCGAGTTTGGTTTGGGTCAGCGGGTGTGTGTGGACAGGGCATGGCATCATACCCGCCACAGGCAGCACAGCTGAGGTGCATGGCAGTTGGGTAAGGAGGTAATGGGGCCACCAATAGCTGTCACCAACTGCTGCCAGACGTGTTCTTTATGTAGCTATATACTGCCTGGCCGGGTACGGTGACGAGCTCTGACATTGGGATGCGGACATTGGGATGCGGACATTGGGATACATCTGTTAGTTTGTACAGGGAGCCCAGTGTCAGGTCAGGAGCGTGCAGTGCAGAGTGGAGTTTGTAGCTGCCAAGGGTGCCCCATGGTTTCAGGAGGATGTACGTGTGAAGGAAATTACCCACAGGCCAGCACCCTTGCAGGAGATGTGTCTCGTGGGAAGGCGTGCCGTTACCTGAGGTCTTAGTCCTGGGTGCTGTTGTGGTTGTATCACTCAGTTGTGCCATGCTCTCTGTCCCTGTCCAGAAACCACAACCCTTGCTAGGTTGTGTGGGAGATGTGTGTTGTCGAGCGTGGAGGGTCATGGTAATATGGACAACCTGAACTGCCTGACACAGTTGGTTGACCACTTCCCGGCGTGCCCGTTCTATCCCCATGTGGTACGCCCATGTTGTACGCCCATTCGAGCTGCATAGGGGCTGCACGACAGCCCTCCAGCCTACCACTATTGGTTCAGAGTCATTGTCGCGGTTTCAGGCTCAAGGGTAATCATTGAAAATGACGGCACTGAGGGCACGTGGTTGTCTCACGTGGTAGTCGTTGCACCGCTGAGCTGCCGTTGACATTTCACTGTGTGGTGGTAAGTCAAGACGCAGTGACACTGCTGCTGAAAGGGTGCAGTGGGGCAGTGCGGCGGTCCCGCGACACGGAGATGTGTGATGACGCTGCCTAATTAGGCTATCGAAACCATTTTTAAAGCAACGCAGTGCCTGCCTTTGGCATACGTGAGCTCTTGGCTGATATCAGGTACGCATGCTGCAGCAATCATCCGCCTATGCCAGCCTGTCTTCGCTAGCTAGCCGGTTGCCTAGCCTGCGCCTGGCAACGTTGCCTGCTGAGGTCTATTCCTAGCCAGCTTCGCCTGACTCACGATCTTGTGCGCGGTTTTCGCCTGCAGGGACGCTAGCCCTGATAACCACCAGGTCCTGATAAGGTGGGTTGACCCAACCAAGCAGTCCAGACCAGACGGCTCCAAAGACGCCGCGCCACGCCGAGCCCTAGCCCTGCTCCAGCTCGTTGCTCATCTGTGCTTGCATCGTCGTATCGTGCCGTTGTGGCTGTCCTGCTGCGCCCACTGGCCAGCAACGATGCAATGCGGCAACTCTCCAGTGAACAACGCCTTGTGCCCGCATTGAGCTAGTAACACATGGAACCGTTGTTCACTTGTGCAGGCCCAACCCAACACCCAGCGCCGCTTCTACGGTGAGCACCTGTGCCCACCACCACCGTGCCACTGCTCTTGCATACCTGCATGTTGACCTCAACCTCAGGGCCTGCTTGCTACACATGCATCTCACCCACCTGCCACCCTACCTGCTGCACCCACATGCCATGTCCGCTCAGCCATTTGCATGCATAGTCAATCCAGCCATCTGCCAGCCTGAATACATAGGCTTTGCAAACTCAGGATCAAACCAACCTAATATGTGTCTTCTGTCTCCGCTGTCACTTGAGCCACCTGCCAGATTGACCGTAGCCTGACCTAGACATGGCATAGCACCCCGGACGAGGCAAGGGAATTCGTTGTAATTGCAAGCCTGCACTGGCCACGCGCACGTGCTGCAGCCACACTCCTACAATTTAGTCCCTGCGTTTGTCCCTGCGTTCTACCGACCTTGTCCGATCGGGCTGAAAATTTGATAGATGGCAGTTTTCAGAAATTAAAACATATTTTTCAAGAAAAATATTTGGAAAAATCTAAAAGCTGTTGCGCTGTGGCCCGAAACCTATCCCTGCACTTATCCCTGCACCTATGCCCCAGGGCCACAGCGCAGCCGCCTTTGATTTTTTCAAAATATTTTATCTGAAAAATATGTTTTATTTTCTGCAAACTACCATCTATCAAAATTTCAGCCCGATCGGACAAGGTCGGTAGAACGCAGGGACAAACGCAGGGACTAAATTGTAGGAGTGCAACTCATATTTGCGTATTTTGCCACATGCCAGGTTGACTGTAGCCTGATCTAGACATGCCCTGATCACAGCCCTGATCACCCAGGGGATGCGTTATGATTGCAAACCTGCACTGGCCGCGCGCACGTACTGCAACAGATACTCCATGGGCTGGTGTGCTGTGCTTGCAGATGGGCCTACTCACTTTCTGCATCGCTCGTACAGCTGACTTATTGCTCCCTGGATTTGGGACTTTAGTCGAGTGTGTAGCTGCTGCCGACGCACTCGCTACGCTAGAGCAAACCGTGAAGGCTGCCCAGCTTGCGGGGAAGGCAATCGATTTAGCGAATGTGGAAAAGCAGAAAGCTGCGTTGCAGGATTTAGCGAAAGCGGGTGGTAAAGTCGCGCTGGGTGAGATGACGACCCCCTAGCACACAGCGCAGCATCACAGCCCTGTTCGTTTGTTTGCAACTTGTGACTTACCTTCTTGTGACTTGCCTTCAACTCATGCTTTATTTTGGTGTTGCATGAGGGCTGTGGGGTTCAGGAGTTGCCTTCAACTCCTTGTAAGCTCTACAAGATCAGTTATGCAGAATTACATGTAATTACACGCGTAATGTGTCCTCAGGGAAACAGTGTACTTACATATGTAATTACACGGCGTAAGTAAGTAAGTAACTTGGTAACTTTGTAATGTCGCATCACTGTACAAGATGCTGCAACGATCGGATGCGGCGGATACTGCTATAGCAATGCAACAGCCAGGAACCAGTCAATCATTGCTCATTCAACATGGAACAACATGTTTGACTATCTCACTCAGCTACAGTCACTTGTACCATCCTCGGTGGCACTTTCCCTCCAACCAACTGGAGACCACTGGGTAACAGCCTGTGTAAACTACTCCCGCCGGCTCCTGCCCTTGAGCACTCGGTCATTGACCAGCTTGTAGCACTATCTGATGGGGTCCTCATGGGGGTTTTGGTGTGGGCTGCAGTGGACAGTGAACAGTTCAACACACCCCACACATGACAGCAACCCTGCAGAGCTCTGCATTAAGCATCAGTTGTGGTGATGGTGCTGGGAGGTGGGTGCTGGGCTGTGCTGTGGCACCCAGTCATGGACCCCAACAGCACAGGTCCTAACACTCGCAGACTTAAGCGCAAGCAAAGTCTTACTGCTATTCATGCACCAGTTGGCGTGAGTATGCTCACTTACCACTTGTGCCCTCCCTTACCATCAAACCCCTGCAGTCGAACAGTATGGAGAAATGAGGATGGTCAAATATTGGGATTGAACAGCATGGGTGGCAGTAGCTCAATTTCTTCACCCTGGCCAGGGACGCCAGCCCCTAAGCCACCCTTACCTCACTCATCTATGCTGCCATAGCCTTCGCAGCAGCTGCCACTGGGCGGTGACCCGGAGCCAATCCCGTCCCGCCCTGACCCGTCTTCTGGCTCACTGGCCGTCCAGCAGCCCCCTATGGCCAGCAGGCCGGCAGCTGCGGCCTCAATGCCTCGTGAGCCTGCAGGCAGCAGGCAGCAGCCTGGGTCAGCCACCGGTGCGTCACCTGGGTCAGGTGTGGCGACCGGCAGCAGAGGGGCACAGCACAGCGAGACACAGGAAGGGTAGGCCCGACACGGGCAGCATCCCAGAAGGAAGGCAGCAGTCACAGTAGTTGCGGAGGAGGCAGGGAGGCGCTGTGGCAGCCAAGGCCGCATGAGAGGCAGACGACACAGCAGGCCAGGACCTCACTCGTAGCCTTACAGGGGGAGGCAGCGCCGTCCTCTTCCCGCCTGCTGCTGCTGCGCCAGCTCCTGCGGTTCCTGCTCTGTGGAGGACCGGGCTGGATGCACCAACCCCCGCTGCCATGCTCAGTGCTGTAGACTGTGCTATCAGCCCCTAGAAGTGATGCCGCATGACGTTCAGGGCTGCCATGTCTGATTCGCGGCCCCGCCTGACCTACAGCACTCCCCCAAGCTGGCGCTGCAATGGCAACGGATGTCACACCCCCTGCCCCAGCCACCCCTGCCTGAGCCCCACACCCCCGAGCCCGCGCCTGGCCCCTCCTGCGGCTGCGCAGCTGGCTGCTGCCGTGCATGACCTGGACGCCAGCCAGGTAGGCCAGATGCTCCGCCTGGCTCGACAGCTTGCTGCCTCCCCTACCCACCCTGGCGGCCCGGCGCCGTGGGTGGCTGGTGTTGCTGCCCAGGGCAGGGGTGTCTACCCCGGCTGGGGTGCTCGGTGGATCCTGGGCGCTGCTGTCCGGGCTGGCCCCAAGGGCGGAGCGGGCCAGATTAAAACAGGCATTGACAGGGACGCCGCGGTCCACAGCACCAGCGACGAACCCAGCGGCATCAGCAGCCACCCTGGCCCCACCCCCACCCTCAACCCCACCAATGGCCAACACGTGGTTGGGCTGCGGTGATGGATGAACCAGGAAGCCAGCTGGATGGCTAGGCTGCTTGCCCTGCCTCGGTCCTGCTCTGGCTGCCTGCAGGCCCAGCTGCTCCTGGGGGGCACAGCCTGGGGCACAGCCGGACACCTGCCCCCCAGCCACGCCCAGACCTGGCACCAGACGCTCAGCAGTGGGGGGCTGGGCGGCCCTACTCAGACCCAGCCCTTGGCCCGCCCGGCTGCCTTGCCCTGTCCTGCTGGAGGCGTGGGGCTGAGGGGGTCTGTGGGGCGTTGTGGCACTGCTGCCAGGTGTGAGTGGGGTGGCCAGGGCAGCCATGCGGGGAGCACAGGGCGAGGGGGTGTCTGGCTCGTGTGGAGCACTAGAGCTCACGGCCCCAACATCAGAACCCCTGTGTTCACCCTGAGCCTGCTGCTGCTGCTTCCGCTGCTGCCATTGCTGCTGCTGCTGCTGCTGCTGCTGTCGCTGGTTGTGCTGCTGGTGGGGCACGACATTCTGTGGAGTATGCTGTGTGTGGTGCTGGGAGAGTGACCAATTGTCTCTGAGAGGTACAGCAGCCAAGGGGCGGCTGGCTGAGGGAGGGTCAGCTGCACCCCCTAACCCCTCCCTGCTCCTGTGGCTCCTCCGAGTGCCCAGCTCCGCAGCCAGGCCCTCCCCCTCATCCCACTGCTGTCTTGCTCTGCTGGCCCCAGCCTGCGCTCCTGCCCCTGTGCTGCTGCTGCGGCTGCTGCTGCCCTCACTGCTGCTGCTGTCACCCTTGCCGCTGCTGATGTGGTGATCAGACTCGTATGGAGGTGCTGCGCCATGCGGCTGAGAGCTGCTGCCCCTGGCGGCCTGGGTGGCTTTGGCGGCCTGCCGGGCCTGCTGGAAGGCGTGTATGCGCACCATGGTGTCCTGGAAGATGTGGGTCTGCAGGCTCAAGGCGCTGCCGGGCTCAACAACCACACCTGGAGCAGCAGGGTAGGCGGGACGGTGCAGCGGGCAGGCGGGCAGGCAGGCGGACAAGCGCAGTGCTCAGGCAGCAGGCGGTATGGCAGACATCGTCACCGCTGTGTAGCCTAGGCATACCACTAGGCGGCCACGTCAGGCAGCCCTGGTCTGGTCATCAGCCCTGGTCATCAGCAGCCTCACCGCCAGGATAAAGGCATGGCTCCAGCCCATCTATGCCAGCATGTACTGAGCACAGCGCCCAGGGCATCCTAGCGCTCACAGCCCTCCCAGCTTCCTGCCTGTAGCCCTAGTTGGCTCCTAGGGAATGCAGCTCCAGGCAGTGGCTGTGTCACGCAGAAGGGGCAAAGTGTGCCTACCTGGCTGGCTGCCTGCCTGCCTGCCTGCCTGCCTGCCCGCCTGCCGACTCACCCGCCATCATTTCTAGCATCCGCCGCCACTGGGTGCGGGCAAAGTGCAGCACCTCAAGGCGCTCTTGTATCTGGGCAACAGCGGCAGACACGCGCTGCTGCTCAGCCTGCAGGCGCTGGGTCATGCTGGCCATGGCGCATGGTGCGCTGCTGGCTGCGGAGAGGTCAGGGGCCAGGGCCGTCAGCAGGGACTCCACCAGGCTCAACCTGTGGCCATCCCAGGGCACATGCACCAGCCTTGGCCATGAGTACCATGCACGTGACACGGGCATCGCCACTGTGTGGTTGCTGATTGCTAGGCTCAGGAGCTGGCCAGCCCTTGGCTTGCTCACTGGTTGGCCTTTGTGGTGGACATGCTGAGACATTGAGTGCTGCTGGATGACGCAACTAAGACCAGGCGCATCTCTCCTAGGTGGTATTGGTGCCAGCTTGCGTGTTCATGTTGCAACGCCTCTCATATTGCTGCAGTTCCCACCGTGTGGTTGCTGCCTGCAGGTGCTGCTGCGCCCCAGCCTCCTCTGCAGCCAAGTCTGTCAGCAGCGAGCTCAGAGCCTCTGTGATCATGTTGCTAGGGGGCACGTCCTCAGGTGGGTGCTGTTGTGCACCTTGTGCGTCGCACGCGCTGCTCCAGCCGCTGGATGACCCGGGCAGGGGTCCAGGGACAGAGGCCTGTCGCGGCATGCCGGACGCCGCGCGGTTTGTGCCTGGCTCATACTTAGAGGCGTCGGGCAGCGCAGAGGACTGGGTCCGAGGCATGAGAACTGGAAACTCGCCGCCTGTCTTGCTCGATTGCTCGGCGCAGCAGTGGCCATCGAGGTATTGTCGGTTGCACTTGCTGGGGCCGACGCCTAGGGCAAGTGTGAGGTCAGGGGCAACGACGAAGTGGGGTTAAGCGCGGGGGTTAGGGAGCGCACTGGAACCGAAGGAGTGAAGAGAAGTGACATCGAAAACCCGGAGAGCTGCGAACCTGGTGAGCTGGGGATGTAGGCGGTCCGCGCAAAGTTGGGTTCAAGCTGCGCTCCGGCGGTTGAAGTTGGCGGATCCGGAGATGGGGGTGAGGCATCGTCAATCAAAAGCCTCTTCCCTGCGGCATCGCAGCACCAGCACTGCGGGGATGTTGTAAGGCGGGACGTAACTGCTCTTGTTCAAGGGCTTCCAGCCTCGGCATGCTATACACGTCGCGGGCTAAGTAGGTGCGCAAGTCCTACATCTGCCCAACAAGCTGTTTAAGGTCGATGTCGACCCCTTGCGTCGCGGGTTCTCCTCAGAGCCTGACGAGCGCTGCAGCTCTAGTCCAGACCCAGGGTGGGCCAAGTAAAACATGGCACAATGCTGCGCAAAGCTTCACGTCTTCACTTTTTCAACAGCCACACTTTGCCACCCGTCGGCGAGCAGCCCGATCCTTTGGTGTTAAAGTCTGTAGCCCGCTGGCATGGTGCATCATGAGGCGCGCCGCAGTACACGGGGCCTCGTAACGCCGCAACTGCCAGTACTAGTCTTCTTCCTCACGGCTTCCTACGAAGTGCACCAGGGTCCCCCGATCAGCATCAACTATCCAGGCACCGTCGATGAGCAGCGCCTAGAAGCATATACGCATCGTTGATCGAGCACAGCTGATGTAATGAAGATTGCGGCTGCCTGTGTCGGGCCAGCCGTCGGCATCCCATCAAGCCGTGAGCCCGCTTCCGTGTTCCGCCACTGCGCACCCGCCGCGGCCACCGGTCCCACTCCTCATGGTCACTGGTCCTGCGGTAAGCCCTTTCCGCACATCCCGCACACCTTGCCACCTACCGCACACAGCTCCGCACTGCGAATTGCAGGCGAGTCTGTTGCCCCTAGCTTCCCGGCCGGCTTCCGGGCTGCAGTAGACCGGACCGGCCTGCCACGATGTGTTGTAAATTCCCTGATACGCCCCATTAACTGCTACGCCTCTCGCATAGCTGTCGTAACGCTTTAAGAAACCTGTAGGCAGAACGATGCGCCACGGGACCAGATTAAGGTGACATGATGAGCTAGATCAGACGAACAACTACTCACAAACCTGTAGGTAGAACGATGCGCCACGGGACCAGGCTCTTAAGCACTGCCCATAGGCGAACCGAAACAAGGTCACACTTGAACACATATTGAGGTTGGCCTGACTGGCACACCCCTTACTCCAACACTCCCACCCAGGCAGTTCGGCCTCAACAACGCCTTCAAAACGCATGTACGTACTCTCGCCTGCACAACATGTGATCCCTGCAGCCCCTCATGCTACGTCAAAACAAAGCAAGAGCTGTAGTCGAAGCCAGGCTGTGAGCTCACTTTTGTGAAGGCTACTGCTATTTTTCCAACGCCCACTGTAATGCCCCACGCCCTAATGTCCACTTCAGCCCCCTCTTCCCTCACTAGGGCCTCCATTTGAGTCGGACCACTAGAGACCACTGTAGGTACCACTAGGGACAAGTCCAATGTTGGCTATGGGGCTGTGTGGAGTGTTCCCATGCGCATGACACATGGCATGGGTGCCTACCACCTACACATTGCCTGACCCTCTTGATAGTGCTACTGTCTAGAGTTGGCATGTCATGCATGCACTAGTTGTGAGCTGTCGACAGCTCAAGCAAGGGGGCACACACTACTATGCCACAGCAGACTGCCGCTGCTGCTGCTGCTGCTGGGCCTTGGGTGGGCGGTCTCACAGTGTGGTGTTGGCTTGGCTTCAACAGCCTTGCCCCGGGCCTTGTCTTTGTCCTTGGCGGGCTGGGTGGGGTCAGCTGCCTGCTCGGCCTTTGTGCACTTGCTGCGCTTGGCTGGCGGGGGAGTGCTTCGCCCTGGCTCTGAGGCTGCTGACTGTGTTGCTTCCAGGCTGCTGCATGGGGGCTGAGGCAGTATGCGGGGGGCCACTACCGGGCACCACATCAGGCCCCGCACTGGCTGGCCATGCTGCTGGCTCCAGTCTGGGCGCAGAAGGCGGAGGTCCACCTGCCCTGCTGGGGGCTTCCAGCCTGCAGGCCTGGTGGGCTGCTCCTCACAGGGCCGCTAGCCATTCACTGCTGAGCTGACCCGGATGGTGCGGTGCTCATCCACAAGCACAACCCTGCCCCGCCGCTGTTCTGAGCCCCTGGGCCTGCACACCACCTTGCAGCAGGCACGCAGCACCGCGTCAGCACCCCAGCCTCCCCTGATGCCAATGCTAGCTGCGACAAAGAACACTACCAGCTGCTTGGCACACCCATGGCGCTGCATAGACAACTCGGCCACCTCCAGCTGCAGCCATGCACATGGGGCACACATGGTGGCTGACATGGTGGCACCAGGTTGGGCATGGCACAGTCAACTATTCTTCATGCTCACTTCATGCCCAACCTACCACCTCTCAGTACCTTACCCTCTCACCCACCCACCCTCACCTTCTTATAAAACTGCTCCAACACCCGGTCCTGAGCTCCGTACAGCCTCAGCCGCTTCCGTGCCCACTTGGGGTCCAGGTTCACCTCCCACACTGCATCCTAGGTGGCTTGGGTGGGGGTGATGTGCTTCAGGTTGGCCTCCAGGGAAGTGCCGGCTGAGCTGGCTGCTGCCAGGTGCTGGAGGTGGAGCTGGATCGAAGCCAGGCACCGTTGTATGGTGCAGCGGACATTTTTCAGGCCACTGACCTGCCGCACCTAACCCTTGATCAGCTTCCACCGGGCCGCGGGATTGCTTGCCTCGCTGTGGCCGCAGCTACCCGCAAGGACAAGGGGCGCTCCTCATTCCGCATCAATGCATTCTCCTCATTTGCAAGATCTTTCCTTGACAATTCCCAGCCACTTGGCTACACCACCTCCCAGCATTACCAACCCCTCATTTTGACCTATCCTCAATCCTCTCACATGAAGGACTCTGGCGCCGCCAGCGGCGGCTCCCCAGGGAGAGCCTCACTGGGGTTGCCGAAGGCTGATGTGATCCTGCTGTCAATCACAACCTTTCCGCCTTGCGTGCCGCGGCACCTCAGTGCGCATCCAGAGGGAGACAGCATTGAAGTCAGGCGATCTGACTCAGCACGTCACCACTTTCCTTCGTGTGACAGTTGTGCATGTCTCTACCCTCCTTTAGCTCGCGTGGCTGCAACTCAGCCCGCCAAACGACAAGATGCGGCTCTTAAGTTGTTTGGTCCTGTGCCTGACTTGGCATTCGCTACCTAGAGCGCGGGGCGCGACGTTCCCCTGGACGCCCGCCAAGTACCCTAATCCCACAGTCGACGTCGGGCTCTGCGGGCGGGGCAAGCCTAGCTGGATTTGTGAGTCGGCAACTAGGTGAAATCAAAGGAGCAACCGACAATCAGTACCTAATGGCAGCTCTCTGCTAGCCTGGCCGCTGTGAGCTCGACTTTGCGCGTCCCTGCGCTGACATGGCTGCAAAGTATCACCTGTATTGGTAATCCCTGCAACATCATGATGAGTTGTAAATGCAACCTGTTTGATGAGCCGCGGTGCCTGCTTCCCTAGTGTTGCGAAGGGCAGTCAGCTCAGCCACTGTGACAGGGTGAACAGGCCCAAACCACCAGGTACAGTCCAGGCATATGACTGCCAGCTACATCAGTCACCCAGTGTGTGCCATAAGAACATGTTGATTGATGACTAGGTTCACACCGTGAGAACCGCTAGCCCTAAGAGTGCTAGGATGCATGCTTTAATGGTCACCAGAAGCTGTACATGTGCATGTTGGCTGGCAGGCGACCCTGACCATGTGCTGAGCACCAATGGGGCCAACGTGGTGGAGGGCGTGATCAAGCTCATTGCGTCTGGGGAGGCACCCTATGTGCAGCAGCCATGTGGTCCAGACCGCCGCCTGACAGGCTTTGAGGTGTGGCCCTGGTCCCCCTAGCCGCCCCTGCTGCTCAGGTCTGCTGCCACTGCAGCTGCTGGCCCTCAGACCTCTGCCATGGCGGGCACTTGCATATGCTCTGACCCTGACCATCGCTGCCAATCACTGCCTGCCATCTATGCCCCCTTGCTGCGCCCGCAGGTTTCCTTTGCCCTGATGGACAAGTTCTACTCCGGCTGGGGCGCTGACCTGGGCCGCACCGCACAGAAGTTTGCCGCCAGCCTGCACGACACCTGGGGCGTGGGCGACCCTGCTTGCCAGAATGGGGTGCTGGTGCTGCTGAGTGTGGAGGACAGGCAAGCTGGGTGGGCAGGCAGGCAGGATGGCTGGTTGCCAGGCAGGCAGGCAGGCAGCAGGAACCAAGGATGTTGGGTGCTTGGCTTGGTAGTTAAGCACCTCTGAGCAGTATGTGTCAGTCCTGGTGTCCCTGGCTGTGCAGGCAGCTGTACATCTCCACCGGCTCTGGCAGCGGCCGCTGGCTGACAGAGGGGCAGCTGGACGCCATCATTGAAGACGCCAAGCCACTGCTACGGGACAAGAGGTGCGCAGGGGCAGGGGCAGGGGCAGGGGCAGGGGCAGGGCCCAGGGTAGGGGTGGCTTGGGGCTGGTGCAGAGGGCATGGCTGTTGCGGATTGAGTTGGGGCGACATGCTGCTGTGGGTCCTTACTGTTGGTGTGATAGCCCAGTGTACTACAGCCGCCTTGCAGATGGAGGGGGTGCAAATGCGCATATGGGATGGGGTGGCAGCATCCCATGTCAGCAGGCAGTGGCGCTACATGCCCCAGACCCACTTGCCCTGGCCTGTGCAGTGGGGCAGGCTTCACAGTCTAAGCAGCTCTCTGCACCCCAGCCCTGTTCAGCAGCAGCCGTGGTGCCTGCTGCAGGTTTGATGAAGCCATGCAGCATGTGGCGGTGAACATCGGCCTGGCCTTGGCTGGCCACAAGATAGAGCCTGACAGGGGGTCTGACACCATGGTGTACATCGTCGTCCCCCTGTTCGTCATCGCCTTCGTGGCCATCGCCTGGAAGAGCCGGCAGGACGAGCGCAGCACACGCACCCGGCACCAGGTGTGGCCCAGCCCGGCCCTGGACGGCTGTGTGACTGGTTGCACTGCATGTCCCTGCAGTTGTTAGCCGGCTCGCTGCCCCTGGAGCCGCTCCTGCATGCCAAGACCTAGAAAGGTGCCAAACCCTGCATAGTGGTGGACTCGACGTTGACTACGAATGTAGCAAGATGTGTTATGGGTGTGTGTGGTGGAGGGGCCATTGGAAGGGCCTGGGAGTGAAGAGGCCTGCTCTCACCTGCTGCTGCTGCTCCCTATTGTCCTCGCTGTAGGACCCTCCTGCAGCTCTAGCTGGGCCCTGCCGCCCTGCTGGGTTGGGTCGACACCGGCTGACAGTAGCTAACAAATCATCCTGCCATGCTTCCTGAGCCATCCGCCGCCCTGCCCTGCCCGCCCTGACCCTTTGGCACTGCCATGATGTGCAGCGCTGCAACAGCCTGCTGGAGCGCATCAAGAGGGACCAGGACAGCCTCAACTCAGGGGCTGCCTTCGCCGTCACCTCCTGCCCTATCTGCCTGGAGGAGTTTGCTGTGGGCCCGCCCCCCTCTGCTCCCCCCATGCCGGCTGAGGTAAGGGTGTTGGTGGGGTGAGCCAGTGGGTCCTGGGCTCAAAGCAGAAGCAGCTGAACTGCTGGCACCTGGCAACTGCTCTGCACTTGTCCCTTTGAAGAAGCTGGTCCACCCTGCCTATACTTCTGGACACCCCCGCCTGTACTGCTGGCTGAGCAAATGCACGCGGTCACTCTCACACCCATCCAGCTCCCCAGCCTCCCCCATTATCACCCCCATTAGACACCACCCCCATTAGACACAATCCCCAACACTACCACCGCCCCTGCTGCTGCTGCTACTGCCCCCCAGGTTGCGGCCGAGCACACAGCAGCTTACTCTGACAGCCCCAGCGCACCCCTGCTGGGGGAGGAACAGCCGCCAGATGCGGGCTTGGCCCGCCGCCGCTCCCCCTCCAGCTCCACCATCTACCCCACAGTACCCCCAGCCACCGCCAGCTTTGGTCCTGGGGAGCACAGCGTATCCCCTCCTGCCTCGGTCCCCACCACTGGCCTGGCTGACGGCCAGGCGGGGGGCAGCAGCGTGGCGGGGCAGGCCGGAGAGCGTGGGCGCACGCCGCTGGTGGCGCCCTGTGGCCATATGTTCTGTGAGCCATGCCTGGCCAGGTGGGTTGCCAGGGGGAGGCGGGGGTGGCAGCGCCTGGGGCCATGGCAGAAGGCACTACGCAGTTCCAGCCCACCACTCCCACCACCACCATCACAAAGCGAGAAGTGGCTCCTAGTCTTCAGTGCGGTGCCACTGTCTCCTCCTCTCACCTGCCTGCCTCTTGCTCGTTGTCCTACTCCGGCTCTGACCTCCCCTGCTGCCTGCCCCTACCCTACCCTACCTGGCCCTGATGTGGCCGCCCCTGCCGCCCCTGCCCCTGCGGTGGCCGATGACCTGCAGCTGGGTGCTGGAGCAGCGCAAGACCAGCTGCCCCATCTGCCGTCAAAACATGGAGGGAGACGGGGCAGCCCCGGGGCCGCCCCCGCCGCCCCGCCGCCCTTGCACCGAGCAGCAGGAGGACTGGTGCGTGGCGGCCTGGCTGCAGGGGTGACGGCAGCAGATGGGGCTGGCCAAAACTACTCTCTGTGCTGCTGCCCCTCCTGCCCTCGTAGCTGAGCCCTAGAGGCGCAACACAGCTAGAGGTGCTAATGTCGTGTGCTGCTGGTGCCAGCTCTGCCGCTGCTGCTGCTACTGCTGCTGCTACTGCTGCTGCTGCTGATGGTGAGTGTGATATCTGCTGTGACTATGGTTTGCATCCTGCAGCAGGCTCACCGCCTCCTCCCTTGACAGCGCCACCAGCCCCTCCCA
This sequence comes from Haematococcus lacustris, assembly GCA_030144725.1. Taxonomy (NCBI): domain Eukaryota; kingdom Viridiplantae; phylum Chlorophyta; class Chlorophyceae; order Chlamydomonadales; family Haematococcaceae; genus Haematococcus; species Haematococcus lacustris. The sequence continues at coordinate 10,067,529 of JASKMD010000017.1, forward strand.
CTGCCTCTCAAGCCTGCCCAGCTCCCTCCACGCCATACTCCACTCCACAGTACTACCCTGCAGTACTACCCTGCACAGCCACATCACATCACCCTGGTCTCATCACCAGCGGCCCTGTTAAGGTTATTACTACGAGAGGTCATACCCTTGGCTGGGGTCATGAGAACTGCTGCTCCCCCTGATGCCCATGTCAGAGCTGCTGGTATTGCTGATGGTGATGATGATAGTGCTGGTGACTGGGAGGTTGTTGTCAGAACTCACACACCCACCCCACCGCACCGCACCTAAACCAGCCAGTGTCGTCATGCAAGCACAGTGAAGTGAAGCAGTGGGGTTCCCGTCACGGCCCCTGCCCACATTCATGCTCCAACTGTCCCTGCGGCAACCACCTGCTGCTGGCTGCTGCTGGCTGTAGGCCTGCGGGCCTCAATCACAGCCCCTGCCCACATAACCCTCGTATAGTCCCTGGCTGCTGCTGGCCTGGCGGCTGCAGGGAGAGGGAGTTCCCCCAGCCAGCAGCACCCAGGGTCGCCACTCGCTGGGGCTGGCTGCAGCGCCGCCGCCACCACCACCACCCGGTCACGCTGCCACTGCTGTGGCGCAACCGTTTCAGTGAGTGCTCAGCCCTGATTACCCCCGCAGCCACTGCCTGCAGCATCACCAGCACATGAGAGGGGCAGCAGGGAGGCGGTGGAGGAGACAGGGGGCTCAGCACGTGGTAGCAGGCTCAGGGGTGTGTGTGTGGGGGCAGGGCAGGGGTGGTATGGTGCTGGTGCTCAAGAGCTAGCTGCAGTTTTGATGCACCATGCCCTATGATGGTGCCATATGCACCAGTGATGGCACTAAGATACTGAGCGACGAGTATTAGCTTAGCTGTTTTACCTATGATTTGGTGGGTGGGTGCTGCTGCTGTGCCACTGCCATTGCTGGCGCTGGTGGCAGCTACCTGTGGGGGAGGCGTCCTCTGGGTGAGGGTACTGCAGGCTGACGCAGCCCCAGCCCCAGGTGCCACCCCCTTGTGAGGCTTTGAGGTGGATGTGCAGGGGTGTGGCAGTGGCCGCCAGCCTGCCTGCCTGCATGTGTGGCTGAGGGTGGCGTGCCCCTGGCCCTGCAGGGTCTGCCTACCTGCAGCCAAGCTTTGACCCCTTCCCTGCGCCCCTGAACCAGCAGGAGGTGAGTCAGCCCCAACTCATGCCACCCTGCACACCACATTCCATCACATGCTGCTGCTGCTGCTGCTGCTGCTGCTGCTGCTGCTGCTGCTGCTGCTGCTGCTGCTGCTGCTGCTGCTGCTGCTGCTGCTGCTGCTGCTGCTGCTGCTGCTGCTGCTGCTGCTGCTGCTGCTGCTGCTGCTGCTGCCGCTGCCGCCGCCGCCGCCGCCGCCGCCGCCGCCGCCGCCGCCGCCGCCACCGCTGCTGCCACTGCTGCTACCGCTGCCGTGCCTTGCTGCCGTGCCTTGCTGCCGTGCCTTGCTGCTGCACCGCTGATGCTGCCCTTAGGCCTGCTCTGCTGTGTGCGCTGCAGAGGCAAGAGCGGCTGCGCCAGGACCTGTTGTTCCGCCTGGCTGCACTCAGGTCAGTGGCGCCGGGCTGCAGCCAGTAATGAACAGCAGTGGGGTTTGTGGTGACACTGAGGGAGCTAGACTGGCTAGGGTGGATACCAGTCAGTCTAAACATGAAACGTAAACAAACAGGGCCTATTGTCCTTGCAATCCATGGTCCTCTGTGGGGTGGGGTGTGGGGAGGTGCTTCACGAAATGAAGGGGAGGAGGGACACGAGACGCCGATGGCTCTGTCTAGCCCTGACTGGTGGCCGCATGTCCAATTGGTGGGTGCAGGCGGCGCTACCCTGAGTTCGTGACTCCTGAGATGACGCGTCGCTGGGGCTCAGACATTGCCCAAGGTGACCTGCCTGCCTGCCTGCTGCCTGCCTGCCTGCCCATGGCTGTGCCCCCCACCTCCCGCCTGCCCCTCACTAGTGGGCAGCGTACTTAGCTGATGTGCCTGCTGAGCCTGGCACTGGCGTCCTGAGCAGGCCATGCTCTCAGTCTAGAGCATGGGGTCCTGTGCCTGGGCCGTGCTCTTCGCGGGCTGAGCTAGCAGGGCTCGCCCCTGGCTGTAACCCTGACCTGATCTCTAGCCCTGTCCCTCCGCTCTCTGGACCCAGCCGCCCTGCCCTTACGCTGCCCAGCAGTCAAACAGGACAGCGGCATGCAGGCTGTAAGCAGGCATAGCCTAGGTGAGGGTCTGCTTGCGATCCAGTCGCCATTGCCACTGCCAGGTGCTTGGCCATGGCTACTAGGCCACACACACCCACCTCAGCCTCCGCTGCCGCCTCTTTGCGCACTATCTGTCTTTGCCGCTGTCCCTCCATGCATTGTCTAGGTGTAGCAGCTCCACCCCACCCTCCTCTCCCAGTGCTCCTGATCAGCCTGGTGTGGTGCCCACAGCTGCACAGGGCAGTCGGCGGAGGTGTCCTGGCATGGTGCGACTGTTACTATGATCAATGCTGCCTGTGTGACTGTGGCTAGCCCTGACATCATTCTTCAGCATAGGTGAAGCGTGCTGCAGAAAGCCGCTAACCCCTGGAGAAGGCCTGCTGTGCTGATGCAGGTCGCCAGCTGTCCGCCACCACGCTGCGCAACACCATGCTGCAGGACCCTGCTGTCACCAGGGCACTGGCGGGCTACGGCTCGTCAGGCACACGCTCTGCCTTTGGTGGCGGTGGGGGGGGCGGCAGGAGCAGCGGCGGCAGGGGTGGCAGCTGGTAAAGCAGGCGAGCCTGGGTCAGGCTGGACCAGTGCAGCCCGACCAGCACTGGTGGCAACAGCCGCACAGCGATAGACTCACCGACAACTCTTTTCTCAGTGTTGGCATCGGGCGGTGGGTGTTGCCAGCCATACAGCAGCAGAAACTGTCCACGTTCACTGTTATTGGCAATGCCAGGCTCAATGGAAGGACATGGAGTGGCATTTTGTGCTATGCCCCCTGGCTGTGGTTTTGCAAGTGGAATGGTGGCAGGGTGCATAACTTAGTAAAAATCAATGCGGAAAATCAATGAGTCGACATGTAGGTGTCAGGTGTCAGAAGTTTTGTTGTGTGACAACAAAGCATCTTCACAACCTGCCTGTGACATCTGCGTAGTTGAGGTCACGGTGGAAGGGTGTATAACTCAGGGATGTCCGGGTACCGCCTGTTCCTGTTGCAATGTTACGCGATTGTTACACGAGTAACAACATTGTAACACGCGATTGTAACAACATTGTATAACAGCGATGATTCAGCACTTTGGCCCTCAACCTTGAGCCTTCATTGCAATTGAACACACTAATTGTGGACCACTGCAAAACGGTGTTTCATCTGTGTGGTGTTCCCATCGCATGGCATGCACATGGCACACACATGGTCATGGTCGCCTACCACCTACAGCATTGCCTGACCCCTGTGACAGGGCTATGCATAGAGTTGGCATGACAAAACATGCTCTAAGTGTAAGCTAATGACAGCTCAACAAAAGGGGGCACACACACTACTGTGCCACAGCAGGCTGGGCCTTGGGTGGCTTGTCTCGCACCCGCTTGTAGCCCAGGCCAGGGTACTCCTTGGCCTTGGCTGGCAGCTTCCCCTGCTCTGGCCACCAGCACAGCTCCAGCGGCCGCCACCTGCTCTCCCCAATGCGCTGCATGTTCAGCGCTGCATTGCAGTCCCTGTCCAGCCACCTGCCTGGCTGTGGTGCTGGCTTGGCTTTGGCAGCCTTGCCCATGGCCTTGCCTTTGTCCTTGGTGGGCTGGGTGGGCTCAGCTGCCGGCTCAGCCATGATGCGCTTGCTGCGCTTGGCTGGCAGGGGAGTGCTGGGCCCAGGCTCTGAGGCTGCTGGCTGTAAGGCTTCCTGGCTGCTGCGTGGGGCCTGTGGGGGCTTGCGGGGGGCCACTACCGGGCACCACATCATGCCCCAAACTGGCTGGTCACGCTGCTGGCTCCAGGCTGGGCGCACTAGGCGGTGGTGCGCCTGCCCTGCTGGGGGCTTCCAGTCTGCAGGCCTGGTAGCCCTGCGCTTGTTCGGCTGCCTCTCACAGGGCTGCTGGCCATTCACTGCTGAGCTGACCTGGCTGGTGCGGTGCTCATCCACAAGCACCACCCTGCCCCTCAGCTGGTCTGTGCCCCTGGGCCTGCACACCACCTTGCAGCAGGCCCGCAGCACTGATGTTTTGTTGTTCAACAAGGCATGTTCACAACGTGCCTGTGGCATCTGCGTATAAGGGGCTTTGGGACAGGGACGTGTGAGGGAGCATGGGGCAGCATAATGTCAAACCGCACAGCAGGAAGTAGAAGTGGTTCACAATGCTTGCAGTTATGCTGTAGCCATAATGCTCTACATCTTCATAGACATGTCCTCAGCAGCTCCTTGCAAAGTGAGGTCTAGTGTCCCAGCTGTTTTTCGAATGTCTTGTTGGTGAAGTACCTCCCCCCATCCTCCAGGCGCTCCCAGGTAGCGACCACTCGCTTCGTCCCATTTTGCAGCACCAGCATCAGTGTGTTGGATTGAAGCCATCTGTTGAAGTCCTGTTTGTCAGAAAATTCAAGCTGTTCTTTTGTGCCCTCACTGTCCACAAGCAGGATTGTTTTGCCAGGGCCTGCAGGCATCGGGGAAGCCGGGCAATATGCACCATGCACTGCCCAGAAGCACCATCGCTTCACTTCATCATGACTCAGCGGCAGCACCCACCTCCATCTGCAAATTCCTGGAGCAGAGCTGAGCGTACCAGCTGTGGCTGGATGCCAATGCATTCCAGCTCTTGGTTGCTGAGCCTGGGCACCATCTTCAGCTTGGCACCCACGTAGCCAGCTGCCACAAACTTTGACAGCACATCCGCCTGCTCATCGTCGGAAAGCAGGCTCATATATTGGGTAAGTTCTGCGGTAGATGCTTCCGGCAACCCGCTGGTGCTTGCTCGCGGCATGCATGCTGTCTGCCTAAATCGCTTTTGCTTTGGGCGAACAGCGGGTGCTGGACTGGCACGGACGACGAGACGCAAGTGATTCTGTTTGCAAAGCTGAAACAGCATTGTATTCACGCTGGCATCGTATTCGTGCTGTAGTCAGCGTGGCTTCGATTGAATTGCATTGCTTGCATAGTGCATGAATAAATGAAGAAACATTGCTAGTTTCTTGTTGCAAAAGCCAGGCCAGCTTAACTTGTGCTGCATCCAACACACGTGCATCATCCTTAGCGCTGCGTTGCAGTCCCTTTCCAGCCACCTGCCTGGCTGTGGTACTGGCTTGGCTTTAGCAGCCCTGCCCTTGGCCTTGCCTTTGTCCATGGTGGGCTGGGTGTGCTCAGCTGTTTGACAGGCACACAGACACGTGTCGGCTGTTTTGGTGTCCTCAGCAGCTCAGAGGTGGAGGGAGGGCGACATGGTCACCCAGGGGGTTCTCATTTGCGTTGCTTAGGTGGTCAGCCAGTTGGCACAGCCCTGGCTTTGAGCTGGCACGTGCAGGGGCGCCAGCATGTAGAACGCACTGTGTCGGGAGGTATGTGGCACACGTCAAGCACGTAGCCCTGTGCTGCTCGGCAGGGGCAACGGTAGCTTGACCAAGGTGCAGGCTGGTAAGCGCCAGCCACAGGGAGGTGGTGGCCGCACCCTGGTGTGCTGGTCGTCCTGCTGCAAGGCGTGCAGCCCAGCGAGTTAGAGGTGTTGTTCTTGGAGGCTGCGCTGCTGCAGTGCTGATACCTCTACCAGGCTCTGGATCTGAGCAAGCAGCTGCAGGAGCAGAACGTGGAAGTGGGTAGGGCCTGCCTAGGGCCAGCGCCGTTAGACTGCGACCCGCAATACAAAGGTCAGGTAGTCAGGTAGTAGTAGTAGTAGTAGTAGTAGCAGTAGTGTGGGAGTCGAGAGGGCGGCGGTCAGGTAGTGGCGGTGGGGGTGTAGCCGTGGTTGTGGGCAACATGGCCCTCATGTGCAGGGGCTCATCACGTGCTCATCACGTGAGACCATGAGCGCTGCCACCTTTGCAATGGACACTCCTGGGCAGCACTTTGGCCCTCAACCTTGAGCCTTCAATGCAGTCGAATACACTAATGGTGGACCACTACAAAACGGTGTTTTATCTTCGTGGTGTTCCCATCACATGGCATGCTCATGGCCTATACGTGGCATACACATGGTCATGGTCGCCTACCACCTACAGCATTGCCTGACCCCTGTGACAGGGCTATGCATAGAGTTGGCATGACAAAACATGCTCTAAGTGTAAGCTGATGACAGCTCAACAAAAGGGGGCACACACACTACTGTGCCACAGCAGGCTGGGCCTTGGGTGGCTTGTCTCGCACCCGCTTGTACCCCAGGCCAGGGTACTCCTTGCCCTTGGCTGGCAGCTTCCCCTGCTCTGGCCACCAGCACAGCTCCAGCGGCCACCACCTGCTCCCCCCAATGCGCTGCATGTTCAGCGCTGCATTGCAGTCCCTGTCCAGCCACCTGCCTGGCTGTGGTGCTGGCTTTGCCTTGACAGCCTTGCCCTGGGCCTTGTTGGGCTCAGCTGCCGGCTCAGCCTTGGTGCGCTTGCTGCACTTGGCTGGCAGGGGAGTGCTGGGCCCAGGCTCTGAGGCTGCTGGCTGTAAGGCTTCCTGGCTGCTGCGTGGGGCCTGTGGGGGCTTGCGGGGGGCCACTACCGGGCACCACATCATGCCCCAAACTGGCTGGTCACGCTGCTGGCTCCAGGCTGGGCGCACTAGGCGGTGGTGCGCCTGCCCTGCTGGGGGCTTCCAGTCTGCAGGCCTGGTAGCCCTGCGCTTGTTCAGCTGCCTCTCACAGGGCTGCTGGGCATTCACTGCTGAGCTGACCCGGCTGGTGCGGTGCTCATCCACAAGCACCACCCTGCCCCTCAGCTGGTCTGTGCCCCTGGGCCTGCACACCACCTTGCAGCAGGCCCGCAGCACTGATGTTTTGTTGTTCAACAAGGCATGTTCACAACGTGCCTGTGGCATCTGCGTATAAGGGGCTTTGGGACAGGGACGTGTGAGGGAGCATGGGGCAGCATAATGTCAAACCGCACAGCAGGAAGTAGAAGTGGTTCACAATGCTTGCAGTTATGCTGTAGCCATAATGCTCTACATCTTCATAGACATGTCCTCAGCAGCTCCTTGCAAAGTGAGGTCTAGTGTCCCAGCTGTTTTTCGAATGTCTTGTTGGTGAAGTACCTCCCCCCATCCTCCAGGCGCTCCCAGGTAGCGACCACTCGCTTCGTCCCATTTTGCAGCACCAGCATCAGTGTGTTGGATTGAAGCCATCTGTTGAAGTCCTGTTTGTCAGAAAATTCAAGCTGTTCTTCTGTGCCCTCACTGTCCACAAGCAGGATTGTTTTGCCAGGGCCTGCAGGCATCGGGGAAGCCGGGCAATATGCACCATGCACTGCCCAGAAGCACCATCGCTTCACTTCATCATGACTCAGCGGCAGCACCCACCTCCATCTGCAAATTCCTGGAGCAGAGCTGAGCGTACCAGCTGTGGCTGGATGCCAATGCATTCCAGCTCTTGGTTGCTGAGCCTGGGCACCATCTTCAGCTTGGCACCCACGTAGCCAGCTGCCACAAACTTTGACAGCACATCCGCCTGCTCATCGTCGGAAAGCAGGCTCATATATTGGGTAAGTTCTGCGGTAGATGCTTCCGGCAACCCGCTGGTGCTTGCTCGCGGCATGCATGCTGTCTGCCTAAATCGCTTTTGCTTTGGGCGAACAGCGGGTGCTGGACTGGCACGGACGACGAGACGCAAGTGATTCTGTTTGCAAAGCTGAAACAGCATTGTATTCACGCTGGCATCGTATTCGTGCTGTAGTCAGCGTGGCTTCGATTGAATTGCATTGCTTGCATAGTGCATGAATAAATGAAGAAACATTGCTAGTTTCTTGTTGCAAAAGCCAGGCCAGCTTAACTTGTGCTGCATCCAACACACGTGCATCATCCTTAGCGCTGCGTTGCAGTCCCTTTCCAGCCACCTGCCTGGCTGTGGTACTGGCTTGGCTTTAGCAGCCCTGCCCTTGGCCTTGCCTTTGTCCATGGTGGGCTGGGTGTGCTCAGCTGTTTGACAGGCACACAGACACGTGTCGGCTGTTTTGGTGTCCTCAGCAGCTCAGAGGTGGAGGGAGGGCGACATGGTCACCCAGGGGGTTCTCATTTGCGTTGCTTAGGTGGTCAGCCAGTTGGCACAGCCCTGGCTTTGAGCTGGCACGTGCAGGGGCGCCAGCATGTAGAACGCACTGTGTCGGGAGGTATGTGGCACACGTCAAGCACGTAGCCCTGTGCTGCTCGGCAGGGGCAACGGTAGCTTGACCAAGGTGCAGGCTGGTAAGCGCCAGCCACAGGGAGGTGGTGGCCGCACCCTGGTGTGCTGGTCGTCCTGCTGCAAGGCGTGCAGCCCAGCGAGTTAGAGGTGTTGTTCTTGGAGGCTGCGCTGCTGCAGTGCTGATACCTCTACCAGGCTCTGGATCTGAGCAAGCAGCTGCAGGAGCAGAACGTGGAAGTGGGTAGGGCCTGCCTAGGGCCAGCGCCGTTAGACTGCGACCCGCAATACAAAGGTCAGGTAGTCAGGTAGTAGTAGTAGTAGTAGTAGCAGTAGTGTGGGAGTCGAGAGGGCGGCGGTCAGGTAGTGGCGGTGGGGGTGTAGCCGTGGTTGTGGGCAACATGGCCCTCATGTGCAGGGGCTCATCACGTGCTCATCACGTGAGACCATGAGCGCTGCCACCTTTGCAATGGACACTCCTGGGCAGCACTTTGGCCCTCAACCTTGAGCCTTCAATGCAGTCGAATACACTAATGGTGGACCACTACAAAACGGTGTTTTATCTTCGTGGTGTTCCCATCACATGGCATGCTCATGGCCTATACGTGGCATACACATGGTCATGGTCGCCTACCACCTACAGCATTGCCTGACCCCTGTGACAGGGCTATGCATAGAGTTGGCATGACAAAACATGCTCTAAGTGTAAGCTGATGACAGCTCAACAAAAGGGGGCACACACACTACTGTGCCACAGCAGGCTGGGCCTTGGGTGGCTTGTCTCGCACCCGCTTGTACCCCAGGCCAGGGTACTCCTTGGCCTTGGCTGGCAGCTTCCCCTGCTCTGGCCACCAGCACAGCTCCAGCGGCCACCACCTGCTCCCCCCAATGCGCTGCATGTTCAGCGCTGCATTGCAGTCCCTGTCCAGCCACCTGCCTGGCTGTGGTGCTGGCTTTGCCTTGACAGCCTTGCCCTGGGCCTTGTTGGGCTCAGCTGCCGGCTCAGCCTTGGTGCGCTTGCTGCACTTGGCTGGCAGGGGAGTGCTGGGCCCAGGCTCTGAGGCTGCTGGCTGTAAGGCTTCCTGGCTGCTGCGTGGGGCCTGTGGGGGCTTGCGGGGGGCCACTACCGGGCACCACATCATGCCCCAAACTGGCTGGTCACGCTGCTGGCTCCAGGCTGGGCGCACTAGGCGGTGGTGCGCCTGCCCTGCTGGGGGCTTCCAGTCTGCAGGCCTGGTAGCCCTGCGCTTGTTCAGCTGCCTCTCACAGGGCTGCTGGGCATTCACTGCTGAGCTGACCCGGCTGGTGCGGTGCTCATCCACAAGCACCACCCTGCCCCTCAGCTGGTCTGTGCCCCTGGGCCTGCACACCACCTTGCAGCAGGCCCGCAGCACCTCGTCAGCACGTCTGCGCGTTCAGCAAGCTCGTCCTCCAGTGACCTGGACTGCGTGCTCTGATACCCCCTCAACATCAGCAACCTGTTAATGACAGTGGGCATTGTTATGGAGGAAGCATGGTAGTAGTAGTTGCTAAGGAGGTAGGGCTTGGGTGGATACAAGCCAACCTCCCAAGGTAAAAGACTAAGGAGAGAACAGAGAAAAAGGGAAGAGAAGGGGAACTACCTAGGAGAGAAAGAACTTAGAGAAGGAAGGGGAAGGGAGCTAAAAGGGAGCGGGGGAGAGACCTCGAGAAGCGGAGGAGCTAGAGACGCAAAAGGTTGGAGCTAGGAGGGCTAGAAAGGAGAGGGGAGCATGGTGAGTGGTTGACTAGGCAGGACATTGCATGCAATCTGAACGCATACACCGCTTACTCGTTTGTCAAACGTCGTGTTGGTAAGGTACCTGCCCCCATCCTCCAGGTGCTCCCAGACAGCGACCACTTGCTCCAAGCCATTTGGCAGCAACTCCACTAGTGTATTGTGGTGAAGCCACCTGTCGAACTCCTGCTTTCTGCGGAATCTAAGCTGTTTTTCTGTGCCCTCACTGTCCACGAGCAGGATTGTTTTGTCACGGCCTGCAGGCATCGGGGAAGCCGGGCAATATGCACCATGCACTGCCCAGAAGCACCATCACTTCACTTTATCATGCCTCAGCTGCAGCACCCACCTCCATCCGCAAATGCCTGGAGCAGAGCTGAGCGTACCAGCTTTGGCTGGATGCCAATGCATTCCAGCTCTTGGCTGCTGAGCCTGGGCACCATCTTCTGCTTGGCACCCACGAAGCCAGCTGCCACAAACTTTGACAGCACATCCGCCTGCTCATCGTCGGAAAGCAGGCTCATATATTGGGTAAGTTCTGCGGTAGATGCTTCCGGCAACCCGCCGGTGCTTGCTCGCGGCATGCATGCTGTCTGCCTAAATCGCTTTTGCTTTGGGCGAACAGCGGGTGCTGGACTGGCACGGACGACGAGACGCAAGTGATTCTGTTTGCAAAGCTGAAACAGCATTGTATTCACGCTGGCATTGTATTCGTGCTGTAGTCAGCGTGGCTTCGATTGAATTGCATTGCTTGCATAGTGCATGAATAAATGAAGAAACATTGCTAGTTTCTTGTTGCAAAAGCCAGGCCAGCTTAACTTGTGCTGCATCCAACACACGTGCATCATCCTTAGCGCTGCGTTGCAGTCCCTTTCCAGCCACCTGCCTGGCTGTGGTACTGGCTTGGCTTTAGCAGCCCTGCCCTTGGCCTTGCCTTTGTCCATGGTGGGCTGGGTGTGCTCAGCTGTTTGACAGGCACACAGACACGTGTCGGCTGTTTTGGTGTCCTCAGCAGCTCAGAGGTGGAGGGAGGGCGACATGGTCACCCAGGGGGTTCTCATTTGCGTTGCTTAGGTGGTCAGCCAGTTGGCACAGCCCTGGCTTTGAGCTGGCACGTGCAGGGGCGCCAGCATGTAGAACGCACTGTGTCGGGAGGTATGTGGCACACGTCAAGCACGTAGCCCTGTGCTGCTTAGCAGGGGCAACGGTAGCTTGACCAAGGTGCAGGCTGGTAGGCGCCAGCCACAGGGAGGTGGTGGCCGCACCCTGGTGTGCTGGTCGTCCTGCTGCAAAGCGGTCATCAAGGCAGATGTCATCAAGGCAGCGGTCATTGAGGCAGATGTGGAGTTAGGCAGGAGGTGCCAGGCCAGCTGGAGTGCTGGGTCCGCCACATGTGACGAAAACGGGACGCATAAGCTCAGCTTGCACACGTGCGACCGTCTGCCGATGGAGGCTTGCGTTCGGCACCTGCGCGACGGCGTCGTAAAGGAGGATGGCGTACCTCCAATGCTGCTTGTCTGCGATGATTTGTCTTGCACCGGTGGCAGCGACGTGTTACAGCAGGTTTACCACGCCTCTCTTCCTAGCTAAGCCGCAGCCGCACATCGCGCATCGCAAACTCTACGCCCGTGCCTCGCCATGCAGCTGTGCCGCGACTACGCAGCTGCGCTGGGCCAACAACGAGCGCAGGCGCAGCATATAGTGTCCGTCTCGTTGCAAGGCCTGGAGCTGTTCCCCGCACACGGCTCCGCACCAGAGCTGCCCGTCAGCCATGTGGACGCTTACTCCGACCCAGGCGGCTGGCTCAGGTGCAGCAGGTGGCCCTGACTGTGCCCTCCAGACCTTGTTTGCCCAAACTTGGCGCGCAGGATCATGCATCAGGGCAGCATCCAACAGCACATTAAGAATCCATGTCCCCAGCCCACATGCCATGTTTTTTGCTCATGGCAGCCCTGTCTTGTCACTGCTGCCCTGTCGTAAGAGGTGACCATGCGCTAGCGAGACTTGTCTGGCCTTAGGCTGTCTTCATGGCCTTGGGCAGTCCCATGTGCACTGCACTGCTACAGGCAAGGGGGCCTAGTGCAGTCCGTCATAACCGCTCCCAGGCTGCCATGAGCCCAACCCCCAGCACCCTGCCACCCCGCAGCCTATCACCCCTGCTGCCTGCCCCTCTTGCCTTGCTGTGGCTGCCGCCGCCCTGCAGCTCAGGCCCACTGAGCACAGCCGTGGTCCAGCAAGGCTGCCATCGACACGTGGTGGTGCAAGGTGTGACCCCAGTACTCTTCAGGACCCTCCTGACCTTCCACAGGAGCTGCTTCAAGCGCGTCATTGCTATCTCTGTGACTTAGTAAACCAGTACCTTGAAGGAGGAAGCATTGTGGCTGCTTGCCTTCTGCTATATCTAGGCTCATATCAGCTAACACCTGCGCATAAGTACTTATACCCAGGAGGCGACGTCACTCACTCTCGCACCTCCTAAGGGCACCTCCAAAGGGCAAGCCTCCAAAGGGCACCTCCGAAGGGCACAGGTGATAGCATCAGCATTATTACTTCTCATGAGCCACAGAGATGCCATGCGGCCTGTGTGCCTGGTGCACAGGCAAGGGCGGCCTGGCCACACTGTTAACTGCTATCACCAACGCCGCCCCACCAGCGACCACCAGCCTCCCTCCCTCGAGCCGGACGTTGTGTGTTGTGCTGGACAGCCTGACGCCGCTGCTGCTGCACCATAGCTCCGCCCAGGTCAGGCCAGACTGGGCTGATCTTGATGCTGACCTTGTTCCCTCAAGCTTCACTGCTGCCACTGCCTGCTGCTGCCACTGCTGCCACTGCTCTTGTCGCTTACTCAGTGGGCCCAACAATCCCTAACCCAGCTCTGCCAACTCTGTTCCCGGTCTCCTGCCCTGACCGCACCAGGTTTGCCTGCAGCTTCCAACCCACCTGCGCTGCTGCACCCCTCCCACACCTCCCCGTATCACACATTAACCACCCCCAGCCTCTACCTCAGCTTCCCCCTAGCTACTGAAACCTCCTGACTCCTGTGGCCTGCACTGACCCACTGCAGGTGAACCGCTTCATGACCCGGCTGCTGGCCTACCCTGCGGTGTCTTGTGTGCTAGCCGGGCTGCAGATGGTGAGCAGGAGGGGCAGAGCAGCAGGGGGGAGCCCGGAAAACATTCTGCACCAGCACGCAGAAACTAGCCAGAGCAGCACACATGAGCACAGGCCATGGGCGCGTGTGGCTGCAGCTCTCCTCCTTAAACCCACCCTCACCAGGCAGCCAGGGCTGGTGGGCATGGCTGCCAACCTGACCCCTAACCCGCCCATCCACCCACCCACAGACCCACCCCCATTGTAAGATGTCGTTGGCTTGGCAGTGCTGGTCAATCAGCCCACAGCAGGGAACAATTCCCTCCCCCTTACAGCACAGTTGTCCCCTACTATTACTACAGGGCAGGGGCTGTGTTATCTGTTATCCGGTTTGTTTGCATGCAGCAAGCATCCGGTACCACTACGTGATTCACTACCCCAACCCGCTTGCGAAGGCCGGGAAATCTATGATGGCATGAAACACATGCTCTGATGTAAGCAACAGCTTAAGCATTGCCTAGTGCACACATGCTACTGTACTACAGGCTGCTGGGCTTGGGCCTTGGGGGCTCGCTCTCGCAGCTTCTTGAAGCCCAGTGCTGGATACTCCCTGCCCTGGGCAGGAAGCCTTCCTCGGTGTTGCCACCTGCACAGCTCCAGTGGGCGCCACTTGCTCTCCCCTGCCCGCTGGAGGTTCAGGGCTGCGTTGCAGTCCCTGTCCACCCATTTGCCCAGCTTCCCAGGGGTGGCCTGGGCCAGGTAAGGGCACCACATGAGGCCCCGCACTGGCGCCTCAAACCGCTTGCTCCAGGCTGACCGCAACAAGCGGTCCTGCACCTGATCTGGCTTGGGCTTCCAGCCTTGCAGCCTGGTGGGCTTGAAAAAAAACCCAGACCTCCCCCTTACAGCGCATGCCCCTTGCCAAAGGACGCTTTCCACTGACTCTACCCACCTACCCTGCTGCTGCCCCTGCTACTGCCCCTGCTACTGCCCTTGCTGCTGCCTGGGTCCTCAGGACCTGCATGACAGTCACGCGGTGGCTGGACTGCAGCGCTGCGCCAGCTGCCTGGCATCACTGCAAGCGGTGCCCGCCCTGCTGGCCCAGGCCCTGAGCCACACTGGGCAGGGCCGGCCCCACGCTTGCCTGACCTTCCGCTACAAGGCGCGGCGCACTGGTGGGCACAGAGGGGCAAGGGTGGGGGCAGCAGGGGCAGGAGGGCAGGCACATGCACAGGCAGGAACAGCAGTAGGGCCCACGGGGGGGCAGGGGTGGCATGTGTCAGCAGGTGGGGTGGGAAGCAGCAGGGGCAGCAGCCATGGTGACCTACTGTGCCTGCCTGCCTGCCTGCCTGAGCTGCTGCTACTGGTGCACTGGCCCCCTCTCCCCTCCCCCCCTGTGTGCCAGACCACATGCCTGCCTGCTCCCCACCCCAGGGCGTATGAGGGCTGAGAGTGTGCTGTACCAGCTGGCTGCAGCCCAGAGGGGTGTCAGGACCTGGGCCGCCCCGCCCCACCTGGCCGGGGTGCTCACCCCTGAGGCCCTGGTCACCCTGGCCCTGCGCCCCGCACCCTCCCCACACACATCCAGTGCCCAGGCCCCCCTCGCCAGCAGTAAGCAGCCAGGTGGCCCACCCTCTGCCAGCCACCTCCTTGGAGGCCCGCTGGGTAGTGGGTCTGGGGGGGAGGCAGGGGTGCACCCAGCCCTGGGGTTGCAGAGCCAGGGGCAGCAGGGAGCGGGTCAAGGACCAGCTGCTAACGTGCCTGGCTTGGGGGCCCCTAGCACCCCTGTCGTGGGTTTGCAGCCAGTCGGCTGGGACCCCCTCAGCAGCCGCCAGCCTGCAGGTCCTGGGGCTGGCATGCGCCTGGAAGTCACTGAGGCGGTGGGTGTGCTGGGGCCGGCCTGGGCTATGTCCCGCATCCCTAGCTGTCCTCACCTCAGCACTGCTGCTGCTGCCTCCATGACGTTGCTGCGGATGAGCCACTGGCCACGACTGCGCCTGACCATGGCTGTGTCCCAGGACCTGGTCACCAGGGTGTGTGGGGTGACATTGTGTGCCACCCACCTCCACTGGCAACCACTTGGCCTGCAAACCCAGTGCGGGGCTACTGGCTGGAGTCCGGCTGATGGCTGTGCGCTGCTGCAGGCTGTCACAGCTGTAGGGGCCAGGCAAGCACTAGGGGCTGCTGGGAGGGCGCAGGCAGGGCCCTGCAGATGCAGCAGTGCAGGGAGGGCGCAGGCAGCGCCCTGGCCCTGGCAGCTTTTTGTTGAGACCTGGCATCCGGGGACCCTGCTCCTGCTCAGTGGTGATGCCAAGTGCATGCTCAGTCGAGCACTGGTGGCAGGGGCTTGTGGCAGGCGGGTGTTGTGCAGCGCGACCCAGCCCAAGCAGCTGTACAAGCCACACTGCTGTGCTTCAGGCTGCTGTGTCCTGTGCTGTGCTGGATAGGAGCGGCGGGCTCGCGAGGCAGTCGTGCTGCCCTATGAGCACCAGGGCCAGGCTGCGGCGTATCACACAGGTGCGCTGCATGCTTGCATGAGATGCAGCAAGAACTGCAGGCCCCGGCTCTACCTGACCTCATTGTCGAGCCAATGTCGGCCTGCTGGCAGCAGGGGATTGGCGTGAGTACCTTCCTAGCGCTGCTGGTGGCACTGGAAATGAGCAAGGGCGGCTGGGTAGCTTGGGAGCCGATTCTCGCCGGCATGCCCGACGGCAGCCCCAGGTGGAGACGGGTGAGCAGCCCCGGCCCAAGCTCGGCAGCATCCTGTACGTGCGTGACTCTGATGAGGAGCAGGGAGGGTTGCATGACTCAGACGAGGACCCTGATGATGACTTGGACTTATAGGCTGGGAAGACTGACAAGCAAACCCGAGGCTGTTGGGGCTGCTGTGATCCGTTTAACAAGATTTTGTAGCAAGTGACCTGCGTTTCTTTACGTGCCCTTTCGACAACATGTCAGTCGGTTAATGGCTAACCAAACCCTGCACTTCAGCATAGAGTCTACCGCGCTGCCACCCTGTGAAACGTCGTTCGTGTGCAGCAGCTGTTATCTAGCGTCAGCGCACTCCAGTTTCCGCACTTCTTCCGCTACAACCCAGCAAAACAGAATGAACACACAGCGTCTGGTATATGCAGGGGGACTCTAGCTGACTGCGGCAGTGGGCATTTTGACAATGGAACGGGTGAGAATGACTGGCCCAGCAGCAGCGTCAAAGTGCACAAACGTGCTCAATTCTTCAGTACCGTAAATAAGCAGCAACGCTATTGCGCATGAACTGAAGTGAGCTGGCGTGAACATTGCGCAGTGGGAGAAGCTCGAGGATCAGCGCATCGGAGAGGGTGTGCATTTATGAAGCAGTCTGCTGCCAGCTGTTGTTCATGTTTGAACCCGGCCGGGAACGATTGAACTGCCATTCGTGACTGCAGGTACTTACGGTGTTGTATTCAAGGGTAGAGACAGGCAGGATGGCAAGATAGTAGCTCTAAAGAAGATTCGGTTGGAGTCAGAGGAGGAGGGGGTGCCCAGCACAGCAATACGGGAGATTTCCTTGCTGAAGGCCCTCAACCACCCATGCGTCGTCAGGTACCTATACAGTAAGCAGCACTGCTTTCCTGATGCAGAGAGCACCCACGTTTTGCTGATTAAAATGTGTGCAACACACAGGCTGCATGATGTGGTGCATAGCGACCGCAAACTCTACCTGGTGTTCGAGTTTTTGGATCTTGACCTCAAGAAGCTCATGGATTCTACACCCAGCATCAAAACCAACCACCGCATGGTGAAGGTAGGCTTTGCTACTTCTTTCTGCTCCTATCATGTGGCCCTGATCCTAACGCCGCGATGGCTATGTCACCATGTATGCAGCTTTTCCTATGGCAAATGCTTAGTGGGATTTGCTACTGTCACTCAAGGAGGTAGGTGTACAGCCAGCGATAGGTAACCACCTTGCAGACATGTCAATTTCAACATGTCTATCTCAGTACTTACAACCAGTCAGTGCACGGACCCATGTGTGCATCCATTGTGGTCACAGGGTGCTGCACAGAGACCTGAAGCCACAGAACCTGTTGATTGACAAAACTCGAAACCAGCTCAAGCTCGCAGACTTTGGGCTTGCTCGTGGCATTGGCATCCCAGTGCGGGCTTACACCCATGAGGTAATAAGGCAGAGTCTTGCTAAGAAAACATCCGCATGTCTGTCACCAGCACCAGGGTTTCATGCTACTGACAGGTGCGTTTCAGCCGTCAGCCATCATAACTGCTGCACGTTTTCATCACGTGTTACAACACACCGTGATTGTATTTGAGATGTCAGCTGGATGATTCACACAGGGCATGCCGCAACACTGCAGGTCGTGACGCTGTGGTATCGAGCTCCAGAGATCCTGCTGGGCACCAAGACCTACAGCATGCCAGTGGATGTGTGGTCCATCGGCTGCATTTTTGCAGAGATGGTCAACCACAAGCCCCTCTTCCCAGGCGACTCGGTCAGTAGACCTTGCGTGCGTGTTGAATCAGCTCAGGGGTTCACCACTGGCCGTAGCCTGTTGTCCATCACTGTGACTCCCGGCTGCACAGGAGATTGATCAGCTGTTCAAGATCTTCCAAGTGATGGGCACACCGGATGAGCAGCGGTGGCCAGGAGTGTCTCAACTGCCTGACTACAAGGACACTTTTCCCAAGTGAGTCAGCTGCGCACGCTGTGTTCCACAAAGACCACAGCACGGTCATGCTCTTCATGATGCTAGGGATCAGTGCTGCTGGTGAACAGTACTGCTGGTGAAGCCACGTTCAGCTTGACACAAACCGGCTCCATCTTTGGCTCTACAGCAGCAGTTGTGTAGCAGCAGTGCACTGACACAGCTGCTGATTGCTTGCAGGTGGCACCCGCGCCAGTTGAGTGAGATTGTGCCCACTCTGGAGCCAGCAGGAGTGGACCTGCTCAGCAAAATGCTGGTCTACCTGCCCCAATCCCGCATCACTGCACGCGAAGCAGTGCAGCATGAGTACTTCCATGACATCCAGGGCATCATGCAGTCCCTGCAGCCCACCACTCACTGATCTGGCCCCTGGCATTACTGGCATGACATCCTCCACAGCCCTCACTCAGTGGCCCGTGATGGATGGTGCATGGCCGGTGAACAGCCTGTGCAGGCACATGAGCATGGTTGCATGCACTGCAGGTGGCAGTGTGCTGTCCTGCCCATGTTTGGCAGTACAGTGATGTGGCCCCCTTGACTCGTTGTGTGGCTGCTGCGGCGGCTACAGTGATCAAAACGCAGGTGTGCAAGAACCCCTCAGCGGGCGTAAGCAGTTAGTAGACAGGCGCGCTAGGCTGGCAGGTGGCGGGAGATAGGCAAGAGGCGGCTCAGCCAGTAGCCACATCAGTCTCAATAGAGCTCAGTCATGCGTTGGCAAAGCTGATGGACCACGACTCAAGGAACCAAGGCTGATGGCGGTTGCGTGTGATGGCATGTATGTGCAGTGGTGGAACAATGCTTGCACAGTAGGCACTCCAACTGGGGAGAGCATGACGTGTGAGACACAGTGGAACACAAGGAAGTGTAAGGCCCCACCCTTCCAGGCACTGACATTGACAAGTAGCATGATGCAGCAAAGGAGACAGGTGACAGGTGATCATGCCACGTGATTCTGAAGGGTTTATGGCAAATCTGCAACGTTTGCGTCTGGTCACATGTTTGATGATGGTGGCTTACACCGCTTGAGCCGCACCGCTTGGCCCCCTCTAGGGGTTCGGGACTTTCTGCGACGCACTTTAAAGCAAGGTGTAGAAACAAAGGTGCACATGGGTCAGTCGAGCAAGTTCTCATTATCGTTCCGAAAAGACATGGCATACTCCGGCTGCTCCCTGATGGATCTCGTGGCAGTTCACTCGAAGATAAAATGCATGGCGTCATCCACACTGACTACATCTACAACACAGGGAACATTCGGGCCTAGCAGACAAACAAAACTCTTTCAACAAGGAACAACATGTTTGACTGTGGGTAATTTCGCTCAGCTACTCAATCAAGTCGAAGCATTCTCGGTTGCACCCTTGATGACCACAAACCCCACACCGGTGGCACTTTCGTTCCAGCCAACTGGAGACCACTGGGCAGCTCACCAAAACTAACAGCTTGATGCTGCTGGGAAGCCCTGACTAGGCTGGCTTGCTGCCCATGGTCATGCGCTTGTTGACCTCTGCCACAACTGCGTCAACTTGAGCTGTGCTGACATCAGGCCGTGCTGCCTCCACAAGGCCACGAAAGGCAGCCTTGCTAACCTGGCGCCGCTGTCCAATCACCTACCTTGACAGCCTGCCCCTGCCACTGGTCTTGCTGCCCACTGCCACCTGCAGACACGGGAAAGCACAGCACACGCACGGCAGGACTTGATGCACGGGAGTCACAATGTCAGTCAGTTTCGGCGCCTTTCATTTGCGGCTTACCGGCTGCGCAGGGTGCGGGGGAGACGGGGCGCTTGCGGGTCTTTTCCGGGGACATTACAGGGACTGAGCAACACCATCGAAGCGGAGTGGCCGTGCTAGAGGGTGCATCAGGTTGCCGTCCGGAGGGCCGGCAACCGGAGTGGGGCGGAAGTGATATTCATTACACAATTCACATGCCATCTTCAACCCACATAGTTTACAAAGCATTGTTCACATGTTTGCATCAACAACACAGACACCTGACACTCGGGGTTGACTAGCTGCAGCTGGCTATCGCTGCCGGGCCTAGCAGACCCTACTGCGCCACAGACTGCTGCTGGTTAGTACGATTTGCCTTCTCTGCAGATTTCTTCTCAAAGGCCCTCAACATGTGCAGCCGGTCAGCCTCGTCAACACTCAGCCCAGCAAGGGGGTCTTTACTCTTCATCGCCAGCCACGACTTCTTCCTCCTGCGGACACAACGGAAGCTAACGGTCAGCGAGGCTCAACTCGTCTGCTGTGTGGGACTGGCCAGACTGCACGGCTGAACCCTTGCCCGCACCTGTCAGCGACGTACCAAACCTCTCGCCCGAGGATTTGCAATAGAGCTAGCAGCACCGGCAAGAAGAACGGCATGTACACCCCGACCTTGTGCGACTCAGGGAACGACAGTTGTGCCAACACCGCGGGGTGCGACACCGCCGCCTGGGCGTGCGCATGCGCCAATCGGCCTTGCGCTGCTGCATCTGCCCCGCGGCCCTGCTGCGTCAGTGCGATCGCGGCGGTCAAAGCCGTTAGTGAAGTTCGCACATGCGCTGCGAGTACGTCGGGCATGGCCAAGTTCGGCAACGACTGAACGAGACGTGACAGGCTGGCAAGGAGGCGAGCCGCTGACGCGATGTCGTATGCGGTGCGGGCCTGAACCAGACCATCAACCTCCCAGACAGATACGCCAGACAGAGGCGACAGAGCGCGCATGCCACTCCCCGGCTGACCCTGCTGCTGGCCCCTTGCACTCCTTGTGCCACCTGGAGTCACACTCCCAGTGGTGTGACCCAGGCCAGCCACCTGATTAGGCAAGCTAGGGTGCAATGTCTGCTCCAGGCTGGCTTGCTGGCTCTCCCTCAGGCCCAGCAGCAGCCGCAGCTGGGCCAGCACCAGTCCTGCGTAAGTGTGCATGAAGTGATCATCCAGGTATATGAAGCCCTGAGGGGGTTTGGGTGTTGTGCTGGAGCAGGGAAGGCGTTGGGGAGAGTCTGGGTAGGTGGCAGTAGAGCCACAGGTTGGCGGAAGAAGGGGAGAGAGCAAGGAGGTCAAGGAAGGCTGGGGCGGGGAGGTCAGGGAGCTGGTGTGGTGAGGGCAGGGAGGGCTGGGGTCGCTGCTGTCATGAGGTCTATGCTCCAAGCCACTGGGGTTGCCCTGTGAGGCCATGGGTGTGACAGCGGGAAAGGCCGGCATGACGTGGACCGCACCCCAAGAGGGCGTGGTGAAGCTGTTGGTGGGGGAGGGGCTGCCGTCCGGCTGCAGCAGCAGAGTAGGCTGCTGGGCAGCTTTGGGTGCATGCAGCACCATGTGCAGGACATGCACAGGCACATGGGCAGGGAGCGGCACGCTGTGGAATGCGGGAGTGGCAGCAGGGTGTGCGCGCTGCTGCTGCTGCTGCTGCTGCTGCTGCTGCATGGTCCAAGGCACCGCCCCGAGGCCAGCACCCACTCCCCAGTCAGGGTCTGCGTACTGGGCCCAGCGCTTGGACCGCACCACCCACGCCCGCAGCCCTGCATGCCAGCGGGGTGTGACCCGGGCGGGGCTCAGCACCTGCACCTGGCTGCTCACACCCACCTGCGCAGGTCAGCCAGGCAGCACCTCCCTGTCCGCCTGGCACGCCGACACCACACCCCTGGAGCGCATGGAGCCAGCCAGCTGCATGGCGCCTGATCCATGGCGACTGGTGCGGGGGTACCCACCCAGTGACATGAGCAGCCCCCCTACAGCCAGGCACTGCGCCCACTTACCTGCATCAGGGGGGCCAAGGCCTGCTGCAGGGGGGCCAGGTAGCGGTGCTTGAAGTCAGCAAAGCGCCAGTGAAGGAGCGGTGGCATCGTGAGGTCTGCGTCAGGAGCCTGCGCTTGTGGCCCTAGGCTGCCCTCAGCTGCCTCACCCCCTGGGGGTCCAGGGCTAGGGGGGGCGGCCCCTGGGGGCTGGGGGGGCGGCGCCAGGGGCAGAGCCCCCTCGGAGTTGAGCAGGGCAAAGGCCAGTAGGGTCTGCCCGGAGGCTGAGGTGGGCAGCTGGGCGGCCAGGGCTTGAGCGGTGTGGGGGTCTGCAACGCACATGCCATGGAGCGGCAAGGTGTCAGGGAGGAAAGGTACGGCAGGGGAAGAACGGCTTGGATAGGAGAGGCAGGGGCAGAGGCAGGAGCAGGGGCAGAGGCAGAGGCAGGGGTGGAGGCAGGCAGGGGCATGGGGGTTGTCCGGGGCAGGGTGTCCTGCAGGCAGCAGCAAGCACGCCAGGTGCCAACAGATGAGGGTTGAGGCAGAGAGGGATGAGGGTTGGTGGCAGGGGCAGAGAGGAGGTGGCGACAGATGACTGTAAGTGTTGAGGCGCACCACTGAGGGCAGCGAAGGTCCGTCCCATGGCAACTGCCACACGTCCCTCCAGCAGCTGTTGCAGGTCAGACTCTCCCACTCCGTCCGCTCCCGCGCGAGCCCCAGGCATGGCCCACACCCAGGCATGGCGGTGGCCTCCCACCACCACCTCCCCACCCTCAGCTGCCTGGGCCCCTGCTGACCGCGGCAGCACCAGCACCAGGTACTGCCCTGGCCCCCCCTCATGCTGCCCTTGCCTTGCTTGCTGGGCGTAGCGGCGCTGCTGGGTCAGCAGGGTGGTGTGCAGCAGGTCGTCCAGCTCCAGCTCACCCAGCCCTTCCAGCCAGCGCAGCCAGCTCCCCCCAGGGGCCAGGTCACCGGCCTGCCTGCTGCTGTCTAGGCTGCAGGACCGGCCAGCTTCCCCATGCCCTTGCCTGTCCTGCTCCTCCTGCTGCTGCTGCTGCTGCTGCTGCTCCTGGTCCTGTTGCTGCTGCTCCTCTTGCTGCTGCTGCTGCTGTGCCCAGTAGGCTGCAGCCAACGCTGGTGCCAGCTCCAAGCAAGCAGCAGCACTGCCAGGCCATGACCGGAGGTGGCCAGGCTTGGTGGCTGAGGTAGGGGGAGGCACTACGGGGGTCCAGGCAGCAGTGCGGCAGGCTGGACTTGGGCCGACCTGCTCCTGGACCACGCTGACCCTGAGCTGCAGCCAGAGGTGGGGTCGGCTGGCTCAGGCTGGGCACAGCAGCCGGAGGGGCGGGCGGGCGGGCAGGCTGGCAGGCAGGTAGGTCAGGGTCACAAGCTGCAGTTGAGGTGCGGTTGGAGGGCCAGGCACCAGGTTGGAGCTTCCCTAGCCACCCAGTGGTGCAACCTGGCCGCAAGCTGCTGCCCTGCTAGCATCCTGCAGCCTGCAGCTGCCTGCCCCCTGGTGCCCTGACTGCCTAGTAGTACCCGGCACCCTCAGCCACCTGGTCTTGGTGTTGCGCGGGCAGAGCGGCTGCAGCTGAGATGCTGCGGTGCATGGCAGCGGCCAGCAGGCCCCCCTCCAGCTCCCAGCCTGCGGGTCAACAGGGCCCACCCCTTGCTGCCAGCGGCCTGTCAGCCCACGTGCCCTAGCAGCTCAGAGCTTGAGACAGGAGCCGCCCTGTCGGAGATGCCCTGTCAGGGATGCACTACTGCTGGCTGGCTGGGTGCTGGTGGGCTATAACCTGTCGCTGGCTGAGCCTAGGGCCTAGGCAGGCTGGATTGGCACAGGCAGGCGGGGGACAGCATGGGAGTCTCACGCACCCGTCCCAAGCAGGTAGACTTGGATGTGGACAGGCGCCCGCACAAAGCTGTGCTCCAGGGCGGCCCCAGCTGCTTGCATGTCAGCGTTGGGCAGGGCTGGTCGTTGGATGCTGGTCGTGATCCACCAAATTGGCAACCCTGAAGTGGGGATGGTGAGCAATCAAGGTGCAGCAGGGCAGGTGGCACTCCCATGATGCGATACACCGGTAGTCGAGGACGCACCACACAGCACATACGCGACTGCGGCCAGCACTACGAGGAGCCGCGAAGTGCTTGCGCCTGTATCCCCCATGTGGCCGGTCACACACGCGGTCTACTGCGTCCACCGTAGTGACATTGCCAACTCCGAGTATCTGTGCCTGATCCTCTCGTCGGGGCCGGATAGCTAGTTTACATGCGAGACATGCACACAAATAAGCTGGCATGGCTCAACAAAGGCCTGCGGTGGCGGCCTTCCTTGTCTTATGCTCAAAGGCGGGCTGGTGCGTATACAGTAGCTTTCAGGCCACTGTTCACGTTCAATAAGGAGAGCTCGAGATAACTTTGAGAGCAAGAGCATGTTCACGGGCGTACGCGGTCAGTTAGGTCATCCATATTGGGTCATGGCTAGCTTCAGACTTAGTCAGCTCAGGCACACGGACCCACCCTGCTTACTTGAGGCGACGCTAGATGGGGGATATGGTATTGAACAAGTATGACAATGGACATGGACATGAACGATTACATATGCACACAATGCTGATGTACTAAAGCTGTATTATTTATGCATGGGCAGATCTCTGTGTGTAGATGATGTAAGTGCCGCTGGTCATCATAGAAAATGAATTCACTGCATGACATGGTCAGTGGCCATGGCCATGTCAGGGTCGACGGTTGTTCAAGAGCTGTGTGGCCCCATCCTTCTATTCCTTCATCAATGCCGCTGGCCTCAACACCAACATAGCCAGCCTCAAAATCCACCACGTCTACACTGCATTCCACAAGCCGTGGATTGGCCCCTGCCTGGGCTGTAGCCCGAGCCCCCGGGGGTGCTATTGCTACTATGCTATAGCGCTGGCCAACTACCTGGGCTTGGCTGGCTATGGGTGCTGAGTGGGGGTGAGTGACGTGATACCAGCCTGCTGATAGGCTGTCTGTCAGCAGGCCGGCAGCCCATCATTGCAAGACCTCTGAGGCCATCAGGGCGCCAGAGGGGTCTGGTCAGCCCTGATGCTAGGATGGCTAGCTGCACTCCGCACCCACACTATATGTGCAGTGTGCAGCTCAGGTGCCGTCTGGTCACAGAGGGCCACAGCGCAGCAGTGGGCCAGCCCGCACCCCTCAGCGGCTCCAGCTGTTGCCCTTGCCCTGGGCACCATCCATGTACACGATGACCAGCCAGTAAATGCGCCACCCAGCCAGAATCTTTGAGATCACCACGCCCGCGATGTTGCCCCTGCAGGTGTCCATGTCCAGGTGGACAGCTCATGCAGACCTGGTGCCAGCAGCCCAGGGGCAGCCTGGGTGTACAGGGTGTGTCCTGTGCGGCTTGCTTGTGTGCACCTGCCTTGTGTCCGCCATGCTGGGCCGCAGCAGGCGGGGGGCTTTGCCCTTTGGAGGTGCCCTTTGGAGGTGCCCTTTGGAGGCTTGCCCTTTGGAGGTGCCCTTTGGAGGCTTGCCCTTTCGAGGTGCCCTTTAGAGGTGCCCTTTGCAGAGAATGAGTGACATCGTTGGTGCGAGAATGAGTGACATCGCATCCTGGGTCGGTGTGAGCAGGTGTTAGTAGATATGAGCCTAGTGGCGCAATGCCTCCGAGGAAGCGGCCCAGTGCCGCGGAGCAAGAGCCGCTTCCGATTGAAAGCCCGCGAGTAGTCGTGGTGTGGTCCGCTGCAACTGTGCAGTCCGGTGAGCTCCGCGTTGCTCACATCGCTACTGTTCATGCCAGCGCAGGTCCTAGGACCCCTCCAGCCAAACAACGCGAGGAGCGAAGGGCTGAATGGAACACCCAGCGCCGACAGGTACGCACCCCCGCCTTGTATGCCCCAGCACTGCTCGTGTCCCCGCACTATTGGTGTCCCCGCATTGCCGGATTGGTGTCCCCGCATTGCCGCATTGAGGGGCAGGGTGGTGCTTGTGGATGAGCACCGCACCAGCCGGGTCAGCTCAGCAGTGAACAGCCGACAGCCCGGTGAGAGGCAGCTGAACAAACGCAGGGCCACCAGGCCTGCAGACTGGAAGCCCCAAGCAGGGCAGGTGCACCACCGCCTAGTGCGCCCAGCCTGGAGCCAGCAGCGTGACCAGCCAGTTTGGGGCATGATGTGGTGCCCTGTAGTGGCCCCCCGCAAGCCCCCACAGGCCCCACGCAGCAGCCAGGAAGCCTTACAGCCAGCAGCCTCAGAGCCTGGGCCCAGCACTCCCCTGCCAGCCAAGTGCAGCAAGCGCACCAAGGCTGAGCCGGCAGCTGAGCCCAACAAGGCCCAGGGCAAGGCTGTCAAGGCAAAGCCAGCACCACAGCCAGGCAGGTGGCTGGACAGGGACTGCAATGCGGCACTGAACATGCAGCGCATTGGGGGGAGCAGGTGGTGGCCGCTGGAGCTGTGCTGGTGGCCAGAGCAGGGGAAGCTGCCAGCCAAGGGCAAGGAGTACCCTGGCCTGGGGTACAAGCGGCTGCGAGACAAGCCACCCAAGGCCCAGCAGCAGCAGCAGCCCGCTGTGGCACAGTAGTGTGTAACCCCCCTTTGTTGAGCTGTCATCAGCTTTCAATTAGTGCATTGTTTTGTCATGCCATGTTTTGTGCATGTTTTTGCATAGCCCTGTCACAGGGGTCAGGCAATGCTGTAGGTGGTAGGCGACCATGACCATGTGTATGCCGTGTATAAGCCATGAGCATGCCATGCGATGGGAACACCACACAGATAAAACACCGTTTTGTAGTGGTCCACAATTAGTGTGTTCGACTGCAATGAAGGCTCAAGGTTGAGGGCCAAGGTGCTGGGCCGCAGCAGCAGCATGGCAGGGCCCCACCGGCGTCATGGCGGGTGCTGAACAGAGCCAGGATAGACACAGGCTGGTGAACAAGAGGCCTGTGAGCCTGGCTGCAGCCGTAGCAAGCCCATGCACACGGTGGGGTCCTGGTTGCTTCCCGCTCCCCCTACTGGAGGTCCATATGGCTCTGGCAGCGCTGAGGCTGCTGTGCGGGTGTCTTGGGCAAGGTAGGGGCTGGGAGGTGGTGGTCATAGGGGAAAGGTAAGGTGCATGGCTGGGGAGAAGGGGGGGCTGTAGGAGCATGGGAGGGAGGCTGGCCAAGCCATGCCTTTGCTGTGTAGTGTTCCAGGAAGTGCAAGGAGGACGTGGGGTGGGCGTGTGCATGCTGCCTAGCCATAGCTTGGCGAGCCTGCCATGAAGGGACTAAAACAGACAACAGGCAACACGACTGGCAGGGCTCACTAGCAGTCCCTGTAGTGTTCCTGCTTGCATGAGTCTAAGGTATGTCTGGTGAGCGATGCCATGACCACACCCCAGCTCCAAGCTTCATGACGGCACCTGCTGGGGACTTGAGCAGCAGCTGCCTGACTGCCTGACTGCCCGGAGGACTCACGATGTCCAGCCGCCTGCAGCCCGAGCCAGAGCCCATGCCGCCCCTATGTACAGGAAGTCTCCCAGCAGCAGCGACTCCATGACGACCTGCATGCGGCCAGCAGGCAGGGTGCAGGTAAGCCCCTGTGCGTGACTGCTGCCAGGCTCCGGCAGGCTCCAGCCATGACTGGCACAATGACTCGGTGGGGCTGCATGCAGCTGTAACTGAGTGTAGTGGAGACCAAGTCAGGTTGCAGGAACTCAGTGGTGGGTGTCGACATACTAAATGACCCTGTGCTAGACACATACTTGCATACAGGCTCAAACAACACACAAGGATGGTGCCGGTCACACATGCACGAC
The DNA here is from genome assembly GCA_030144725.1 of Haematococcus lacustris. Lineage (NCBI taxonomy): Eukaryota > Viridiplantae > Chlorophyta > Chlorophyceae > Chlamydomonadales > Haematococcaceae > Haematococcus > Haematococcus lacustris. Next base: position 10,094,867 of record JASKMD010000017.1, read on the forward strand.
CTACTGCCTCTACCGTAGTGCCATTGCCGTTACTGACATTGCGGGCTTCAACTGTCTGTACTGTTGCCTGATCATCTAGTCGACGCCGGCTAGCCAGTTTGCATGATAGACATAATGGACACAAATAAGCTGGCATGGCTCAACAATGGCATGCAATGGCAGCCTCCTCAGTCTTCCACGACAGCTCGCTCAGCACCTTGGCCCTCAATCTTGAGCCTTCGTTGCAGTCGACCACACTAATTGTGGACCACTACAAAACGGTGTTTTATCTGTGTGGTGTTCCCATCGCATGGCATGCTCATGGCCTATACATGGCATACACATGGTCATGGTCGCCTACCACCTACAGCATTGCCTGACCCGTTAGGGCTATGATGTAGAGTTGGCATGACAAAACATGCACTAAGTGTAAGCTGATGACAGCTCAACAAAGGGGGGCATATACTACTGTGCCACAGTGGGCTGGGTGTAGGGTGGCTTGTCTCGCAGCCGCTTGTAACCCAGGCCAGACCAGGCTCAGCGTAGGCAACCTGCCTGGGTGTGCCTTTCCATTGCAGTGCCATGCATGTCCATAAAATGCTTGGATGCCTGGCCAGGAGCCAGGGGTGGCAGGTGGCTTACCAGAAGCGCGGGGACATTGTTGGATATGAGGGCACGTGCTTCTACGTACGTCAGCACCGCCAGGAGCACAGCGTACTGCACACGATTGCACGCTAGCAGATGGGTTAAGTATGCTAGCATAATGGGTCGCTTGGGCTTTGTTGCTCAACGTGCACAATAACAAGCCATGTGCTTGCACGGCATTGTCTACGGTCTGGTGTCTGCAGGCCTTGCCATCAATGTGACGCCCTGACTCTATTGTGTTGTGATGGCGCAACGTGCATCGTACCCAGTACACAAAAGCTGAGGCGCCCTCTCCGAAAAACTCTGGCTTATTCGTCTTAGTTTTCTCCGGTACGAATTGCAGCAAAAACTTGGCGGGGTTTGTCAGCATAAGGCACATACTGACTAGGTTGAGCGCTAGTTCTATAAAGAAAAAGATGCGAGCAGCGAGCTCCCCACCATTCTGCAGGCCAAACACCATGCTGCGTAGCGTCTTTCAAAACAGCAGGCTGCTGGAGGAGCTGGTGAGTTTGGTGGGCCTGCTGGATGTCGTGGGATGTGAATCGCCTCCTGTACGGAATGTACGGCAGAGTGAGATGCAGCGATGACGTTCGAGTCATGGTGTGCTGCTTGCTTGGCGGATGGGGCACGCTCGAAACCGAACTCTAAGAAAGAACGGCTTGCAACGTGCGTGAGTTTCTTTTGCCTGAATCACTGGAAGCCCAGTACAGCAGATGGGCCCTTCTGCAAGCTGACTAAGCCCACGCACGACACACAGCACACTGCCTGACCTGCTGCTGCTGCTGTTTGGCAGCTGCTAGGCAGCTGCTTAGCAGGAGGCTGCGAGCCGGGGAACTTCCTGGCAAGTCCATCTCCAGCGGCTGCCACTTGCTCTCCTCACTGCAAAAGCTGAGGCGCCCTCTGCGAAGTGATGGGGTGCAGATGGGATGCATACAGGGCACTGCATGCTGCTGCCTCTGAAGGCCGGCTGCGAGGCTGCAGGCTGGCTTTGACCCAAGCCGCCCCAGCGGGTGGTCTGCAGGCAGTTGGCTGGCGTGACAGAGGCTTGTGCTGCAGACTGGGAGGTGCGTGGCACCAGGGAAACAGATGCGACCGTGACCGCAAGGAGGCTGCCGGGACAGGGCAGCAGAGAGGCAGCAGCCACCACCAGGGCCAGCTGGGTTGTGCCTGCATGGGCATGGCTGGGGCTGGGGTGACCCCTGGGCTCCGGGCTGCAGGCTGCATGGGGGTAGGCTTCAGGCTGCATGGCGGCTGTGGCCCTCACTGTCACGATACTGCACACTGTGCCGGCTTTGCTGTGTCGGCATGCTGCCACTGGCTTTAGGGACACAGGTGGTGGACAACGCTGGAGCCCCTCCAGGGGTTTCAAGCGAATGGTGTGGCAGGGCATCACGCTGCTGGGCCAGGCGCTGGGGCAGAGAGGTGCCGGGGGGCCAGGGAGGAGGCAGTCAGCGCAGACCCGGCGGGGCAGCAGATGGCTCCTGGCCCCACGGCTGGGGCAGCGGCTCCCTAGGTGCAGGTGCTGAGGGGATGGCACCTGGCTGGCCTGACCTGGCCTGGCTGCTGGCGACAGCAACGGCTTTGGGGTGTGCGGGGATTGATCCTGGGGTCTACTCAGCCACCTTCAAGTTCATGGCTGCGGATGGGCGGCTTGTACGCCTGGAACCCCATCCTGACCTTGCGTTTGGGGCCAGGGGCGCCCTCCCCCTCAGCGCTGCCACCGACCAGGGCCGCGGACGCCGCCGCTGCAGCTGCCCCTGCCCCATTGGCGGTGGTAGGCTGCGTGGCGTCGCTGCCTGAGCCAGCCCTGACCAGCGCGCTGCTGGCCGCATTGACCCCATTGCCTGTACTGCGTGCTGCGAGGGTGACAGGGGCGCGGGCACTGGCCAGACTTCGCTGCAGGGGGGCCGGAGCAGCCATGGACGCGCTGCCACTAGCAGTGGCGACGGTGGTGGCCGCTGCAGCTGTGGCAGGCCCCTTGGAGCTGTCCCTGGCTGCACCGAGGCCAGAGGTAGGGGCTCGGGCGGCACCTGGCCCCCTCTGGCTGCCCCCTGCTGGGCCTGAGGAGGGTGGCGGCCTGCCAGGGGCCGGGGCTGTGGCGGGTGCAGGCTGGCTGGGCGCTGCGCCCCGGGCCAGCACTGAGGGCACTGCACTGCTGGGCCTGCCAGTGGCCGCTGCAGTGGCTGCTGCTGCTGCAATGGCGGTGGCGGTGGCATTGGGGCCAGTGCTTGCAGAGCTGAGGTGGCCAGCCCTTGACATGATGACCTTGGGAGCGTGGGTGGAGGGGGTGGAGGGGGTGCGTGCCTGGACAGTGCTGGTGATGGTGGCGGGTCCTGCAGGCTCCTTGCTGCTGCTGCTGCTGCTGGCAGGGGGCCCTGCCTTGCTGTCACCTGCAGGGTCACGGCCGCCACGGCTGCTGCCCTTGACTGCTGCGGTGGCTGCGGTGGCTGCGGTGGTGGCTGCGGTCTGAGCCTTGCTGCTGGCCCCTTTGCTTGTGGGCCTGGAGTTGGGGCCAGTAATGACAGTGCCAGGTTTGCCCACCTGCAGGGGCAAACGTCACACCCAATTGCTAGCTAGCTGGTCCTATCTGCCTGACGCATGCAAAGCACACCAGCATGGGCTGAAGTGTTGGGACGCTGTGGTGCTGTGGTGCTGCCCTCCTTGAGCAGGACTGGCTAGTGTGGCAGGATTGTGCATGCAAGGTGCCAGGTGCACGCAAGGCATTTGCTAGGCTCTGTCGTGTAGGACCAAACCCCTTGCCCTAACCCTAGCCCACACCACCCTCTGGCAGTGCATGCATGCTCCCATACTGCCCATACTGTCATGGGTCGTGCAGGAGGGGGCCCACCTGGTCGTCCTGATCTGGCCTAGCTCTGCGCCGCACGCCCCCAAGCTTCATGGCGGGGTTGCTCTGGTACTTTGCCTTGAGGTACTCCAGCAAGGCATTGGTGGGGGGGCCGTCAGGGGGGGTGCCAGCCATGGCTGCGGCCCGCTCCTGAGACTCGCGCTGCGCTGCCGCACTGGGCAGCAGCGCCGGGCCGTCCTGCAGCTGCTGCGCAAACTGTTGGTAGTCTGGGTCTGCAAGCAACACAAGGGGTGGGAGGGCATATGAGGAGCGTGCCCTGCTGCAGCCGCTGGTGAGAGGGCTGGCCTTGCGGATTGATGTGAGGCTGCAATGCGCCCCACGCCAGGCGCGCAACCCCCACGTAGCCACAGAGCCCCTCTAGCAGCAGTCATAGCCTGGACCCAGCCCTCCCCCCTCCAGCCAAGCCCACCCTGGCTAGCGAGGGTGAGGGCAAGGGAGCCCAGCCCTCCCCCAGGACTGCAGGAAGCCAGGCAGGTGGCTGGACTGGCGCATAGGACCACCAGGGAGAGCTCGAGGTGACCCCTGCATCGTGCTGATGGCCTGGACTGGCTGCGCTGCCTTGCCAAGGCCAAGGCCAAGGCCAAGGCCAAGGCCAAGGCCAAGGCCAAGGCCAAGGCCAAGGCCAAGGCCAAGGCCAAGGCCAAGGCCAAGGTAAGATCCCTGGACTGGGCTACAAGCAGCTGTGAGCTTGCCCACCCGTGGCCTAGCAGCAGCAGCCTGTGGCAGTGTGGCAGTGTGTGTGCCAATGTCTTGCACCAGGCAATTGCAGCCCCTGGTGTGTGGGCCCCGTGAAGCTTCCTATGCTACGGCACCTGTTGTTGCGCAGGGTGCTGAGGGCGCAGGGTCCCAGGGGTGCGCAGCTGAGCTTGCAGCCAGCTATGGCAGCCGTCAACCCACCCTGGCCATCAGCATTGGCCTGTCAGAGCTGCTGCAGCCCACACCCATGACCCCAACATGCCATGGTCTGGGCTCGCTTGCGGCACACCATGCCTCAGCACCCACCCTGGTGAATGGTGTTCTCCAGCGGGTTCCTTTTGGAGGGCAGTGGCACTTTCTGGAAGGGGGCGTACTCCACACTGCACCTGTACTGGTTGCCTTTGTTGCTGACGAACAGGTGCCCATCGAACTTTGCTTTGAACTCGTAGACAGAATGTGGGTCCACAAAGTTTAGGTAGGCCCGTGACAGCACTGTACTCTTGATGCTGCGTGGCCACAGCAAGTCAACAAACAGTCAGCAACCCTATCTCGTCCTAGGCTGCAGCTGTCAGTGATGCCCAGCACCTGACTTTGCCTGGGTAGTATGCAAGCCAGTTGTATCTGTCCGGGTCCACAAACTTGCTGATAGTCTTCACAAACCCATCTTGCGTAAGCCCTGCCGGCAAGTGGCGCACCACGACCTTGGTGCGCTCCAACGATGCACGGTCTTTACTCTCTTTCGCAACCATGTTGCCTAGCTAACGATGCTGTACCCCGGCATCAAGAGCATCGTGTCATCTAGTGTCTCAGCGTGGGCGGTTATGAGATTTTTGATTTCCCCTCTCGGCGAAAACATGTTTCCACAGAGCATCGACAGACGCGGATAATACTCAGGCATAGAGTTGCCGTGGCAGCTGTGCTGGCTTGAAACGACCGGCGCACTAGGCCGATCTAGAGGATGGATGGCGGCTCTTTAGGGCAGTTGTTGACAGGGTCCGGGCCTCTGGCTCAAAATGGGACGCAAATACCGCTCCAGTCGCTCAAGGGGCTGATAGGGGACGCTCCTGGCACAATGGGCCCAATGGTGCGCGCGGTACCACAGGGACCAGCTGGTAAACGTGCCGGTGCTGCGATCCAGAGCGACCCCCAACCAGCAAAGAAGCCTCGACCCGTGGGAAGCACACCAGACGTCCCAGCACTGGCCCAGCCTCAACCCAATTGCAGCCCAGCAGCAGCAAACTCCAAGACAGAGGGCTTCCCCCCTGCCACACATCAGGACGTGCTGCACCTGCGCACCTTGGTTGCGGAGCACATGCGCACCCTAGTGAGCAGCTGCCGGGAAGCGGGGGGCGACCTGAGCTCTGACAGCTGGGTGCTACACGTCAGCAGGTATGCCCGACATGGGGCTTGGCTGCTGCCCCGCTCCTTGACCGCTGTAATGCCCAGGCTGGGTTTACATGGCCGCACTCCAACCTCATGTACGAGATGGTGCTTTTCTTCGCCTACCACGCCCGCCTGCACCCCGCCTGTATGCCTCCTTTCCTTGAGGGCCTGCCTGCCTGCCTGCCTGCCTGCCTGCCTGCCTGCCTGCCTGCCTGCCTGCCTGCCTGCCTGCCTGCCTGCCTGCCTGCCTGCCTGCCTGCCTGCCTGCCTGCCTGCCTGCCTGCCTGCCTGCCTGCCTGCCTGCCTGCCTGCCTGCCTGCCTGCCTGCCTGCCTGCCTGCCTGTCAGCCTGCCTGCCTGCCTGCCAGCCTGCCTGCCCAACCTGGCCTGGTGCCCGGTTAGTTACCCTAAATGGCCCCTTCCGCAGGGTACAGGAGCTGCACATGCAGCGCTTTGGCGTGGAGCTGGAGCCCCGGCGGTTCGCCTGCCCCCGCATGGCCGCGCTGTTCCCTCTGGTCACCCCGGACCTGGCCACTCTGTCAGGCGATAGCCCCCAGCCCGCTCTGCTGCGGCCACTGCCTGGCAAGGACTACGACAACCTGCAGGGTGCGGGGGCGCTGGCTGCAGACCAGGGCTACAGCTACAGCTGCGTAGCGCCAGCTAGCCACCTGTGGCGCAGGCCAGGGATGCTGTGTGCCATCTCATGGGGCATGGCTCAGCTGGCCAGTGCAGCAGCGCCATCCGCACCCTGCAGGTTGTCGTAGTCCTTGCCAGGCAGTGGCCGCACCTGCTGCCACACATATGGGCTGAGCTGCACCCATTGACCAGGCCAGCCGCCGCACATGCTGGCCAGGTCTGGCTGCTGTGGCTAAGGTAAGATGCCCTGCCCTCACGGCTGTATGTGTGTGGTTGTTGGCCACAGGGGTGGTTGGGGGCGCTGGGCTGGCGGCTGCTCTGGCTCGTGTGGGTCACGCAGTGGGGCGCAGCTTGGCCCCTAGTGCGCGGCAGGACGGCCTGGCGCTGGTGCTGGCTCCGCCCTCCTCAGCGGGGGCTGCAGGCGCTGCTGTGAAGCAGGAGGGGGCTCTCCCCCCGCCACCAGGTGGGCGGCAGGGACTGGGCACCCTGTGATGCCCTGCTGCTGGCCAGGCGTCTGGTCCAGGGACTAGCTCTGGCTGCACTCAGTTGGAGTCCAACAACCAGCTGTGGCTGACTGCGCATGCTGATGCCAAACTTCCCTGGTGCCGCCGCCGCTGCTGCTGCTGCGGCTGCTGCTGCTGCTGCTGCTGCTGCTGCTGCTGCTAGCTCTGGCTGCGGCTTCAACTGCTGAGCTAGAGCATAATGAAGGATGCACTGCCAGACATCACCGCCATCATTGACCCTGGCCCTGCCTCCCGCCACATGATGAAAAAGGGGGACATAGGGCATAGCCATGCACCCAGGGCCTGTGTTGCCACCAGTGCACAAAGGCGTCTGCCTATGGCTAACTCTGCCACACCCCTCCCTTCCTCCCTCCCAGCCCCTCCCCCACACCCCTTCTGCTCTTCCCCACATCCCTTCTTCCCCATCGCATGCTCCATTGCCTCTGCTGCTCTTTCGTCCCCCTCCCATTCACCACTGCTCCCTGCCCCCCTCTCCCCCGCCTGCCCTCCTCCCCCCTCACAGCCCTGGCCACCCCCAGCGGCCCCTTGTCCCATGAGGAGGCCATGGACCGCCTGCCCCGCATCCTGGCCAAGTTCTGCCGGCGCACAGTGCTGGCGCAGCGCTTCTGGCTGCTGCTGGAAGCCAGCCGCCAGCTACGCTCCCGCTCCCTCAGCGGCATGTTCGGCAGCCAGGGCCAGCGCAACAACCTGCTGGGGCCCCTGACGCTGCAGCCGGCCAGCCAGGCAGACGCCAGCAGCACCTCACCTGCGGCAAGGGGCCCAGAGGGGGAGGGTCCCGGGGGGGAGGTGGCGGGGGCAGGGGAGGCGGTGGTGGTGGCTGGGCCTGATGGCTACCAGCTGGGGGGGGGCTTGGGGGACGGCTGCAGCAGTGGTGCCCAGGGTGGGGAGGGGGAGGGCCAGCAAGGCTGCAACACACAGGCTGCGGCTGAGGGCGAGGCCCAGGGGGGAGCGGGGGAGCCCAGGGTGCAGAGCCTGGCGGACAACAGCTCGTTCAAAGGGGTGGAGTTCGTGGCCCTGCAGCCCGCACTGCCAGTGGAGACCACAGGAACGCCATCCAGGTAAGGTGGCCAGGATGCTAGCCAGCCCAACAGGCCGCCCACTGCTGAGTAACCAGCTTGTGCCCTCCTCCACACCCCTCCCTGCACCCTCCTTGCACTGCGCTGTCACCAGCTGCCACACCCACAGCTCCCCTCCCTCCCTCCACGTGCTTGCAGGCCCTTGCGCACTGTGGCCAGCAGCCTGGCGCCCGCGTTCCGCCTGTCAGTCGCCCAGCTGCGCCAGCGCTGGGCAGCCGAGGCAGCAGACCTGTTCAACCTGCCAGCCGTGGGCCCTCTGGCAGACGATGCTGCCCTGTTGGCCCTGCTGACCCAGCTGGCTGGTAGCCCCGACCCTGTTGCAGCCCAGCAGCTGGTGCCCTCCACAGACAGCTCAGGGTCGTTCCTGGTGCTGCCACCCCTGCCGCCCTCCCTCACCCCACCCTTCCCAGCTCCAGGACAACTAGAAAAGGGCGAACTGGGTGAGAATGGCCAACAGGGGACGGATGCTAGCCTGTCGCTGCCTCCCCCCACTGCCCTGGCTGCTTTAGCCCACAGCCTAGCTCAGCTCCATGCTGTACCGCCCCGGCGGCCAGGCAGCCTGCCCCTAGAGGCCTTGGCCCTGCCACCCCACCTGCAGTCCCCGCCCCGCTCAGCCCCAGCCGCCCTGCAGCACCCTGCTGCCACGGGTGGGGTGGCAGCGCATGTCAGGCTGGAAGGGGCGGCTGAGGTGAAGGCTGGCGGGGGGGAGGAGGGGGAAGGGGTGCCAGGCCAGCCGGCACTACCTCCCCACTTGCAAGGGCAGGTGAAGGAGGCGGTGGGGGCGGAGGGGGAGGGGGAAGGCCCCGGCAGCGCTGCTGACAGCGGGCTGCCGCCTCACCTCAGGAGCCCTGGGGTCAGCCCGGACCCTGACCAGCGGGGCCTAGCAGGTGCCAGGGCGGTGGGGGGGCTGGGCGCAGCAGCAGCAGCAGGCAGCTCTGCGACAGCAGGTATGCAGCCCGCTGCCAGGGCAGAGCAGGGGGGAGCGCCACCAGTGCTGGGGCCAGGCGGTGCGGCAGCTGGTGTGTCAGTGAAGGAGGAGTGTGAGCAGCAGGGGGCCACGGAGCTGGGCAGCGAGGCTGAGGTGAGGGAGGTGAGGGACCGGTCTGCAGTAGGGCCGGGCACCTGCTGCCTCACTGGAGCCTCACAGGGCCTCTCAGGGTCAGGGCAGCTGCAGGGGGCAAAGCAGCAGATCTCACCCAGGGAGGGTCGAGGGCAGACCAGGGAGTACCAGGGCCAGATCTAAGCCAGATCAGGGCCAGATCAAAGGCCAGATCAGGGCCAGATCAGGAGCAAATGAAGGCCAGATCAGGGCCAGATCCAGGGCAGAGTAGGGTGCACACGCCTCCCCTGCAAGCCACCTGCCAGTTTGGCTACCTCTCCAAGCCATTCCCTGTGCCACTAGGCTCCTTGGCAGCAGTGTCACGCACCTGCCACCCTCACCCTGCGCTACGCACTGCCCCTGCAGGCGCCGGTGACTGCCCTGAGCAGCCTCCCTGCCGGCCAGTACCAGGTGCAGCCCTGCCTGGGCCAGCTGTGGGACGTGGGCATGCTGATGGAGGTGTGGGGCCTGCTGCACAGCGTTCTGCTGGACCAGGCGCATGCGGCAGCACTGGACCCGTGAGTCAGCTCGCAGGCAGCAGGGGCAGGCTGACAGCCCCTGCTTAGTGTGGGATATAGGGAAGGCCCCCTGTGACATGCAACTGCACTAACACCAGAGGCAGAAGTACAGGGTGGGGGGTGAGGGGTGAGAGAAAAGCAGCAGCAGCAGCAGCAGCAGCAGACTAGGCAGGAGCCATGGGGTGGTAGTATGCAGGGGTTGGTTTGAGAGCAGGGGTATGATCACAGCTGTCTGGGTGGGTATGCTGATGGTGACAGTAGCGTCCGACTGGGTGGTGGTTGCTTGTGTGTTCCTGCTGTCGTGGCATTCATACGCCCCCTCCAGGGATATGCGGAGGCAGCAAGCAGGCTGCTGCTGGAGGCTGGCAGAGGCTGAGAAAGCTGGTGTGCTGTGGTGTCTGCAGGTTGTGATTGCCACGGGCTGTGACTATGACCCCGAGCCCCATCCTCCCTGCCCCTGCTGTTGCCTCACCCAGCCCCACCCACCATGTTGTTCCCCGCCCCACCTGCCCTTCACCCGCCCCACCTGCCCCACAGGCGGCCCATCCCCAGCACCTACCCGGTGACCAAGCTGCGGGATGACTTCAAGCGGCAGTACGGCCGCCCGCTGCACATCGCCCCCCTGGGCTTTGCCAACCTGGTGGACCTACTGCAGTGCCCAGTGTGGTCCTCTGTGGTCATGGTGGAACGCGTGGGGCTCAAGGGCGAGCAGGGGTCAGTGCCTGCCCCCTTGCCTGCCTGCACGCCTGCACGCCTGCCTGCCCGCTCACTTGCCTGCCACCCGCTGCCCGCCCACCCGTGCTGCCAGTTCACCTCTCCCCAGCTCCCATCCCTTGTGCTGCCCTCATCTCAAACTCTCAACCCTCCTGCTGACGCGACGAGGCAGGTGACGTTGACGTCCGCACTCCTTGACTAGCTTGCATGGGCTTGCATGGTGTGTAGGTTTCTGCGGCCCATGTTTGGCCCCCTAGGGGACATGCGCACGCTTCTGGAGCAGCGCATGAACCAGCTGGTAGCTCGAGATGAGGAGCTGGTGGCTATGCGGGGCGGGCCCGGGGCGCTGCCTGCTTCTGGCACCTGGCTGGAGGGGGCTGACGGCTACCGGGTGGACGCCCTGAAGACTGACTTCAGGATCTGGTTTGGCTACGAGCTGGACAACAGGAAGCTGGGTAAGAAGAATGGGAAGGAGGAAGGGAAAAGGGTTGCGAAGGCAGCACCCGAGAGGGAGGTGGGCACCCGAGAGGGGGGTTGCGAAGGCTGCCAGCTGAGGGGGAAGTAGGCAGGGAGGAGAGGCTGAGGAGTAGGCAGGCAGGAGAGTGGAGGGCTGCCAACCAACAATAGGTACCTGAAGGGGGTAGGAGGTGCAGGTAGGAGGGGGCCTGGCGGGTGGCCGCAATGGTGAAGAGGGTGGGGTGGGCAGGGGTGGGTGAGTACTTCAGACCTGGGCCTCACCACCTGTTGCTGTGCCGGCCAAGCATCCCTAAAGGCTGACTGCCTAAGTGGAAGGTGTAAGCCCATCTTCATCATGTTTTCCCTCTACTTCTGCTGCTGCTGCTGCTGCTGCTGCTGCCTTCTTCTTCTTCTTCTTCTTCTTCTTCTTCTTCTTCTTCTTCTTCTTCTCCTTTTTCAGTGTCAGGGAGGGAGGGGGGCCTGTGTGAGCCATGTGCTATTGAGTCCAGTGCACACCCCAGCAGAGGCGAGACAGCTAGCAGAGTTGCGTCCGCCATGCCCAGCCATCCATGCCACCACGTTGAGCTGCTGAGCTGAGTGTGGTGTTGCGGTACCTGCCAGGCTTTGAGTCATTCCGGGCCCTTGTTGAGCTGAATGACGACCTGGTCATCGGGGCCAGCCTGGCCTCCACCCTGCTGCTGCTGCCCACGCCCCTGGTGCGCCTCCGCAAGCTCCTGAACGCGCTGCTGCTGGAGCATTCCTTGGCTGCAGGTCAGGACCCTGACCCTGCCCCCGCCCCCTGCCCCTGCCCCTCTCCCTTGTCTCTCACACCCCATGGGCAAGGGCACCACCCTTTGCTCAGGTCTCCCACATGCCCACACACCCAAGCTTGGCGCTCGTGTGATCCTGGTGGTTGTCTTCATCCTGGGGTCTCTGTCCTCCTCCACCATCCACCAACTCTCGGCAATGACCTGCTCATGCGTGATGCCGTAACATGCCCTGATTGAGCCCACCTGGCCCGGCCTAGGTTGTCCCTGGCCCTTAACCCTACCAGTGCATCACAGCGCTGCATCACGCCTCCCAGCCCCACCTTCATCAGTCATGCCACACCCTTACTGCTGTTTCCCTTGTCACCTGGACCCGCCTGCCCTCCTGACTGCCACCTGCTGTCAGAGCCTGGCCAGTCACCCGTAACGCTGGCTCGCTTGAACCGTGAGTACGCGCGGCTGTGGGGTGTGGCCTTCACTGCTCCAGACCAAGGCCTGCCAGACATCAACGAAGTGCTGCCGGTGAGGACGATGGGGCCCTCCCCCTCCCCCTCCCCCTCCCCCTCCCCCTCCCCCTCCCCCTCCCCCTCCCCCTCCCCCTCCCCCTCCCCCTCCCCCTCCCCCTCCCCCTCCCCCTCCCCCTCCCCCTCCCCCTCCCCCTCCCCCTCCCCCTCCCCCTCCCCCCCCTCCCCCTCCCCCTCCCCCTCCCCCTCCCCCTCCCCCTCCCCCTCCCCCTCCCCCTCCCCCTCCCCCTCCCCCTCCCCCTCCCCCTCCCCCTCCCCCTCCCCCTCCCCCTCCCCCTCCCCCTCCCCCTCCCCCTCCCCCTCCCCCTCCCCCTCCCCCTCCCCCTCCCCCTCCCCCCTCCCCCTCCCCCTCCCTCCCCTCCCCCTCCCCCTCCCCCTCCCCCTCCCCCCTCCCCCTCCCCCTCCCCCTCCCCCCCCCTCCCCCTCCCCCTCCCCCTCCCCCTCCCCCTCCCCCCTCCCCCTCCCTTGTTCCCACTCTCCCCCCCACTGCCTCCTGCTCACTCCTGCAGGCCATCGCAGACATAGCGGTGCTGGGCCCCAGCGGGGGTTTGGAGCGTGCCCCGCCACACTCCGACTCTGCCGCCACTGTCAAGGTCCGGCAGCAGGTCCAGCAGGCAGCACGCCGCTGGCGCTCCGGCCCCTCCCCCAGCCCTGGCACTAACGCCGGATCCCCCCGGGCAGGCGGACTCACATGCTGGCCCCCGTGACCAGGCCTGGCCGCGGTCTTCTTCTGCCCCAGGGGGGCCCCACAGGCAAGGTGGTGGCCATGGCGACCCTAAGGCCCAGCAAGGCCTGGGCCTGCTCCCCCTGCGCAACCTGCTGGGCCCCACCCCTATGGTGCGCATGATGGTCAACAACGGGGCGGCAGGGTCCGGGATGGACGGCGCCATGCAGCATGGCCATTCAGGGGGCAGGTCCGTGGCCGGCGGGCGGCTGCCTCCCCATCCTTCACTGGGCAAGGCTGGGGGGGGCGGCGGCCACACAGGGGGAGGGGGCTGGGGGGGTCACGGAGGAGGGCATGTCCCCCCAGGACCCATGGTGCGCAGCGCCCCTGGAGGAGGGGGGTCACGCGGGCATACCCCAGGGGTGGTGCGGCGCTGCCAGGCCCGCCTTCCTTAGAGGATGTGATGCGGATGCTGGCTGGGGAAGGCGGAGCCCCGGACCCCCTGCTGCTGGCCATCCTGGCAGAGGCTGGGGTGCTGGGGGGCCCAGTCCCCCCCATGGCCTCTGGCGGCGCACCTCAGTCCATGCTGGGTCTGGCGGCAGGTCCAGGCCCCGGCCTGCTGCAGCAGCCGGGGGGCCTGCAGCCCGGCATGGACCCCCTGCTGGCTGCCCTGCAAGCCTCTATGGGTGGGGGGCCTGGGGGTGAGATGGCGGCAGGGGGTGGAGGGGGAGGCGCCCTGTCTGCCTTTGCTCAGCTGCAGGTGCTCATGGATGTGCTAGGGCCCAACCAGGACCCTGCCCTGCTCAGTGCCCTGCTGGCCCTGCTCGCGCAACAGCAGGCTGGCCAGCAGGGAATGGGCATGGGGTTGAATGGCAATGGCCCTGGTGGCCCAGGCCAGCAGCTGGGACAGCAGCAGGCTGGGCAGTCACTGGCCCTGCTGCCGCCCCCTCCTGTGGCGCAAGGGTTTCAGGAACAGGGGACGCTGGGGGGTCAGCAGTCGCTGGGGGTCGCTGGGATGGGAATGGGGAGGGGGCCAGGGGGCCCATCTGGGGGCATGGGAGGGGGGGCTGCGCAGCAAAGCTTGTTGGGGGTAGGGGCGCCTAGGAGCCTGGTGCCGCCCCGAGGGGTCTACCCTCAGCAGCCAGCTTCACAGGGGCAGGGCCAGGAGCCACAGCCTCAGCAGCAGCAGCAAGCTCCCATGCAGCGGCTGCCGCAGCAGCAACAGCAGCAGCTGCCAGGGCCCCCAGCAAGGCAGCCACAGGGTCAGCCAGGCCCCTTCCTGGGACAGCAGCAGCAGCAGCAGCCAGGTCTTGGTGGCCACCAACCTCTGCCTGCTCAGCGCCCACCGCAGCCTGCCCCTGCCTCTGCTGCTGGCGGCCCTGCTGCTGCCCGAGCCCCTGCTGCCACCCAGCCAGCCCCGCAGCGCCAGCAGTCCTTAGGCAGGACCAGCACCACCAACCCCGCGCTGCCCAGCGCTGCAGCCCTGGCCCCCGGCCCTGGCCCTGGCCCCCGGCCGCTGGTGCAGTATGGGCAGCAGTCGCTCCCAGGTGCAGGAGCCTACACCCTAGGCCAAGCACCTGCCCAGCCTCAGCCAGGGCGCAGCAGCTGAGTCCCGGACAGCCAGCACAGGGGCAGCCGGGTCAGGGGCAGCTGGGCCAAGGGCAGCTGGGTCAGGGGCAGCTGGGTCAGGGGCAGCCGGGTCAGGGGCAGCTGGGCCAAGGGCAGCCAGGTCAGGGGCAGCTGGGCCAAGGGCAGCTGGGCCAAGGTCCAGGGCCGCTAGGCCAGGGCCTGCTGGGTCAGCTCAGGCAGCAGCAGCAGGCTCATGCAGGGCAGCTGGGCCAACAGAGTTTACTGCTCAGCTACTGGCAGCCAGCCAACCTCGCTGCAAATGCTGCAGGGGCTCCTGGGCCAGGGTCCACCCCCAGTCAGGGCGCTGCCAGCCAGCCCCTACAGCCCGCCACACCCTCCTTCCAGCAGCCAGGCCAGGCAGGCCAGGCCGGCTGCCCCTGCCCCGCTCCCCTGCCAGGGTCCCACCCAGCTGCTACCACCCCTGCAGCGCCCAGGCAAGGCAGCCAAGGGGTGCTGGGGGGTCAGGCTCAGCAGCAGGGCGGCCAGGCCCCCCAGCTGCCCACCCTCAACGCAGCTCCTAGACCCACCCCCGCCCCTGCCTCTGGCCCCGCCGCCACCCCCCAGCCAGCTGTCATGGGCTCTGCACTGCTCAGCCCAATCGCCAAACCTCCCCCTCTGGCAGCAGCAGGGGGGCCTCAGCCTGTCAGGCCAGGGCCGCAAGGGGAGGCAGCGGGGGGCAGGGGCAGCCAGGCGGGTCCTGGCCAGCCTGGGGGGAGGCAGGCTGGACCAGGACAGCTAGCTCCGCAGCAGCAGCAGCAGGGCCAAGTAGGAGTGGGGCAGCCTGGGCTGGGTCAGCAGGGGCCCTACAGGGAGACCTCAGGCTGCCCCAGGTCAGGTGTCAGGGGCCCAGGGCCAGCTGGGGCAACCAGGCCAGATGGGCGGGGTGCAACGCCAGGGGGTGGGAGACAGCCTCTGGCCAGCAGCAACAAGGCAGCAAGCCGGTGCCAGGCCTTGCTCAGCAGGTGCTGAGCTTACAGCAGCAGCAGCAGCAGCAGCAGCGGGTGGCCGCTGCACCGAGCCAGGGGCAGTACAGTCAAGCCAACAGCCAGCTGCCTCATGCCCAGCAGCAGCAGCAGCAGCAGCGGCTGCAGCCTCAGGGTCAGGCCCAAAGTGCGTCGCAAGCGCAGGCCTATCAGCAGTATCAAACCCAACAGCAGCAAGGCCAAAGTCACGGGCCAGGTCAGATGCCAGGCCAGGGTCACAGCCAGCTGGGTCAGGGGCAGCTGGGTCAGGGGCAGCTGGGTCAGGGGCAGCTGGGTCAGGGGCAGCAGGCGGGTGCCCGGCTGCAGCCCAGCCCCTACCCCACGGCTTACACCCAGGCAGCTCCCTACTCCACTACAGGCCCCACAACCGCTGCAACTGCTGCCCCTGCAACCGCTGCCTCAGGGGCTGGGGGAGCCCCCCCTGCTGCTGCTGCTGCTGCTGCTGCTGCAGCTCCTGTTGTAGCCCCCAGGCCCCACTACTCACAGCGCCCAGTGGCAGCGGCAGCAGCACCGACCTTGCCTGCTGCGGCAGCCCCAGCACCACCGCCAGCAGCAGCAGCCCGGCCAGCAGCTGGCAGTCAGCAACCTGTAGGCATGCAGCAGGCAGCAGCAGGGGTGGTGGCGGCGAAGGGTGCAGGTGCAGGGGCTGGTCAGGGGTCAGCACGCCAACCACACCCAGTGACTCAGCAGCCACAACAGCCCTCACAGCAGCAGCAGCAGCAGCAGCAGCAGCAGCAGCAGCAGCAGCAGCAGTATCAGTATCAGCAGCCTGTACCACAGCAACAACAGCAGCAGCAGCAGCCTGTACCACAGGAGCAACAGCAGCAGCAGGCACCCACACAGCAGCAGCAGTATCAGTACCAGCAGCAGGCAGCACAGCAGCAGCAGCAGCAGCAGCAGCAGGCAGCAGCTGGCTATGGGTACCCACCTGCCAGGCCTGCAGGCCCAGCTCAGCCAGGGCAGCTCCCAGCAGCCCCCCAGCAGCAGCCAGCACACCCCGCCCACCCCACCCCAGGCGTCGCCCCCACCACCCAATATGGTGCAGGCCAGCCGCCAGCACACCCCACCAGCCAGCATACCCAGGCCCAGTCTTACCCCTATGCCCAGCCCCCCACTGCCCCATGCGCCCCCACTCCCCCCTACGCCACCGTCATGCACCACAGCTATGCCCAGCAGCCCCAAACGCAGCAGCACCCGGTGCAGGCCCAAGCACAGCAGCAGCCCCCCACTGCCTCCCAGGCTGCGTCACACACCCCCCAGCAGCCGCAGCAGCCCCAGGCCCCACAGCAGGCGCAGGCGCAGGCGCAGGCACAGGCATATGCCCAGTGGGCTGCTGCTGCTGCTGCCGCTCAGCAAGACCCTGCCGCCGCCGCTGCTGCCGCCCAGTACTATGCCGCTTACTACGCCCAGCAGGCCCAGCAGGCTGCGGGCGGGCCTCCGTCTGCACACAGTGCCGGCACCCCAGGTCCAGCCACCACCTATGACTACGCCCAGTACCAACAGCAGTGGGCTGCGTACTACGCACAGCAGGCTTCAGCAGCTGCGGCAGCGGCTGCAGCACCCCACCCAGCACCCAGCCAGCAGCCGGCACCAGCCCAGCCCAGCCAGCACCCATACCCCGCTGCAGCCTACCCCGCGGTCACACCAACCACTCTACCAGGCCAGCCGCCAGAGGGGGCCGGTGCGCCCAGCATGGCTCAGCAGCCCCACCCCTACGCTGCATACCCTGCGCAGGCCCAGTACCAGCCCCAGCAGCCTCAGGCGCAACCGCCAGGGGCCTTGCCTGGCCAGCAGCTGCCAGGGGGCGGGTATGCAGGCTATGCAGGGTACCCTGTGGGGGGTTATGGCTACCCTGCTGGGGCGCCAGCTCCTGCTGCTGCAGCCTCCGCTGCGTATGCACCTGGAGCAGCAGCAGCAGCAGCAGCGGCAGGTCCCAGCGCCCAGCAGCAGCCGCAGCAGCTCACGTACCCCCCCCCAGCAGCAGCAGCAGCAGCAGCAGCAGCAGCAGCAGGTGTACCCTCCCCCTCAACAGCAGCAGCAGCCGGTGGCGTACGCCCCACAGGCCCCTTACCCCCAGGCCTACCACCCGCAGGCGTACCCACCCCAGGCCCTGCCGCAGTATGCAATGTACCCGCAGCAGTAGGGGCAGGCAGGCAGCCCAGGCCAGACTGGCGCAGTCGGGCAGCCGAGCATACCAGGTTCACTAGGTCCGGCCAGGTGCGATGCGCCAGAGCAGTCCAGGCGCTTGACTAGCTGCCCAGCTTCCCGGCTACAGCCATCAGTCTTTTACCAGTTCTTCACCAGGGCAGGGCAGGGCAGGGCAGGGCAGGCAGGGCAGGCAGGGCAGGGCAGGGCAGGGCAGGGCAGGGCAGGTTGGGCTGTGCTTGGGCAGGGCAGTTGGCAGCAGGCCCCTGCCTCCTGGTCGCTGAGCCCTGCTAGGCAGCAGTGCACAGAGGCCACGGCAGGCCACAGGGCAGTCAGGTGGATAGGCGCCAGGACTAGGCCAGGGGCATGCAAGGTAGGGCAACAGAAAAGGGCACAGGGGTAGACAGGGGGTCAGGGCAGGATGCAGGGGAGGCAGAGGGGTTTGGCAGCAGACCAGTGCAGCAGCAGCTGCAGCTGAGTGGCCGCAAGTGAGCAGCCGGGACCAGCAGCCCGAGTGGCTGCCAGTGGCAGTGCCCCGCTGAGACCCATGCCTGAGGCCAGCAACTCAGCAGTTTAAGGGCCAGCCAGCCATCCAGGCCGCAGCAGGCTGTGTGGGACGCCGCAGCGCTGTGCTTGCGGGCTGCATGTTCTCCATGGACATGCCTGATCAGGCTCTCAGCAGCCCTGGTCCAGGAGCTGCAGCGCCGCGACTGCTGGCCAATCCCAGCAGGGCTGCAGCTGGAGATGACGCAAGGAGGCTGGGCTGCTGCGGCGCTGCCAGCCAGCCCTGAGGCGCCATTGCCACCTCAGGTAACCCCTCTGGCTATGCCCCCTATGCTCCCACTGCCCCTGCCAATACTTGCTGTGACCTCTGACAAGCGAGGCGTGTGCCGCCACCTTCCTCCCACCTACTTTGGCTGGGGTGTGGAGTGGGTGTTTGGTGTGGTGCATAGACTCGCCAGCTGGGTAGGGCCCGGGCAAAGGCACAGCTGCAGACCGTCCTGTAAACTGTCCTGAAGAGGGCTACGGCCATGGCACTGGCTCGCACCCGCTAGGCAGGCTGTGATTGGCGCGCGTGTTTTGCAATGCGGTGGTTGTGGTTAGGGCTGTGGTTCGTTGGCTGGCAGGGCTCACTGGCAGGATGCATCCTCACCCCAGCCCTGCTTGCACAAGAAGTGTTAGCTGCGGTCCATTGGGAGGGTTTAACACTGCCCGACCGCATGCAGAGCACATGGCACCAGGGCCTCCCTGACTGCCTCTAAACTCAGTGTTTCAATGGGAGGGGGCGGGTGGTCGCTTGCATACCAACCCGCTACAGGTGCCGGCATGGCTATCATGCTTTACCTTTTCACGGAATGGTGCTTCATATGCAGTCTAATCGGTGTGGCTGCTTCGGCATCTTTCCATGCAGCCATGCGTGGCTCATGCCTTGGACAGCTACTCTGACCTGTGCCCAGACATTCATGGCTTTCAAGGATACTCGTGAATTCAGGTTGACCCTGGATTGGTGGTGACGTAGCGCAGTGAACGGGTTAGCTGCCTGGCTGCCCTCCTTGCTCAGGCAAGGGAGCTGCCCCGCAGTTGATGTGGAGTGATGCACCGCCAGTCGCTGCTGCGGCTCAGATCAAAGCCATGGCTGTGCTTGTCGGTGTTACAAGCAGGCGAAATTGGTGAAGTTTGGTGTATGTCTTGGGAAGCAAGATAAATGTTGGGTCCAACTTCTTTCACCGTGAAGGTTTGCACAAGGGCGCTTTTCTTCATTTATATGCCCAGTAGAGGGCAGATACATGTTTGTTCTAGGCATCTACATATGAAAACGTCTGGACGGTAAGTTGTTACGTTCGTCCCAGGACCGGTCGTCACTCTCGTTGCTCTAGATTTTAGCGTGCGCGGTAGCGCGTTGGATATCGGTTTGACTGCAATAAGTTGACTACCTCTTTCGCTGATTTATACACAGCCCTTATAACGTACGCCGAGAGTCGAGTGGTTTGCGTCAGTGGCCAAGGTTACGCCCTAATGTCGGCACATAGTTGTGTGCACATGTCAGTCGCAAGTGCATCCAACAGGATAGTGAAGAAGAGATGTAGACGCGACGTCACAATGTGAATGGAACACGCCGCGTCTATCTATTTAACGGCGCGAGCATGTACCCTGACCTCCGTCCCAAAGTGTTTGCCACGTCCCGTAGAATGTACCCCCGATCAGACTAGTTCGCGCAAGCAGACCAGTTTTGCGCATTTTGCTTTCCTAAATATGCATCTACGCTTGCATGCGCTTGTAAGCGGCTTCACTAAAACCAGAGCAAAGCGAGATCAGCTTTAGCAATCTTGGCAGCAGCATGCAGAGCAGCTGGCACCTTACACTGGCTGCCTGCCATGCACCATCACTTTCTCATCTAGGCATGCGCCAAACTAGTCATCACATCGCACATGACACTGACCTGTGCATTGGGGACACTGGCGGAATGACATCTTGATCTTGTGCACGTGTGTGGTAGGCATATGCACACATGATGATGCAGCCAGTGCCCATGACCAGATAACCAATCCCATCCCCAGCAGCCAGCTTGCGACGCTGTGCTCAGCAGGCAGTGCTGCTTCATGCAGTGCCTTGTACTCGAGGGAGCATGCGGGTATCAGACCTCGTAGCTATGGGGTCAGGTACCTGCTGTGCTCTACTCACACGTGGGTGGTTTTCTGCAGCGGCCACAGTCTCGCTCTCCACCCCTCCCAGGGATAATGCTACATACAAAGGTCCCAGTGGAGTGCGCTGGGCCTAAGCCACAGCCCCTGAGGAAACAATTGCAGTGGGCAAGGTCAGCATGCGGTGGGGTGCAAGCTGACTCAGCTTGACTGGGCCTGACACTCCACTGTGGTTGCTGCTGCTGAGCTTTGGGGAACATCTTGCTGTCAAGGCCAGAAACCTTCAGACACACAACATCCAGCTTAAGCCAACATCTCACCTCTGATGGCCGCTGCAAGCATCGCGTGTTCATGCTGCTGCATGCCTCCGTTGCTGCTGCTGCTCTTGGACGCACAGCAGCCAGCACTGATTCTGATTGCAGCTGGAATGCAGGGGAGGATGCTGGCCACACCCCACCACCTCCCAAGCCCCTTGCCCACTGCGCCAATGCATACTGGACAGCTTTTACAACGGCAAGCTGACCAGGAGCCCGGCGCGGCATGGCAACGGCCCAACCCAGGCCTGCCAGAAAGCCCAGCGATGGATTGACAACATCAAGCTTCAGCTGCAGCACCGGGCAGCAGCCAGCTCAGCAGGCACCTCCCTGGTGGCCATCCAACGCTATGTGGCCATCACCTTGGTTACCTAGGATGCAGTGTGAGATGAGTACCTGCACCACAAATGTGCAGAGCATAAGCTCAGGCTATACGGCGCTGGTGCAGTTCTTTAAGGTAAGGGTGGGTGGGTAGGTTGTGTTGTGCTGGGGCGAATCTTCAGAAAGGTGGGTGTGCCTAAGGCGGGGGGGGGGAGGGGGCCAGGGTCAGAGGCTGATGAATGCCCCCCACGTGACCAAATGACCCTCATGCGCATTGTGTGTGTAGTGTGCTATGCAGCTCGAGGAGGAAGCAGCTGGAGGAGGCGGCTATGTGTCTTGTGTGCTGTGCAGGATCTATATGTGCAGGAGGTCTACTCCTGTGTTATCAAGCACCACCTAGGTACCATGAGTCGTATAAGGGGATACACAGTGACAAGAGGACCTGGACTTGCGTTGTTTGGGACTCCGGACCCGGACGCAACCTGGTCAACGCGGGCCACAGTGTAAGGGATTGAGCCCCTCAAGTACCATAGTGTAGACTGCTCTTAATACTATGGTGTGTCCCAGCGGCAGTGGGGGACACGCAAGCAGCTGGTGGTGTTTCTTGGCAACGCTGGCATTGGCACACGGGGTGCGTGGGGGGCCAATGCTATGTGCTACAGGCCTGCCGCAAGGTGGTGGAGAGGCCCAACAGCGGCAAGACCTAAAACAGGCCGCCAGGCAAGGGAGCGACAGTGTAGCACTGTAGTGTGTAAAGGGTGGGGGCGGGGACTGGAAGTAGGCCCTGGCAGCAAACCATGTTTATATGTGACACAGCCCCTATGTGTAGGGGAGATGTGTGTTGGGCGCACTTGTCACGGAAAGCCCATCGCCTACCGCGGCCCCGCTACTTTGGCATTGTTGCGATGTGTTGCATCATGGTGTAACCCTATGATCTTAACCTTGGGTGACAGCCGATCAGACTTTGACAACATAACTGGAATAGGTTTGACCAGACCCCGGCCACCTGCAGGCAGTCAAGCTGGCCCATGGGTGGCGGCCACTGGACGCGGGCAAGCTAATGTGCCGTCGTGGTGAAGGCGCCCTGGGCGCTACAGCTCGTCGTGGGACTAGTACAACTGACCTCCGTCATTGACATCACACGCAGGCATACGAAATGTCGGAGCGCACCAGCGGACACTGTCCTTTCATCGCGCTAGTACCCTAGTACCCTTGGGTCGCGCTCACGCAACGCTGAAGAAATGCACCCTGCCATCTAAGCATCCAGCGGCAAGCTGCGGATGCAACGGATTGAATGCCACGTCTGTCACCACATCGCTGGTGCGCATCCTGTGCAGCATCTGGCCTTGACGGACATCGTAGAGGTACGCAGCCTGGTCCTCGCTACCGCTGGCGATGAACCTGCACCCGGAAACAGCAGCACTGCTTTTTCATGTGATGGGCAGCACTGCACCTGCTGCACATTGCGCGAGCGATCTCATTCCACCTGCAACATCTGTGCTGTTCTGCGTGCTGCGCACCGCACCACCGCGCCTCACCTCAGGCATGGGCTGAAAGCCGCGCCAGTCGTGATTTGCGTGTTCTTGTGCGCGCTGAAACTTCGTACACAACGACAGCTGCGCACGTCCCACAACTTGATAAGACCATCGCACGCCGCTGTGAGAAATAGCTCCAGCGCTTCTTTGGGATGCGACGTGTACAACGACGCGCTGGCGCTCTGCAGCGGGCACCATACTCCCCGGTCAGCCTAGCAGCCGCCGAGCAATAACGCGGAGCACACTCTTAACCCGTATTGCGCGCCTTGGTTGCAGCCAGCAGTATCGACGCGATGCACTTTTTTGTGCGCTAGTGCACTGTGCTCCTGATTAGGCCATACTTATGTCGTTTGCCGAGGTAACAGAATCGGCCAGTCCAGCGCCTGGCTGTGCACTCGCTGCCGGCTCATGTAGCCGTGAACCGAGCAGCTGAGTGCGTGGGACAGCCTCCCCGACACCCGGTCAGTCCATCTCCCACCTGGGCAATGGTGTGCACTGGCCGGGCGTGTGCGTCCTCCACCACAGCCACACACTGCATGACGGTGCAATCCAGCACCTCCACAGACCTGCAGCGGCAGCGGCGCCGGCATCATCATCATCATCATCAGCAGCAGCAACAACAACACCAGCCCTGGTGGCAGCAGTGGCAGCAGCAGCACAGGCAACAGTGAGAGCGATCTTATTGGAAGCCTGATGTGCAGTCTGGCCTGGAGTGACCAGCCCACCTGTTTGTTCCGGCCAGCAAGGCCAGGGGCGACAGGAAGCTGTTCACCGAGGCAAAGTCATTGATTGCCTGCCACAGTCCACACCACAGCAGCCAGGCACATGCACAGGGGAGGTGGTCAGGGCAAAGCAGCAGGCAGGCCAGACTGCGCAATGTGATTGCTTTGCCCCTGCACTCAACGCCACCCCACCCGCCAAATGCCTCCGTCCCCCACGCATCCCCTCCCTCCCCGCTCCCACACTCCAGCCTACGTCATTTGTTACGGCAGTCTGTTAAGAAATTTGGCCCCTGCGCCTTTGCCACCCTGAGCTGTGCGACACCAGCTGCAGCAGGCAGGTCTGGCTGGCCTAGGTCGCCGCACACAGCACCAGCGCCTAGCTAAGCATTAGAGCTCCACAGCCCAAGGGTGGGCTGGCAGCCCAGCCCAGGTGCAATCCACAGGCAGTTCTAGATGGGCAAGGTGTGTGCCGGCAAGGTGGCCCACACAGCACCAGCGCCTAGCTCATAGTGCCTGGGCTTGGCTGAGCACCACTGAGCTGGCTGAGCAATACTGGCTGAGCATTAGAGCACCACAGCCAGACACCAGCCCTGGGGTGGGCTGGCAGCAGCGCACAGGTGGGTTGGGCGTGGCTGCTCAGTCTGCCTGCCTTTGCATGCTGCCCATTGCCAGCCTGAGCAGCGCACCATTATCTGCGATAGGCTGTTGCGTGTGCATGTCGCGCCTGGCCCTACCTGCATGTTGCTGGCGTAGCTGGCGGCCAGCCTGTACTTGTTGGTGTTGCGCAGGCGGGCGATGTCGTCATTGGGGTCGCCCTCACCTAGCTTGTACCTAAACACACACACACACTCACTCACACACAGCCTACTGCTGTTGGGGCAGGGCGGGGTGGGGCGGGGCAGGCAACAGCTCAAGCAATAGAGGCCCACAAAGGAGGGTCACCCCACTACTTCTACTGGGCCTATAGTTGTGATTAAGTCTGACCCAGCCGGTTGGCGCTGGCAGGTCATGTTGGGCTTCACCTGTATAGGTTCAGCTTGTTGCCTGCTGCCAGGAGGATGAACTCGTCCAGGTAGTAGAAGCGTGCAGCACGCACCTGCACCCCGCATCAACACCAAAGCAGGGGCGGGAGTGACCGCACTGGGAACCGCATCAGGGTACGAGCAGCAACAACGCAAGGCATGAAGCGGTTTGGAAGGCTTCAGTCACAGTGACATACCGCCATTGGTTCAGTCAGGGAAGCAGCACCTTCACAGCGGTGGCGGCGGTGGTGGCAACAGCAATGGCAGCGGCAGCAGCGGCAGCAACCGCCCATGCCCATGTGTATTGCCCGTCGTCACCTCGTGCAGGAAGGGCGGGTTGGCCTTGGCAGCCGCAGCACTAGCCGCCCCGGCAGCCAGGCCTGAAGAGAGGGTGGGTGCAGCTGCCCCTGCGCCCCCTGCCCCTGCCCCAGGCCCACTGCCTGCTGCAGGTCCCCCCAGGGCCAGGCGGGGCTGCTGCTGCTGCAGATGGCTCAGCTCCAGCAGGGGCTGGGCGCACCCGGCATTCCACAGTCGAGCTGACCTGCAGAGGCAAGGTCAGGGGCGGGTCAGGGGCAAGGTCGGGGTCGGGGTCAGGGTCGGGGTCAGGGTCAGGGTCAGGGTCAGGGTCAGGGTCAGGGTCAGGGTCAGGGTCAGGGTCAGGGTCAGGGTCAGGGTCAGGGTCAGGGTCAGCAGGGCAGCTGCACCTGAGGACCGGCCTGGCAGGATGGTGTGAGCCACCGCTGCAGCCTGAGGCCTTCCCTGCCTTCCCTGGTGGGGGCCAGCCAGCTGCAGGGGTGCCTCACCCCATCCTGCCAGGCCAATCCTCAGCAGGGCATCAGGGCCACTAGGGGTCAGCTGGGGGGGACAGCAGCCCAAGAGCTGGTGTTCAGCGGGGGCAGCAGCAGGGGGCAGGTGGAGGTTAGGTAGGGGTCAGGCAGGGCCAGGCAGGCACCAGCCTTGCCTGTCAGCAGAGGCCGTGAGGACCATGACGCCGTCATGGCTCCAGTCAATGCCCACCACTGAGCCGTTATGGCCCAGCAGGTCCGTGCCCTCGCCCTGCAGCCAACCAGGACACACAGGCACATGCGGCAGCGCTTTGTGTGGTGCTGCAGGGCGGCGGCTGCACATGAGGTGTGAGCAGGGGTGTGAGGTGGGTGTAAGGTGGGTGTGAGGTGGGTGTGAGGTGGGTGTAAGGTGGGTGTGAGGTGGGTGTGAGGTGGGTGTGAGGTGGGTGTGAGGTGGGTGTAAGGTGGGTGTGAGGTGGGTGTAAGGTGGGTGTGAGGTGGGTGTGAGGTGGGTGTGAGGTTAGGAGCAACAGGAGCGTGTTCACAGGGCAGTGGCCCAGGCAGGCAGTGGCCAGGGGGGCCAGGCCTGGGAGGGTGGGGGCCCTGAGGCGGGATGCTTCACCTGGTACTTAGCCAGCGGCAGCTTGATCACGCGCGCAGTCCGGTCCGCCGAGCAGGTCAGCAGGCGTGAGGCATCCCCTGCGCACCACTGCCAGCTGCTGGGCCAGCTGGCCAATACCCGTCATGCCGGCCCAACCGCCTCCTGCTGCAGCCAACTGCCCCACCCTTCTGTGGCCTCAGCCCAGCACCGTGCTGCTTTGCTGGCCTCTGCTTCCCTACCCAGACCTGCAGGTCACACCTGGTCACACCTAGAACTAGCAGGTTACACCTGGTCAACTATCAGGTCACACCTAGCACTCACATCAGGGGCTCAGACCTGACACGCCAGCCTGGCCTTGACCCCCTTCCCTGTCCCTGTGCCTGTCCCTGTGACGAGCCCAGCAGCCCCAGAGCCTGGGCAGGGGGGGCCACTAGGTGGCGGCTGCACCTGACAGGAGGAGGAGTGGAGCTAATCTGATCAGCCCAGGCCCCCTCGCCCCCCCTTGCCACCCCCAAACCTGCTCACTGACCTCCCCACCCTGCTCACTGACAGGGAGGGACCCCAGGCCCTGGCCCAGGCCAAGGAGCTCACACTGGCTCGTGTGACCTTGTGTGTGGGCTGGCTGGGGCTGCTGCCGCTGAGGGTGCCTGTGCTGCCCAAGGCTGGGCTGGGGTTCAGTTGAGGCTGCTGGCCCTGGCCCTGGCCCTGAGGCTGGTCACCTGAGAACCTGAGGCGCAGCAGCGCTCCCTGGTGCAGCGGCGCCTGACCCGGTAGGCAGTGCTGCGGCTGGGGGTGGGCGGGCGGCCCGCTGCTCACTGGGTACTGCCGGGCCTGCAGCAGGTGCCTGGGCCAGGGGCAGGCAGCAGCAGGCAGGGGCAGGCAGGGGCAGGCAGGGGCAGGCAGCAGCAGGCAGGCAGGGGCAGGCAGCAGCAGGCAGAAGCAGGCAGGCAGGGGCAGGCAGGGGCAGGCAGTAGCAGGCAGGCAGGCAGTAGCAGGCAGGGGCAGGCAGGGGCAGGCAGCAGCAGGCAGGCAGGGGCAGGCAGCAGCAGGCAGAAGCAGGCAGGCAGGGGCAGGCAGGGGCAGGCAGTAGCAGGCAGGCAGGCAGTAGCAGGCAGGCAGGCAGTAGCAGGCAGGGGCAGGCAGGGGCAGGCAGCAGCAGGCAGAAGCAGGCAGGCAGGGGCAGGCAGGGGCAGGCAGTAGCAGGCAGGCAGGCAGTAGCAGGCAGAGGCAGGCAGGGGCAGGCAGCAGCAGGCAGAAGCAGGCAGGCAGGGGCAGGCAGGGGCAGGCAGTAGCAGGCAGGGGCAGGCAGGGGCAGGCAGCAGCAGGCAGAAGCAGGCAGGCAGGGGCAGGCAGCAGCAGGCAGTAGCAGGCAGGCAGGCAGTAGCAGGCAGGGGCAGGCAGGGGCAGGCAGGGGCAGGCAGGGGCAGGCAGTAGCAGGCAGGCAGGCAGTAGCAGGCAGGCAGGCAGTAGCAGGCAGGCAGGCAGTAGCAGGCAGGGGCAGGCAGGGGCAGGCAGCAGCAGGCAGAAGCAGGCAGGCAGGGGCAGGCAGGGGCAGGCAGTAGCAGGCAGGCAGGCAGTAGCAGGCAGGGGCAGGCAGGGGCAGGCAGCAGCAGGCAGGCAGGGGCAGGCAGCAGCAGGCAGAAGCAGGCAGGCAGGGGCAGGCAGGGGCAGGCAGTAGCAGGCAGGCAGGCAGTAGCAGGCAGGGGCAGGCAGGGGCAGGCAGCAGCAGGCAGAAGCAGGCAGGCAGGGGCAGGCAGGGGCAGGCAGTAGCAGGCAGGCAGGCAGTAGCAGGCAGGGGCAGGCAGGGACAGGCAGCAGCAGGCAGAAGCAGGCAGGCAGGGGCAGGCAGGGGCAGGCAGTAGCAGGCAGGCAGGCAGTAGCAGGCAGGGGCAGGCAGGGGCAGGCAGCAGCAGGCAGAAGCAGGCAGGCAGGGGCAGGCAGGGGCAGGCAGTAGCAGGCAGGCAGGCAGTAGCAGGCAGGCAGTAGCAGGCAGGGGCAGGCAGGCAGGCAGTAGCAGGCAGGGGCAGGCAGGGGCAGGCAGGGGCAGGCAGGGGCAGGCAGGGGCAGGCAGGGGCAGGCAGGCAGGCAGTAGCAGGCAGGGGCAGGCAGGGGCAGGCAGGGGCAGGCAGGGGCAGGCAGGGGCAGGCAGGGGCAGGCAGGGGCAGGCAGGGGCAGGCAGGGGCAGGCAGGCAGGCAGTAGCAGGCAGGGGCAGGCAGGGGCAGGCAGGGGCAGGCAGGGGCAGGCAGGGGCAGGCAGGGGCAGGCAGTAGCAGGCAGGCAGGCAGTAGCAGGCAGGGGCAGGCAGGGGCAGGCAGGCAGGCAGTAGCAGGCAGGGGCAGGCAGGGGCAGGCAGTAGCAGGCAGGGGCAGGCAGGGGCAGGCAGGCAGGCAGTAGCAGGCAGGGGCAGGCAGTAGCAGGCAGGGGCAGGCAGGGGCAGGCAGGGGCAGGCAGTAGCAGGCAGGGGCAGGCAGGGGCAGGCAGGGGCAGGCAGGGGCAGGCAGGGGCAGGCAGGGGCAGGCAGGGGCAGGCAGGGGCAGGCAGGCAGGCAGTAGCAGGCAGGGGCAGGCAGGGGCAGGCAGGGGCAGGCAGGGGCAGGCAGGGGCAGGCAGGGGCAGGCAGGGGCAGGCAGGGGCAGGCAGTAGCAGGCAGGCAGGCAGTAGCAGGCAGGGGCAGGCAGGGGCAGGCAGGCAGGCAGTAGCAGGCAGGGGCAGGCAGGGGCAGGCAGTAGCAGGCAGGGGCAGGCAGGGGCAGGCAGGCAGGCAGTAGCAGGCAGGGGCAGGCAGTAGCAGGCAGGGGCAGGCAGGGGCAGGCAGGGGCAGGCAGTAGCAGGCAGGGGCAGGCAGGGGCAGGCAGGGGCAGGCAGGCGCGTGAGCGGGCGGGGCGGGCGGGTGACACGTCTGACAGTCAGGCTCCATCTCACAGGCGGTGTGGGCCACGGGGCTGTGACCAGGCACGGCCTGGCTCGCGTCAGCGTAAGCAGCAGCAGCAGCAGCAGCAGCAGCCGCCCAGGCATGCCCCAGCAGCCCCCCTGGGGTCGGCCACCACCAGCCCCCTTCCCCCCTCCCCCCACCCTCCCCAGCCCCTGCCCTCACTTTGCCACGGTGCTTGCAGCGCTGGGCCGGGTGCGCACCGACACCGGGGCGGGGGGCGGGCGGCCCAGCCGGGCAGCAGGGTGCACGAAGCCGTATCCGCTGCTCTTGACCTTGCGGTGGAAAGTGACGGGCTGGTTGGCCCCGGCCTGACCCCTGCCTCTCCCGCCCCCCCGCCCCCCCGCCCAGCCCGGGCTGGCAGGGCTGGGTCGGGGGTCAGGGGGGTGGCCACCGCTGCCGCTGCTGCTGCTGCGTTTGAGGGGGGCGCGAGGGGGGGCGCCTGCTGCAGGGGTGGGGGCAGTGGGTGCGGCCCAGCGGGTGCGCTCAGGGGCGGCTGTGGCGGGGAGGGGGGAGGAGGGGGCAGGGGCCAGGCGGGAGGGGGAGGGCTGGCGCAGGTGGGGCGGGTTGGGGGTGTGGCCCTGTGCCGCGCCACTTTGGAGTAGGGGCTGCATGATGACAGGGGCAGGGGGGTGGGGGGGCAGGGGAGGGGAGGGGCAGTGGTGTGGGCTCGCTGCTTGAAGCCAGGCCCCTTGGGGGTGGGGGCTGCACGATGATAGGGGCAGGGGGGTGGGGGAGGGGGGGAGGGGCAGGTTGGGGTGTGGGCGGTGCGAGAGGGTGACAGGCTAGTGGTCAAGGGGGTGGCAGGCTCTAAAGGGGTGAGGGGGGTGGCAGAGTAGGTGTGTGCCTGACTAGACCCAGGCCAGCAGCAGGGGCCAGCAGCAGCAGCAGCAGCAGCAGGGCCAGCGGCTGGCAAGCTGTGGGGGGGCATCACCGGGGAGCAGGGAGCCGGTCAGGGCAGTGCAGGCGTGGCACAGTGCCTGTGGTGTGCCTCAGTGTGCAGGGGGCAGCTGGGGGCAGCAGGGGGTGGGGGGCAGCTGGGGGGGGGGCAGCAGGGGGGGGGGGGGGGGCAGCTGGGGGGGGGCAGCAGGGCGGCGTGGGAGCAGGGGCAGCCGGTGTGCAGTCGCTGAACCCACCCTGAGGGGGGAGTGGTCAGGCAGCGGCTGCGCCTGGAACACGGACAGGGTCACTGCCTGCACCCCCCCCTCCCCCTCCCCCTGACCCTCTCCCTCTTCCTCCTCCTGCTGCTGCTGCTGCTCCTCCTCCTCCCATCTCTCCCCCCCCTCGCTTCCCCCCTTCTGTTGAGGCAACCTCTGTCCAGCACCCCCTCGCAGCCCCGGGCCCTGCCCTGCTGCTGCTGCTGCTGCTGCTGCCGGGCCTGGCAGGGGGACTGCGCTGAGGACCCCATCAGCTGGCCCTGGCCGGTACTGAGGACCCAGCCCCCCCACACCCCCCCTGGCCTTGACCCTGACGCCAGGAGCCCCTCCCCCTAACCCTGACCCTGACCCTGACCCTGACCCTGACCCTGTCCCTGTCCCTGTCCCTGCTGCGGCGGCGGCGGCGACGGCAGCGGTGGCGGCAGCGGCAGCGGTGGTTTGGTTCAGGGGTCTCAGGCTGAGGATGGTGATGTCGGAGGAGTAGGCTGACGCCATGCAGCAGTACATGAAGCGCTGGTGGCGGGGCAGGGCCAGCGCGTATGCCCCCGCAACACCCACGTCTGACAGCAGCTCGGCAGGCCGGGGGGGGCCAGGGGGGGCGGCAGGCCTGAGCACAGCGGCGGGGGCAGCGGGCAGGGGGTGATGGGGCAATGGCCAAACCACGAGGCTGGGGAGGTCATTGGGGTAGGAGTGGAAAGGGGAGGGAGGGGGGAGGGGGAGGGGGAGGGAGGGGGGAGGGGGAGGGAGGGGGTGGGGGGGTGCCCTTGGTACGAGGCTGAGGATGTTCATGGTGCAGAGCTACAGAGGTTAGGGGGTCAGAGCCTGACAATAGGGGCAGGCAGCAGAGGGGGGACAGGTGAGGTGCATGCCAGCATGCCAGCATGCAAGCATTCATGCAAGCATGCAGGCATGCGGGTGGGTGAGACTGACCCCTGGGAGGGTCCTGGCAGCAGCAGGCTGAGCTGGGGCAGCCCCCCCCTGAGGAAGTGCGCCTGGACCACCTCCCCCGTGTGGCTGTCAATCACCGCCAGGGCCGACATGGTCCCCACCTGGGGGGTGGGGGGGCAGGGGGGGGGGGCGGCAGGTGAAGGAGGGGGGCAGGTCAAAGGTGGGGGGGGGGCGCAGAGCACCAGGTGAGAGGGGGGGGAGGGGGGGGAGCAGGCTGGCCCTGTAGGGGGGAGGGGAGGATCAGGTTGGGGGGGGCGGGGCAGAGGGACCACACCACCAGCACTGCCACCCAAGCTGCTCTGCCTTGGTCCTATTATTTCAGGCCTAGCCCTCCCAGGAGGGGGGGAGTAAGGGGGGGGAGGGGTAGGTCAGGGCTGCACTCACCAGCAGCTTGGGGCTCTCCCCCAGCAGGTCGCTCCCTTCCCCCCCGGCCTCCCCCCCCCCCCCCTCCCCCCCCCCCCCTCGGCTCCTCAGCGGCGCATAGTACAGCCGCAGCACTGCAGCCCCGCAGGCCACTGCCCCCTCCCCCTCCCCCTCCCCTTCCCCCTCCTCTGCTGCCCTCTGCCCCGCTGCCTCACACAGTGCGGCGACCTGCTGCTGGAGGGTGGGGGGCGGCAGGGCCTGGTTGAGGCGGGGGGGGGAGGGTGGGGCCGGCGGTGGGGGGGGGCGGTGAGCACCCTGGGCCCTGTGGTGGCGCTGGGGGGGAGGAGCGCGCTGCTGGGGCTGCGCCGGGGCTGTGCGGGGGGGGCGGCGGCCCTTGCTGCTGCCTTGAGGGCGGCCTGGCCTGAGATGCGGCGCAGGTGCTTGGGGACGTCGGTGATCTGCAGCCCGGGGGGCAGGGAAAGGGGGGGAAGGCAGTAGGGGGCAGGGGGCAGGGGGCAGTGCTGCCACCACCCTAGCCTGACGGGGCAGGGTTGTGCAGGCAGGGGGCAGGGGGTGGTCAGGGCAGGGGCAGGCAGGGGCAGGGGCAGGGGGCAGGGAGCAGGGGGCAGGGGCAGGGGGTGTTCAGGGCAGCGATTCGCCCATCAACCTGACCCTGGCAGTTGGTTTGGTCAAGGCGTGCCCTCACCTGGCCTCCACCTGGCCCCCCCTCACCTGTACACAGCGGCAGGCGGGCAGGGTGGCCAGGTCGAACACGCGCACCACACCGTCCGCCGCCCCCACTGCCACCCTGAGGAAGGTGGGGTCCACGGCCAGGCTGGTCAGGGCGTAGGCTGTCAGGATGGGGCTCTGGGGCGCAGTGGCACAGGCAGCCAGCACCACGGCATCAGCCTCTAACAGGCCCACAGGGGCTGACTACAACAACTCAACGCACTGGGCTTCAGTGCAAGCATTACCCGCCCCGCCCCGCCCCGCCCCGCCCCGCCCCGCTGATGGCCCACCTGGTAGACGAGGCTGCCCTGCTGCAGGTCCCACAGCTTGAAGCTGCGGTCCTCCCCCGCCGTCAGCAGCCACAGCGGGCGGTGCGGCTCACAGAAGGTGGCGGCGCGCACCGGGGCCCCGTGGCCCTCCAGCAGGAAGGCGCTGCAGGGGGCAGGCACAGCGGCACAGGGTTAGGCACAGGGGCAGGCAGGGGGCAGGCAGGGCAGGGGGCGGCAAGAGGTGAAGCAGGAGGTAGGGCAGGGCAGGGCAGGTGGGCATCAGGGTGAGCAGGGGGCGTGGGGGCAGGTGTGTGGGTCAGCGGGTGCCACACTGCACCCCAGGCTGCAGCCCTTGCAGCCCTGGCCTTGCTGGGCGGATGAGCCGCTGTGCCCCTGTGGACCTGTGGCCCCTGCTCACCCTGACCAGCCAGGAGCCTAGGGCCAGCACCTGCCCAGCACCTGCCTGCCATTCACTGCAACCTTATCTGGTGTTCCAGTGACTTCAATGTTGCTCCAGTGTGACTTATGACTTCCCTGTGACTGTGACCTCACGGGGACTCCAGTGTGACTATGTTGAGGCGTGGCCTGCTAAGGGACTTGACAGTGGTGCCAGTGTGGGCACTCCCTGAGAACCCATGCCCTGTGCGCCCTGCTGCTGCTGCTGCTGCTGCTGCTGCTGACCCTGGCCCTGGCCCGCGCCCCCCCGCGCCCGCCTGCTGCCACCCACTGCGTCAGCCCTGCCAGCTCAAACACATGGACCTGGAGCCCCGCGCACAGGGCCAGCAGGTTGGGCCCCCCGGGGCTGCTCAGGCAGGCTGCATCCACCTGCAGCACCACATGGCAGCCAGGGCAGGGCAGGGGGCAGCCAGGTCAGGGGGGGTGGACTGAAAGCAGGCTGACTGGATGCTGACAAGCAGAAGCAGAAGCATGCATGATGCGCCAGGCTGACCAACGGCTATGATGGTGGGTTCCCTCACCCCTCACCCCTCATAGCTTGCACCCCTCACCCCTCATAGCTTGCACCCCTCACCCCTCATAGCTTGCACCCCTCACCCCTCATAGCTTGCACCCCTCACCCCTCATAGCTTGCACCCCTCACCCCTCATAGCTTGCACCCCTCACCCCTCATAGCTTGCACCCCTCACCCCTCATAGCTTGCACCCCTCACCCCTCATAGCTTGCACCCCTCACCCCTCATAGCTTGCACCCCTCACCCCTCATAGCTTGCACCCCTCACCCCTCATAGCTTGCACCCCTCACCCCTCATAGCTTGCACCCCTCACCCCTCATAGCTTGCACCCCTCACCCCTCATAGCTTGCACCCCTCACCCCTCATAGCTTGCACCCCTCACCCCTCATAGCTTGCACCCCTCACCCCTCATAGCTTGCACCCCTCACCCCTCATAGCTTGCACCCCTCACCCCTCATAGCTTGCACCCCTCACCCCTCATAGCTTGCACCCCTCACCCCTCATAGCTTGCACCCCTCACCCCTCATAGCTTGCACCCCTCACCCCTCATAGCTTGCACCCCTCACCCCTCATAGCTTGCACCCCTCACCCCTCATAGCTTGCACCCCTCACCCCTCATAGCTTGCACCCCTCACCCCTCATAGCTTGCACCCCTCACCCCTCATAGCTTGCACCCCTCACCCCTCATAGCTTGCACCCCTCACCCCTCATAGCTTGCACCCCTCACCCCTCATAGCTTGCACCCCTCACCCCTCATAGCTTGCACCCCTCACCCCTCATAGCTTGCACCCCTCACCCCTCATAGCTTGCACCCCTCACCCCTCATAGCTTGCACCCCTCACCCCTCATAGCTTGCACCCCTCACCCCTCATAGCTTGCACCCCTCACCCCTCATAGCTTGCACCCCTCACCCCTCATAGCTTGCACCCCTCACCCCTCATAGCTTGCACCCCTCACCCCTCATAGCTTGCACCCCTCACCCCTCATAGCTTGCACCCCTCACCCCTCATAGCTTGCACCCCTCACCCCTCATAGCTTGCACCCCTCACCCCTCATAGCTTGCACCCCTCACCCCTCATAGCTTGCACCCCTCACCCCTCTCCCTCACAGCTGTCACCCCACATGCCCTGCTGCCGTATGCCAGGAGCCAGCGGCCCTGACCAACCTGCCCTCCAGCCCCAGCCCCCCAGCCCCACACCACCCCCACCTCCCCACCTGCCCCGGCCTCTCCAGGACCAGCAGGGGCTCAGGCAGGGGCTGGCGGGAAGCTACCGCCTCATAGGCCTGGGCCAGGCGCCAGAGCACCACCGCCTCAGGGGAGGCCGCCACCAGCAGCGCCTCAGGCTGGGTCGGGTTCACGGAGCTGGGGTCGCTGCTGCCTGGACTCAGTACAGATGATAGCAGCAGCGGCAGCACAGCCGTGGCAGCAGCAGCAGCAGCAGGCAGTGCTATGTGATGACACTGCACGGGAGGCATGTGGCGGGGAGGGGCATGAGCACGAGCAGGGCATGGGAGGGGCATTGGGCGGGGCACGGGGCACGGGGCGGGGCGGGGCATGTCTGGACTGTGTAGTGGACTTGTCGACCTCCCTTTGCAGCCAACTAGGTGCCCCAACCTCCCCCATGCATGTCAGAGGGTTAGAGTCGGTGTGGGCTGGTGTGGTATGGTGGACGCACCCACATATCCCTGCCCCACTGCCAGAGCGGTGACCTCCTTGTGCTGTAACGAGGCTGACAGGCGCAATGCCCTGGCTGACAGCTGAGGTAGGTAGACAACGTCAACGCAGGAGCTTTCTTGCCCGCGGCTGGGCACAGCCCATGCCAGGTACTCCCCTGCAATAATTAGCTGATGCTGAAGTGCTCAGGGAGCCGATAAAGGAAATCAACAGCACGTAGTGCTCGCACCATCCGTCGCAATCACAAATGTCGGGTCGCCACCCGTGTCGGCCTCCCCGACAAGCGATGCTTCCATTCATTCATCTATGCTCATCATGGATGCACTTACGCGAATAGGTACGCAGGTTCAGCGGATTTGAATACCATGTTGTTACAGACTTTAGGGCTTTGACTCAAAGTTTGAGGGCTAAGGTGCTGTTGCAGGTTTTACACCGAGGTTATAGTTCTTAGCTGGTAAGTAGCCTCGTCGATGATGAGCAGTAAAGATGCTGTGCAAATGCCGGGGAGCTTGGCATGTCGTACGTTGTATCATTGTCAGGGTGAAGCCTGGCATAGCCGAGTGCAATAGTCAGGACCAAGGTCTGTAATTCAGGCTGCTAAAGCCAAGCCAGTACCACAGCCAGGCAGGTGGCTGGACAGGGGCTGCAATGCAGCGCTAAGGATGATGCACGTGTGTTGGATGCAGCAGACGTTTAAGCTGGCCTGACTTTTGCAACAAGAAACTAGCAATGTTTCTTCATTTATTCATGCACTATGCAAGCAATGCAATTCAATCGAAGCCACGCTGACTACAGCACGAATACAATGCCAGCGTGAATACAATGCTGTTTCAGCTTTGCAAACAGAATCACTTGCGTCTCGTCGTCCGTGCCAGTCCAGCACCCGCTGTTCGCCCAAAGCAAAAGCGATTTAGGCAGACAGCATGCATGCCGCGAGCAAGCACCAGCGGGTTTCTGGAAGCATCTACTGCGGAACTTACCCAATATATGAGCCTGCTTTCCGAAGATGAGCAGGCGGATGTGCTGTCAAAGTTTGTGACAGCTGGCTTTGTGGGTGCCAAGCAAAAGATGGTGCCCAGGCTCAGCAACCAAGAGCTGGAATGCATTGGCATCCAGCCACAGCTGGTACGCTCAGCTCTGCTCCAGGCATTTGCGGATGGAGGTGGGTGCTGCAGCTGAGCCATGATAAAGTGAAGTGATGGTGCTACTGGGCAGTGCATGGTGCATATTGCCCAGCTTTCCTGATGCCTGCAGGCCCAAGCAAAACAATCCTGCTCGTGGACAGTGAGTGCACAGAAAGACAGGTTGAATTCTCCGACAAACAAGACTTCAACAGGTGGCTTCAGTCCAACACACTAATGCTGGTGCTGCCAAATGGCACGGAGCGAGTGGTCGCTGCCTGGGAGCGCATGGAGGATGGGGGCAGGTACTTCACCAACAAGAAATTCGACATGCGAGTAAGTGGTGTATGCGTTCAGGTTGCATGCAATGTCCTACCTACTAGGGTGCGGTCAATTGCTCACCTCGTCTGATAATCTAACGAATTATTAGCTAATAATTCGCTTTTGACCCCAGGTGCGGTTGCCGAGCCTGTACGACCTCGAGCACGACGCAATGATCGCGGCTGCAAACGCCTATCATTCTGAAAAAGAAGAAGAAGAAGAAGAAGAGAAGAAGACTACTCCGGCGGAGCCGGCGTGTATTAAGGGAGGAGCTACCGCCTGGGGCGCGGCCTGCTCCCACCACCTGACCTGGATGTGAAGAAACCCTTCAGCCCCCATCCTTGACACCTGCCCTGAGTCTGTAGCTGGTTCTAGCTATGCTATGTGAGCTTATGACCGCATGTCTAGTCAGTTTATCCAGCAGTTTAGTGGTGTTGGTTTGCGTGATGCCGATGGCTTCCATGTGTAGCTTGGTATGTGTGTTGTAAGTGATGCCGCCTATTCCCAGTAGAATGGGTCTAACTGTGACTGTGTGTCCTGCTGCTATGATGGCTTCTGCCATGGCACCGTGTTGTCTAGGTCACCCCGGCCGTTGGTCCCGCCAATTCGTGACAGGCCTGCCGCTCACACCACGCGCTAGTGAAGGGTAGCTGAGGCTATCGCGGTAAGTCACGCGCGCTAAAACTCGCGTTTTGGACTGAAGCCTCCCAGATCACTCCGCCCGCCATTCCCGCGGACTGTGAACATGGTCGCTCGCTGCAGCCTGGGGCTCAGCGGGGTGCGACCGTACGTGGGTCGCAGGTCGAAGCGCAAGATTCCCTGGGTTGGGTCGGGACCCCTCATGGCCCGGGCCCTTCCTGACACCTGGCGCGAGATATGCCTCACCCTTCCGTTAAGCAAGCAGAGCATCTCACTGAGGTGTCAGTAGCACCGTGCGTTGACTTTGTTTCGCTACCGTGCACTCTGCTGAAGCCTAGACCCCATCATTTTGGGGCTTATGTCAAGACCATCAACTATTTGGCCAGTGGTCCTTTAAACGTGCTTCCACCTTTCAGTGATAGCTGGGCGGGTCTATATTCCGGGATGAACCCCAGGCAAGCTCTATCACCTTGTGTGGTACATACAATGACAAAATGTGGCAGAGGGTGGATTTGGCATGGGGCAATCTCATCACAGGAGGCGATTGGCGGCACCCTGTGTTCATCCCCGACGGGGTGGACCCTGTGCCGCCGTTGGGCGCCCTCATTGCTACCTTTCTCGCACTGTGCGCGAAATTGATACCGAAATATGCGATGAGCCCTCCTGGACCCCGACGCCGCGCCCTCCTGGAACGCCATAAAGCGATACGTGCCAAGCTGGTAAGTAGTGGCAATGGCAGTGGCGAACACCTCCATTGTGGCGGAATCCACCATTGTGGCGGGAAACCATACCTTAACATCCTCCTCCTCCATCCTACACCCTGCAGAGCCCTACCGAGCTGCCAGCCCTTGAAACAGGCAATGCAACACCACAACAGTCAAGCAGGGATGTCAGCACATGGGGCCATAAGCGCCCACGCACCTGCCTTGGCCGGGGCGCTCAGCAGCAGCTAAGCATGGACCAGCAAGAGCTGCAGGGTGCCAGGTTGCACGTGTTCTGACTGCAAGGACAAGTGCATGAAGCTGAAGCCTGGTATGGATGGGTCTATCATGCTCTCTGTCAAGCAGTATGCACCAGTTAAGCAGAAGGAAGGGCCAGCAAGGATTGAGTTGCAGCAGTTCAGGTTGAGCTTGCGTGAGGTAGTGGACAAGCTAAACGAGCAGATGCCTAGTTACATTTGGCACCACTTTGTAGCTCATCATCAGCTAGCTGTGTTCCGGCGGCAGCAGCAGGCTAGATAGCTAGATAGCTGTTCGGCCCATCTCGAGTCAGCACAGTACTTGGTTTCCAGCAGGGTGACGTGTTTGATTGACTCGTTGATTGACTCGACCCTGCTTCCTTTTCTTCGTGATGTTGATCATGATGATGTCCGAACGGGTGGTCGTGTTGGTGTTCCTGGCTGAGAGGCTCAGGTCTTCTAGGGCCTTTCGTAGCGTGGCGCTGGGTAGATCAATGCCTTCCGTCTCGCCCCGTTCGTGGCTGCCGATGTCCGCGAACTTCATGCACCCTCCTTGGGCTCCCTTGCTGATAGCTTTCATGATTAGGCGCCCATGATTAGCTTTCATGATTAGTTTTACATCGCGGTAACTTAGCTGGTAAGTAGCCTCGTCGATGATGAGCAGTGAGGATCATGTGCAAATGCCGGGGAGCTTGGCATGTCGTACGTTGTATCATTGTCAGGGTGAAGCCTGCCATAGTCGGGCGGCCCCAACATGGGGTTGGTAGTGTCCATGCAGATTCTCTCTCAATACTGCACTCTCATCACATTGGCTCGTTCATCACATTGGCAGCCACGAGTCAGTCCGCGTAATCTGACCATAAGAGTGCCTGCAGCTGACGCGTAATCTGACCAATGCTAGCTGCTGGCGCTGCCCCTTCACCCGCAGTCCGCCACCAGAGTGCACGACACCTTCCTGGCCCTGGACCTAGACATGAACGGCATGCTGTCACGCAGCGAGTTCTCTGAGATCAGCAACCGGACCATGTCGCCCCTGTTCATCCAGGTGGGGTCTGGCAGCTCATGGTAGCGTGGGCCTCAGCTCAGCACGGATGGCACCACGACAAGTGCCTGAGTCGCGACTCAATATTGCAAGGGGTGGCATAGGGTGGCATAGGGTCAGTGGGTCAGGGGGTAAGGGCTTAGGATGACCCAACAAGTAGTTGTCTACCAGGGATGCAACAGCCGTCCCCCTCATGCCAGTGCCAGTTGCCAGTGCTGGCGGCACCATGAACAGACCACACCAGCGCCATGTACACAGCACTCAGCCTCCCTCAGCCCCTCTCCATCTCCCTCTCCATGCAACATCACCATCCCAGCGGGCAACAAGGACCCACTTACAGGCAGAACTAGGTCCCCTCACCAGGGGTGGTGTTTTGTCTGTATATTGTTTTCTTCTCATGCAGATGGCATGGGCACCTTCCACCTACACTAAAGCATGACCCATGACCATTACGTGACAGGGCTGTAGCCTAGAGTTGGCATGGCATCACGGGTCCACCCCATCACCACACGTCACCTCCTCCTGACACCATCACCACCACGTGTCCCCTGTGCACTGCCCTCTCACCTGGCGTGGATACCGCACCACCTCTACTATCACC
This sequence comes from Haematococcus lacustris, assembly GCA_030144725.1. Lineage (NCBI taxonomy): Eukaryota > Viridiplantae > Chlorophyta > Chlorophyceae > Chlamydomonadales > Haematococcaceae > Haematococcus > Haematococcus lacustris. The sequence continues at coordinate 10,133,832 of JASKMD010000017.1, forward strand.
ACTTCTCCTCACCATCTTATCCCATTCTGTATCTATCACCGCGTTTGTGCGTGCAGCGTATATTTGAGGAGCATGTCATGCAGCGGCGCAACATCATGCACAGGTCAAGCACGCACAGGTGGGTGCCACCAGCCCCTGGCCCGGCTCACCTCCTGCCCTCCTGCGCAGCTCACCCCACTGCCTGGGCTTGGAAATGCTTATGACCATGATGCCATGGCTGTGGTGCCAGGGACGAGATGGACCCTCACCGCCTTTGCTGACTTTGTGCTGGCGTGGGACCACCGCTCCCACCCCGCAGCCATCAAGTACTTCTTCCCAGTCCTGGACCTAAAGAACCAGGTGGGACCGGCAGGAGGCCCAGCCCCATTACCCTCCACACCTCACCCTCGCCGCCTGCTGCCAGCAGCTGTGAGGGGCAGTGACGGCTGCACTGCATGGTCTCCAGGGATGTGGTGTGATGTGGTGTGATATGGTGGGATGTGGTGTGCATGCAGGGGTTTGTGACCCCGGCAGAGATCTACACCTTCTTCAAGGAAATCCATGTCATGTGGGTCAACATGGGCAAGTATGCAGACCTGGCAATCTACTCCGTGGTGGACGAGATCCTGGACATGGTGGGTGAAGGGGCATGGAGGGGCTGCCCTGCCCGCCCTCAGCTCATGTCGCACCAGCAACACCTGGAGTCATGCCGTGTGGTGGTGATGGTGATGATGATGTAAACGTTTCGAATGCATGGAGCTAGGGGAGGGGCTGGGCTTGTATGGGAGGGGGGGCTCAAGGCGGTGCCGCCTCATACAGCTGCATCATACAACTGCATCATGCTCACTGCCTGACATGGACCTTTGAAATGACATCATGGGGCTTGCTGCCTGGGTCGGGCGTGAGAGCAGCAGGATCAGAGCCGCGTCAGTCAGGGCCTGATGAGGCCACACTGCATGGCGACCACTAGTGCATGGCGACCACTAGTGCATGGCGACCACTAGCACTATCCCAAGTACAGCTGCTCGCATTCTGCACTGTTGCACATGCCATGGCGGCAACCCTGGCAGCGGCAGTAGCAATTCCTGCTGGCTGAGCTGTCCGTGTTGTCAGGCGCCCCTGCTGGCTGACCTGCAGGTGAAGCCCAAGACGGCCACCCTGATCACGGCAGAGGGACCTTTAGGTCAGCGGCATGAGCGGCATCTTCTTCTCCATGCTGGCAGACGTCAAGCTCTTCCACAACTACAACTACCGAGAGGTGGGACCACCCAGCAGCGGCCGCAGCGCAGGCAGGCTAGGGTCACCTCACATGGTCAGGCCAGGCCAGCACTGCTACGACTCCCAAGCTAGCTGCTAGGCTTGCTGCCAGACCCCTGCTGGCCTCCAGCCAGGCGCTGTGCCTGCCCTGCTGGCTGGCTGGGTTGGATGAGGGCGGCAGGTCAGAACACGGGTGAAGGACTAGTGCCAGAGTCCTAGACATGGTGCCGGGCTGTGCACACACCTACACCTTCACCTGGAGGGCACCCAAGCATTGAATTGCCTGATTATCTGATTACTTGATTACCTAATTATCTCATAACCTGGATGGTAAACTAATGAGCTGATGAAGCTGGCATTGTCTCCAGGCATGTAGCTTGGCCTTGCGTGCCTTGTTGTGTGTTGTCCTTGTGCATGCAGAACTTCATCCACCAGGAGGAAAGCTGAGGGCCAGGCACAGGGCCACCCAGGCGCTGTGCAGCATGGTTATTATCATTTATTGATTAGCAGGCTGCATGGTGATGCTTGCATGGTGTCTTCTGTATGGCGCTTGCCACGTGCAGGGCAGCAAGGTGCAGGGTCATGCGGTGTCGAGAGACAACATCGCGTATGAGTATGTGACCTGTTGCGGTGTAAGAGGAGTACCCATCGTAACCCCCATTGCCCCGCTGACAGCGATGGACACTGCTGTACCAGATGCGCACAAAGCAGCGAATTGGCTGTTAGCCCTCCCCGCCCTTGCAGCCACCGCCCACACCTCGACCACTACCTGGTCGACTGCATGGCACCCTGGCATGGCTCCTGGGGTTCAGCGTGTGCAGATTGTGCGCTGCCTCCTACACTTACACACATGACACAAGCATAGCACATGCACACACCCCACCATGTCATCATCAAGTACATCGCACATAGCCATTGCACATAGCCATTGCACAACGCCATGTTTCAATTGCACGTCACTCAATTGTCACTTTGAAAAGGCCTCTTTTGGACCAGCTGTCAGCCTTCCAACATGCGGGCACCTCATAGGTTTCAGAGATCGATTGGTAGACTTTGATGTCCAGCCACCGTGCCCAGGGCTGCTCAGCCATGAGCTGCAGTGACTCATGCATGGCTGCAGAAACACATCCCTCTACACCGTTATACTCGACCTGCTGTACAGCGGGCATGAGCTGCACCAGCTGGCGCCAGAACTCCAGTGAAGGGGCCAGGCTGCCGCCCCACAGCTCAAAGTGGGTGCAGTCCCGGCACATTGGAGCCAGTGCCACAACATCAGCGGCTGTGACCCCATGCAGGTCATGGACCTTAACCTCGCCACAGCACTGCAATTGTTGCAACATAGCTACCAGCTGCGCCAGGTCCACCCTCTGCTGTTGTAGGAGTGCTGGAGTGATGACGCCACATCTTCGCTCCTTCGCATTGAGCATATACAAGCGCATGCTCTTGATCTTCACTGGCACCTTGCACGCATATGCCATGTTGTGGAGTGCCGCTGCCACCTCAGGGTTGGAGATGTCCTCCACACCAATGTTCAGACAATTCAGCACTAGAGGCTGGGAGAGGGAGTGCAGGGGCAGGTACGCGACTGCCTTCCAGTCAATAGTCCCAAGCAGCTCCAGCCGCTGCCAGCTGCAGGGCGCATCAGCTCGTGAGGTGTTCAGCCTTTCGACTCCTGTCCATCCTAGCTCCAGCTGGAGGCTTGTGATCTGGGTGGCTGCCAGGAGTACGTTGAGCTGCTGCTGGCCCCAGTTTAAGGTTCCTGGCAGCTGCAGGGTGTGGAGCTGAGGCAGCGCCTGCAGCAGCTCAGTAAGACCTTGCAGCTTGTTGAGGTGGGATAGAGTGAGCACGTGCAGCTGAGCCAACGGTTGCAAGTACTCCACAAAATATTCTGGATCCTCACCACACAGCGGATAGTACGTGAGGTGTAGCTGGGTAAGGTGCTGTGCCAGGGGACAACGAAAGCCTTCAAGCTTCAGCTGCTTGAGCCTGGCACCTTGGAACAGGTCCAGGGTCACCGCCGGGCTGCTGCAGCTGCTAAACAGTAATGCAGTGGAGCTCTAGCTGCTGCAACTGAAAGGCAAGCTGGGGGTGGGAGAGCAGGCTGGCCAGACCACTGCAGGTGACTGAATGACAACTAAGGACCAGGGTTGTCAGGCCCGGGAAGCTGTCCACAAGGCGCTGGGCCATGTCAGGTGAGCAGCCCAACTCAGGTGCGCAGGGCTGCTTGGGTCCATGACGGTAATCTGTCCCGTCGCCGACCAGCCTGCAAACCTCCACAGCCGCGCACTTGTCCAACTTTGGCAGAGTGTGGGCAAGCTGGTCGGTGTACAACTCGCTGTCCTCTATCTTTGGCTGCCACAAGGTGAGGGCCAGCTTGCTTGTCCTCGCTTGCAGGGCTGCAACAACTCGAGGCGTGAGCAGCTGGTCGCAGCACTGCCTGCCCAGTTGGATGCGCAAGGCTGGGACGTGCAGCAGGTGGGCCTGGGAGAAGGCGCGGCAGGTCAGGTGCAGCAGGCTCCTGGCTCCAAGCTGCATGACCCTGCAAGCGATGTCATCCAGCAGCGCTGGCGGGAGGTCCAACAGCCTAGTGGCAGCAGGGGGCGCCTCACTGGCTGGGCTGTACCCATCTGTTGCTGAGGCACCGCCATCCACTGTGACTTGATGTTGCATGTCACGCTGGCTCACAGCTAGGACTGTCTGTTGACCTGCAGAGTGGGTGGGGCAACAAGGCTGTCAGGGTGTGAGGGGCGCCAGTAGCAGCAGCAGCGTTTGATTGGCCGGGTGTGGGTGCGGGCACGCACCTGGCTGCCCCTGGCTGCTCTCAGCTCACTTCTCTGCCTTTGAATAAGCCTGCAGAGCAGGTAAAGGGGAGCAGCAGCGCGGACCTCGGACATATGCCAGTAGATCACAGCTGGCGAGAGACTACTCCCAGGCTACTCCCACAGGCGCTTCACATGACTCACGAGCGGTTAGATGTTACAACTAGCTGGGCCACGCAACCCGCCGAGCAGGTTTACGCTAGCTACGCACGAATCCGAGGGCATTGCGCTTAGGCGACACTGGCATCGTCGGTGGAGCCAGACTGCGAATAGTGGTCGTGGCATTCGAAGCTTGCAGTCATGCTGCGGACACGTCGACACACCCACTCTGATCTGTTCGTTCTATCTCTCTTCTAACCCTCCTTAGGCTGTGAGGGGCCAGGCTAGTCTGCCTGCGTAGCTGGGCTGCGTGGGGGTAGTTGAAGGCAGCACACCAGGCCCTCACTGTCCACCACCACTGTGACCACCACCACCACCCACCAGGCCAGCCAGGAAGCTCGACTGTGCAGGTGAAGCCCCAGCAGCCGATCCACACACTGCAGGTGCTGTGTGGCCCCCGCTTGGCAGCTATGTGCAGGCAGTGCGGGTGAGCAGCCCATCAAATGATGCTGGGTGACCATAGCCTGGCAGCTATGTGCAAGCAGTGTGGGTGTCGGCCTGGCTGCCTTTAAGCAGCACAGACCAGGCTACCCCAGGGGCTGGTTGCTAGCCCTCCTCCAGCACTGCTGCTCTGCTCTGACACTGCCCTACAAGAGAGCAGCATGAGTCGGGCCCTCTGCTGCTCTGCAGGGCGGCAGGCTTGAAGGATGAGTCATAGGTGTTTGTGGAGGCAGGGGGCAACACACAAGCCTTGAGGCACATAGTAGTGGCAGCTGGGCCAGAGCAGGCAGTGGTGTGGTGACGTCGTGATGCCACTAAAGCACGGAGTACATGCCCGCGTCCAAGTGTTACTGTGCCACTATTATCACCATGCTACTCTACCTGGGGCAGGGAGGGGAGGGCAGCAGGGTATCCCCGCCCCGCCCCGCCCCGCCCCGCGGCAGGCAGATGAGGCCCCGCATCAGGCTGCACCGGGTCAGGCCATGACAACGTGATGGTGATTGTGGAGGCAGCAGGAGGGCGGGTGCTGCAATTGTGAATGTTGAGACCAGGCTGTGAATATAGAGGGGTCAGGAACCCTTAAGAATGATCTGTGACAGCATGAAGAGCAACTGAGCAGTCATCCCACCCCTCGTGTCAGCTCATATTCACCGCCAAGCAGATCACCATGACAGCCATTACTTCCTAGCAGCAGCAGCAGCAGGCTGTGTCGTTGCATGCCCGAGCTGTCGCGCCCTTCATGGAGCCATGTGCCTTCACCATGTTTTTCTCATCTTGCTTAGGGTTCTTTCCATGCAACCTCCCAGCCATTGCCACGTCATCCTCAAGACCGGAAAACTCAGTTTTAGCTACAACACCAACCTTGCAAGACCACTACTGTCACGCATTACATCAGGGCAGGCTCAATGTGTGTGGTGACAAAGCTATTGTCATCAAGACTGATGCATGCGTTGAATGTGTAAAGTCTGCTCCAGCCACACATGTCTTGTTGGTGTCATCGCTCCTGGGTCTTGCAGCATGGCAACAATCAGTACTGTGGCATGCATGAAACACCAGAGCATTGAGGCGCTGCCAACCACTGTCAATGGCCAGATCAATCATCCATCACCTATCATTGCACATGCTCACTTTGATGATGCCAGTCTTCAACCAGCTGTTAGCCTGCCAACATGCAGGGGGCGCATCCACACTGTAGTAGTTGCGGATTTTGACATGCAGCCACCGTGCCCAGGGCTGCTCAGCCATGAGCTGCAGCGAATCATGCATGGCTGCAGAAACACATCCCTCTACACGGATAAACCTGACTTTCTGCACTGCGGGCATGAGCTGCACCAGCTGATGCCAGAAATCCAGTGAGGGCTCTATGCTGCCGCCATACAGCTCGAAGTGGGTGCAGTCCCGGCACAATGGAGCCAATGCCAGCACATCAGTGGCTGTAACTTCATGCAGGCCGTAGACCATCACCTTGCCCACGCAGCAGCACTGCAGCGGTTGCAGCAAAGCTACCAGCTGCGCCAGGTCCACCCTCTGCTGCCGTAGGAGTGTTGGAGAGATGACTCCGAGGTCCGTTCTCAACTGCTCCCTGCTCATCATGGTCAGCTGCACCTCCTTGATCTGCACTGGCACCTTGCTAGCATATGCCAGGAGGTGGAGTCCGGCTGCGATCTCAGGATCTGATATGTCCTCCACACGGATGTGAAGCTGCCCCAGCACTAGGGGCTGGGAGAGGGAGTGTAGGGGCAGGTACGTGATTGCCTTCCAGCCAACCCTCCCAGTGAGCTCCAGCCGCTGCCAGCTGCAAGGCACATCAGCATATGAGGTGTCCAATGCCTCAACTGAGTCCAGTAGGAGGCTTGTGAGTTGGGTGGCTGCCAGCAGGGTGTCCAGGTCCTGCTCCCAGACTGTGGCGTCTGGCAGCTGCAGGGTGTGGAGCTGAGGCAATGCCTGCAGCAGCTCAGTCAGGCCCTCAAGGCCATCAAGGTGGGATATAGTCAGCACCTGCAGCTGAGCCAGAGGTTGCAAGTACTCCATGAAGTTGCTCAGATCAGTGTTGACGGCATCACAGCTCAACATCACGTCTTGGGTCACCAGATGCAGCTGGGTCAGGTGTTGAGCCAAGGGCTGAAAGCTAGGCAACAGTCGTGTGTCAAGCTGGAAAGGGTATTCAGAAGCTATGCTGAGCTGCTTCAACTGCAGACCCTGAAACAGAGTGCCCACTGCTTCAGGCTCATCACCAACCATGCTGATGATATTGGCGATGTCTACCTGCTGCAGTTGCAGGGCCAGTGGCGGGTGGGAGAGCAGGCTGGCCAGGGCATCGTTTGAGACACAGAGCCCCTCCAGGGTCAGGGCAGTCAGGCTCGGGAAGCTGTCCAGCAGGTGCTGGGCAAGGCCAGGTGGGCAGCATAGATGTTTGCGGTTGTTGGGTTTGTATGTTCCACTGCTGACTAACTTGCAGACCTCCACTGCTGCACAGTTGTCCAGCTTTGCCAGTGCATGGGCCAGCAGGTCGGTGTAATGTTGGGTGTACTCTGTCTTCTGCAGCTGCAAGGTAGGAGCCATCTGCTCCCTGTAGCACTCGCTGTCCTCTGTCTCTGGCTGCCACAAGGTGAGAGCCAGCTTGCTTGTCCTCGCTTGCAGGGCTGCGACAACTCGCGGCGTGAGCAGCAGGTCGCAGCACTGCCTGCCCAGTTGGATGCGCAAGGCTGGGGCGTGCAGCAGGTGGGCCTGGGAGAAGGCGCGGCAGGTCAGGTGCAGCAGGCTCCTGGCTCCAAGCTGCATGACCCTGCAAGCGATGTCATCCAGCAGCGCTGGCGGGAGGTCCAACAGCCTAGTGGCAGCAGGGGTCGCCTCGCTGGCTGGGCTGTACCCATCTGTTGCTGAGGCACCGCCATCCACTGTGACTTGATGTTGCATGTCACGCTGGCTCACAGCTAGGACTGTCTGTTGACCTGTAGAGTGGGTGGGGCAACAAGGCTGTCAGGGTGTGAGGGGCGCCAGTAGCAGCAGCAGCGTATGATTGGCCGGGTGTGGGTGCGGGCACGCACCTGGCTGCCCCTGGCTGCTTTCAGCTCAATTTTCTCGGCGAGTAAGCCTACAGAGCAGCAAGAGAGCAGCAGCGTGGACCTCGGACATAATTGAGAAACATCACTCCCTGGCTACCTTCACAGTCGCTTCCAGTCCGCTTCCACTCCGCTTCCAGTCCGCTCCGAGTCCTTAGATGATACAGGCAGCTGGGCCACGCATCCCGCAGCAGGGTTATGCTAGCTTCGCACGAATCCAAGGGCGATGCGCCTAGGCGACACTGGCATCATTGGTGGATGAGCCAGAGTGCGAATAGTGGCAGTTGCATTCCAAGCTTGCAGTCGCCATTGCTGCGAACACGTCGACACACCCAGATTGATCTGTTTGTCCTCTTTATCCCTCTTGTATTACCCCCTTTCTCCTTAACCTTTTGTTGTGCAACCCTGTTAGGGCCTTAGAGCTGCCACCTACAGCCTCCTCTTCATTACCCTGTGGAGGGCAAGCTGTGGAGGGCTGATAGAGGCCAGGCTGGGCTGCCTGGTAATACCTAGGGGCAGCACACCAGGCCCTCACTGTCTTGCCATGCCAGCCGGGCTGACTGCGTGGGGGTGCTTGGGAGCACCACTGGCCCTCACTGTCTCGCCATACCACTGTTATGGCTGGGACAACCGTCATCGAGCCGGTGCTGCTCATTGCTCCAAGGGGCAGCTGGGGCCAGTGTGCCAGCGCCCTGATCCCCTGCAGCCCCAGCCACCACCACCCACCAGGCCAGCCAGGCAGCTCGACAGCGCAGGTGTCTGCAGTCAGAGCCACTGCAGCCCAGCGCCCCCGCTTGGCAGCTGACTGGCAGCAGCACTGACCAGGCTACCCCAGGGGCTGACTGCTGGCAGCAGTGAACACCCTCCTCCAGCACTGCTGCTCTGCTCTGACAGTGCCCTCTGAAGCAGCAGCCTGAGTCGGACCATCTGCTGATCTGCAGGGCGGCGGGCTTGAAGGATGAGTCATAGGTGTTTGTGAGCCAGAGGGCAACACACAGGGCTGAGGCTGAGAGCAGCGGCAGCTGGCCAGAGCAGGCAGTGGGGAGTCTCCGAGGTCAGGCTGAGGCAAGCAGGCCCCACTGCCACTGCCTGGTCATTCAGGTCACCTGTCAGGGTCAGGGCTGCAGCTGGCTCAGGAGGAGGGGTGGGTCAGCAGGTAAGGGGCAGCACCAAGGGGCGGCGCCGGCAGCGGCTCAGACTGAGCTGCCAGGCAGCAGCCGGCCACCCGCTAGCCTAGCGCAGCTTGCGCCTCCAGCTGCTGCACCCTCACCTCAGTGTGGCGCCTGGCCGGGTAGTGAATGGTGGGCGCCAGGCAGCTGGTGTAGGGGCGTCATGACCTCTGCACCTCACAAGGTGTGCTGGGTGCATCAAAAGCCTACCAGCCAAGGCGTTTGTTCTGTGCTGTCGGCGTCTTGCATTTCCCAGCCCCTCACCTTCCATTGGCTCTAGCTGCGGCCAGTCTGCCCTCACTAGGACATGGCCAGCTTGACCCAGCACCCACACCCGCCTGCAACATCTTGCCCTTGCTGCCAGTGGCCCCGTCAGCCAGGCAGCAGCCCCATGGCCCCAGGCAGCAGGGGGCAGCCGATGAAGTGTCAGCCTGTCCCTGCACTTCCTGCTGCGGCCCTGCCTACCTACAGCCCCATGCTCACATTACAAGGTGAGGAAGGGGTCAAGCCTTGGCAGCCGGTGGGCACAGCATGCAGCCAGGTTTTCATCTTGCTGTTGGCTGCACCCTTACGGGAGGTCAACTCCCTCAGCTGCAGGCACTCTTATGAACACATAAATGCGCGTCATCTGACCATCAGCGCACGACATTGGAGTCTTTGCTCGTGTACTGCTGCATGTGCCAGCGAACAAATCACAGCGGCGAGACGGGTCTCCTTGGCACGGTGAGCCACATCGCTGTGACTCCATCTACCTAGCGTAGTGAGCTGGTTGTGCACAAATGGAATGTCCGGCAAACACCCAACGCGATGCCTGCCGGGCGTGCGGGGCACCTAGAAGGGGTGATTGAAACAACGCTTCATGTTCGCTCCTCGCCAAATACATCACTTGGGTCGGCGCACACCAAGGTATCACCGGGTTACACCCCCCCTCCTCCACTGTGTCCTCCACTGTGTTGCACCCGCTGCACCTAGAGGAAAAGCGACATGAAATGTCTGTTCCAGACCAGTTGGCGAGTTTCTTGAAACAAATAGCACATTGAACAGCCCAGACCTCTATCAGTTTGACACTTTCAAAGTTACATCATGTTCACCAGGCAGGTTCAAGGCCACGGCATGCAAGGACCCACCATGCCCGCCCCCCCTGCACCCATCATTGCAGGTGTCCACCTCATTGAGCCTGACCACCACCTCCCAGCCCTTCCCCTTGCCCCCTCCCCAAGCCCACCCCCTCCTAGCCCACCCCTCCCATCCCACCCCTCCCAGAGCACCACTGTGGGGTGGCAGTTGAGCTATGAAACTTTGCACGCAGGTGGATGGCATGCAGGTGAGCGTAACTCTCAGAGGAGCCGAGTCAAAGTTCGGTCATGGTGGGGTGTTGTGTGTCTGACTGCATGGCTCTGGCCTTAAGATCGGCTTTGGGGGAGTTGGGAGTTGGGGGTTGGGGGTTGGGGGTCACGGACCAAAGTGAGCTTTTGGCTTGTCTGAGTATGAGCGTTTGTAAAACTGTCGTAGATGAGCTTAACCTAGTAAGTAGCATGTTGTAAGTCAAAATGGTCGAGCTGTGGCATTGCCCTCCAGGTATGGGGAGGAGGTGGGCTCAGTTCCACATCGCTGCAACCGCTTTCCGATCCGACTGCTGCTGCTGACGCGCATGCCCATGTAGAGCAGCCTGAGCGACGCGGGCGGTCGCAGCGATGACTGCATGCTCCGCTACGGCTCAAATTTGAATCACTAACTTTGACGCTTTGTTGTGCACGACCTACTGCGTGTAAAATTATTCTGGATGGGAGAAAGGTAGCTGGCCGGGTTGGCTACATTGTGAACCATCTAGCGTAATATTTGGCGCAGTGAGTGCAGAGTTACAGCCGTCCTACTACCAGGGGTCGGTTTCCTGTCATTTTTTGTTAGTTGGGGTCGCCCGAGCCATAGCCGAGTGCAATAGTCAGGACCCAGGTGTGTAATGCTAGTCAAGCGTGCTCCTGGCCCCCCTTCCATCTCTACACTACCAGCAGCTGGACAAGAGGTTGAGTAGTAAAAACTGGCTGTCCCATGGCATATCAATGAGTGGCCAGGGGCACAGGTAACTAAGTTAGCAGCTGAGGAGCACCGGAGTTGGCAGCTGAGGAGCTAGGACAGCGGAGAGCCCCATGGCGGCTCCGTGTCCCCGTCCTTGATGTAGCACATGGCGTCCTGCCCCTGCTGCATCTCTCATCATGTCTGTCTGAACTAGGCAACGCACCCACACCTGCTGCCCTTGTGCCCGTAGGCATGCAACGGGTCATGGCTGCAGCATCCTGGCCCTCTGGGATGCCTTGTGCCTGACTGAGCTGTGACCTACCTACGATGATGTGCCCTTTGTCAAGGAAAACAGTCAAGCTGCTTTTCGTTCACATATGCCTCAGGGCCACCCAAACGCCCCGACAGTCCCACCCAACCCAATGCCAGCTAACGCCACGTCCCACCCAAGCCCGGACGGACCCATTCCAAGACCCTATCCTGTAAAACCCGCCGCCGGGCAAACCCACCCCCAACCATCACGAAACAAGCATTTGGTCATTGTCTTGTGCTGCCTGCTACGCAGCCACCGCGCTACTGTTCAACGCCGACTGCCGCAGTGTCGACTGCCGCAGCTTCGCCATGGCACGCGACCTAGCTCACTGCGCAGCTGCCTTCATGCGCGCAATGGCGCGCCACCCGATGTCTGTCCTGTAGTACGCATCCTCCCATTCTATCTGCTTCACCGCCTGCACGCAACACGACGATACCTCGCAAACGTAGCATGGCACCCACACGGGCGCGTGTGAGAATTGAATGTCCCTGTGAATCTCAATGGTCACTGCACTTCACATTGCCTGCCCAGGTGCCACTGGCCACCCACCTTGTAGGCCTTGGCCTGAGCCTCCGCGGTGTCCTGCCCCAGTGCAGTCACGCCCAGCACGCGCCCGCCTTTGCTCACCAGCTCCCCCGCTGCGTTCAACGCTGTGCCGGCATGGAAGACCTGCAGGGTGGCCAGCCAGGGTTGCTGGCATGAGGCCACGGCCAGGGACCAGCCCCCTGACCCAGCCAGGGTTTCACATTTCTAGGCAGCAGGTCTAAGACTTTTCTTACCACAAGCACCAGGGGCAGACAACTCAGCCCCTGCCCCTAGTGCTCTGAGCCAGGTCTCAGCCCAGAAGAGAAGAGGGGCAGCATGAAGGCCAGGAAGATAGTTTAAAGAGGGAGCCTTGGGTGGGGGGTTCAGGTGCAGGCCCCACCCAGCAGCTGCCTGGTCGACCTAGGGCTCACAATGCACCCTGCTTGCCACACAGTGCACACCAAGGCAAGACAACCAACGAGTATATAATAATAATAAAGACATTAATGCTAATACAATTGATATTAATAACAACAAATCAATAATTACCAAACAATAGTATAGAAGGGTGCAGCAGTCCTGGCACACCTTGGCGTCGGTGACATGCTCCAGGCCGCGGATGAGTGTGCCCTGCCGGTACTCCCCAGGGTAGCCCTTGGCCGCCATGACCACGGTGACGGCTGCCTCAGGCCGCCAGTGCAGGTCCACCTCGTGCATGCGGCCTGACACGGCCTGCGGGGCCAGGGGGCAGGGGAAGGGGCGCTGGGCAGGTCAGCAGCAGCTAGAGGCTTGTTTTAAGGCAGTGTGTGGGTGTGGGTGGTGGTGTTGGTGGTGAGGTGGTGGGTAAGGAAGAAGTGAACCCCTGACATGCTGAGCTCGGCCCCAGCAGGGGAAGTGAAGTGAAGGCTGGCAACCACCTCCCCTACACCCTATTGAAGGTGGACCAGGCCAGCAGCAGTCAGGTGAAGGCGGCGCCCTGACAATTCTCTTAAATGTGCATGATGAGGCCCTGGAAAGGGACCCAGCCAGCCCCTGGCTACCCCCTCTGCTGCTGCCGCATGGCCCCTGGCCCCCTCTGCTGCTGCTGCTGCTGCTGCTGCTGCTGCCGCTGCTACTGGTGCTGCACAACTGCCAATCCCACTACAAGGAGGATGAGGGGGGGAGGGGGCGACGAAAAGTCGCTGCTTTGGGAGGGGGGTGCCGTCCGAGGTGCCAGGAAGGGGCTGTGAGAAGGTGAGGTGCCCCCCGCCTCTCCCCCTAAGCCTAGGTGCTGACCTGCAGCAGGGCCTGCGTGAGGTCGCTGTCCAGTCGCGCCATCAGGCTCTGGCACTCAGGGTCGCCAAACCTCACGTTGTGCTCCAGCAGCTTGGCCTGCGCCACCACCACCACCACCACCACCACACCGCACAGCTTGGGCTAGGCGCCGAAACCCACCATCACAACCAGCAGCAGCAGCCAATCAAGCAGAAACAAGCAGCAGCAGCAGCAGCAGCAGCAAGCGCAGGGGACTAGAGGTGGAGCAGGAGCTGGGGAGGACCATGGGCAGCCTGCAGCACCACATGCCCTAATGCACCGGCTGACCTGCCTGGCTGCTGTCTGCCTGGACTGCCCTGCCGCAGCCAGCAATGTCTTGGCCCAACAACACAAACAGGGCTGGGAGGAGGCTGTCGGGCTTGACACCTGTCCCAGCCCAGCCCAGCCCAGCCCAGCCCAGCCCAGCCCAGCCCAGCCCAGCCCAGCCCAGCCCAGCCCAGCCCAGCCCAGCCCAGCCCAGCCCAGCCCAGCCCAGCCCAGCCCAGCCCAGCCCAGCCCAGCCCAGCCCAGCCCAGCCCAGCCCAGCCCAGCCCAGCCCAGCCCAGCCCAGCCCAGCCCAGCCCAGCCCAGCCCAGCCCAGCCCAGCCCAGCCCAGCCCAGCCCAGCCCAGCCCAGCCCAGCCCAGCCCAGCCCAGCCCAGCCCAGCCCAGCCCAGCCCAGCCCAGCCCAGCCCAGCCCAGCCCAGCCCAGCCCAGCCCAGCCCAGCCCAGCCCAGCCCAGCCCAGCCCAGCCCAGCCCAGCCCAGCCCAGCCCAGCCCAGCCCAGCCCAGCCCAGCCCAGCCCAGCCCAGCCCAGCCCAGCCCAGCCCAGCCCAGCCCAGCCCAGCCCAGCCCAGCCCAGCCCAGCCCAGCCCAGCCCAGCCCAGCCCAGCCCAGCCCAGCCCAGCCCAGCCCAGCCCAGCCCAGCCCAGCCCAGCCCAGCCCAGCCCAGCCCAGCCCAGCCCAGCCCAGCCCAGCCCCCCCTGCCCACTCCCCCTGCCCCCTGCCCGCCGCACCTTTCCATCCTTGATCATCAGCCCTGCAAACAGCGTGCCAACAAAGGGGCAGCCCTCAGCGGCCATGCCCCGGGCCGTGCGGTACACCAGCTCCTCCATGGCCTGCTGCACTATGGCTGGGGTGGCCACTGGCGCAGGGGAGTAGGTGCCCATGCCCCCGGTGTTTGGCCCGGTGTCCCCGTCCCCCACTGCCTTGTGGTCCTGCACCACCACAGGGCACACACATGACATGCTGCACCACTGCAGCTTGTTCACCAACAGCAGCATCAGGGGCAGCAACAGTGGCAGCACTGCATGCTATAGCAGGTGATGCTTATCATCATTAGGAGCAGCAGCAGCAGCAGCAACAGCAGCAGCTGCAACCGGGGCAGCTACAACGGCAGCCGCAGTAACAAGGCCAGCAACAGGGCTGCAAGGTGCATGTAGGCACCACCCAACCCTTTTGACCCGGCCTGCCCCCCTTGCCCTCCCGCCCCGTAGCAGCAGTGGCAGGGCCAGCAACAGTGCTGCAAGGTACCACTCAACCCTTTTAACCCAACCTGCCCCCCTGGCCCCCCCCGGGTCCCGCCCTGCCACCTGCGCCGCCACCAGGGGCGTGCACTGCTCCCCGTTGACCAGGGCGAACAGTGAGGCCTCCTCGCCCTCCAGGAACTCCTCCACCACCAGCGCCTCCCCTGCACCCGCCACCAGCACTCCTCCGCCTCAGCGCTCACCAGGTCACTAGGCTAACACCAGGCAATCAACAAAGCAGCAGCAGCAGCAGCAGCAGGCTATGCTCAGACTATGCCGCGCTCAGACACCTAGCACTCACTGTGTTGGCAGGCGGGTGGGCGGGCGGGCGCCTGAGGCTGACTGGGCCCCCTCCCCCCCTCCCCCCGTGCCCCCTACCTGCTGCCCCGAACACGCGGGGCACCATCATGTCATCCACCGCCCTGAGCGCCTCCTCAAGGCTCTGCGCCACCACCACACCCTTCCCGGCAGCCAGGCCGCTGGCCTTCACCACCACAGGGGCGCCCAGCGAGCGGATGAAGTCCTGCAGAGCAGCAGGGGGGAGCCGGAGCCGGGGCCAGGGCCTGCTGGGGGGGTGGGCTCAACTTGCAGCCTGCCTGGTGACAAGCAGGACTTCAGGGGGTGACGGGGGGCAGGGGCTGCACTGGGCCAGGCTGCTGTGTCAGTCTCACACATGCATACTGCTGCTGCTGCTGCTGCTGCTGCCTCCGCCGCTGCTGCTGCTGCTGCTACTGGCGCTGCACACTCCTGCAGACACTCCTGCAGACAAGCTGCAGCCGCTGCTGCTGTCGCTGCCTTGCTAGAGCCAAAGGCTGCTGCAGGGCCAGTCCAGCAGCAGCAGGGGGAGGACCAGGGGCCCCTGGTGTCATAAGGCTGGACCTCTGAGCCAATCCAGCCAGTCCAGCGCCGCATTGTCTGTCTGCCACATGCACACTGCCCCTTGCCGCTGCTGCTGCTGCTGCTGCTGCTGCCACTGCCCTGAGCCTAGCTAGAGCCACACCTTGGCTTTGCCAGGGTCAGTGAACTTCTCATAGGCAGCGGTGGGGATGTTGTACTTCTTGCAGATGTCCTGGGAGCAGGGCAGTGGCAGTGTTGGCAGGAGGGGCTGCCTGGGCGCACGCACCAGGTTCAGCCAGGGCCATGGCACCAGGCAGACCTGCATGGCCTGGGGGTCTATGAGCCTGACCAGGCTGCGCAGGCAGGGAGGCAGGCAGGCGGCAGGCCAACCTCCCCCCTCTGGCCTCTGAAGCAGTTGGCAGTGCAGAACCCTCCCCTCCTACTACTACACTCCAATGTTTGCTCTTGCCAGCGGGTTGGGGTGCAGCAGGCTGGGGTTAGTGGCAAGGAGAGTATGGCAGGGTAGGGTTGTGGGTTTGGGGCTGTAGCCGGCGTGCCTGTATCCGCCTGTTGCAGGGCGTTGCAACTCACACCTCATCACACCTATGCTTGCAAGCTCTGTGTTTTCCGTAATTGTGTAGTGTTGGGGTCATTGGGGTCCTTGCTCATACCTTCATGAACACCTTGCTGCCCTCTAGCTGAGCCGCCTTGGCTGAGGGGCCCCATGTGGGGATGCCGGCTGCTGTGAGGTCATCAGCCAGGCCTGCCACCAGGGGCACCTCAGGTCCAACCACCACCAGGCCAACACCCTTCTCCTGGCAGAACTGAACCACCTGTGAGGGGGGAGGGGGAAGGGGGAGATTGGGCTCTGGGGGGAGGAGGCAAGCGTGTGGTTGCGGGCAGGGGCAGGGGCAGGGGCAGGGGCAGGGGCAGGGGCAGGGGCAGGGGCAGGGGCAGGGGCAGGGGCAGGGGCAGGGGCAGGGGCAGGGGCAGGGGCAGGGGCAGGGGCAGGGGCAGGGGCAGGGGCAGGGGCAGGGGCAGGGGCAGGGGCAGGGGCAGGGGCAGGGGCAGGGGCAGGGGCAGGGGCAGGGGCAGGGGCAGGGGCAGGGGCAGGGGCAGGGGCAGGGGCAGGGGCAGGGGCAGGGGCAGGGGCAGGGGCAGGGGCAGGGGCAGGGGCAGGGGCAGGGGCAGGGGCAGGGGCAGGGGCAGGGGCAGGGGCAGGGGCAGGGGCAGGGGCAGGGGCAGGGGCAGGGGCAGGGGCAGGGGCAGGGGCAGGGGCAGGGGCACCTGGGCATGCCGCGTCACGTCCACAGCTACATTGGTCACGTTGCGCTCTGCCGCAGTGCCTGGGTTGCCAGGGGCTGCATAGACATGCTTGGTGCTTTCTGACTGTGCAAGGCGCCAGACCAGGGAATGCTCTCGCCCACCCCCACCCACAACCAGCACGTTGACCTGCACGCTCAAAGGGTCAAGCGTGACTTGAGGCACAAGGCCGCACGACCGTGATGGACGACGGGTAGTGCGCTGTATGACGGCGCGCTGTACCGGAAGAGCCCAGGGCTATGGGGCGCACCTTCCCCGCGTGGGCGACGACATTGCGGCGCGCAGTAAAGGCGCGAGTACTGCCCAAGGACTGCTGAGAGTGCATTATACGTGGTCCTACACAGAGCAGCCTGGAGCGGCCGGATTCGGTAAGTGATATCGATGCACGTGGTCCTGCACAAGGATTACAGTTGACGTGGAGCACAGACACAGACAAGGAGCAGGGAAACTCCGCATCGCCCAGCTAGGAATGAAGACTGCCAAAACGTGGTGCATGCGTCGATGTCATGCACGGCGTGTTTTCGTACACCCAGCACAAGAACAAGACCCCCGTGATTGCGAGACATGCATGCCCACCCGTGTGCTGCTGCCTGTGCCTACCAGCCGCCGTTTCGCCAGAATCGGTATGTCCAGTCAACCACATCGCACGAACATCACACTAACAGGTCGTGCCTTTCTTATCTAGTTATTATGGCTGAACTGGCTCGGAGGGCTGCATTCATCGTGCCGAACGCGAGTGGCCGTATGAGTTCATGGCGCCGGCCTGCGCTGCTGAAGATGCAGGCTTCGAGTTGAGGCGGGCCTGGGAAAGGTGAACGACGTCAGGCATTATGACAGAAGCAGATACCTGGAGGCCATGAGGCTAGGCAGCCTCTGAGCCTCTCTGCCTCACTGTCTTTGTGCAGGGTCACATGATCAGGCCCACACCCTTGAGGTGCACGCCAGCCCAACGCCCCACAGCAGCGTGTGCCCTACAGCCCCCACCACCACCGTTTACGCACCAGCATTCTGTCCTTGGACAGCTCCAAGTTCACGCCCAGGACAAAGACCAGCTGCACCCCCCTGAGCAACAGCGGGCGCAGCCCATGGCCAGGCGGCATGCAGGCAACCCCAACAAGCACTTCGTGCAAGGCTTGCGGTCCGTGAGCAGCGTAGAGGAGTTGCAGCGCCACGTGGCAGCTGCGGTGGAGCAGCTGGACCCCCAGGCAGTCACGGCTATTGCCAGCGCCCTGGTCAGACTGGCCGAGTCAGGGCAGGCACGCCGGCGCCCTCCCCAGGGGGCGGCGCACGGGCAGGCAGGGAAGGCAGCAGCCCCATCGCCACCACCCCCTGCGCCGCTCCCATCCACAGCAGGTATTACCAGGCCAGGGCCAGGGCCAGGGCCAGGGCCAGGGCCTGTGCCTGGCCCTGGGCCTGGACCGCCTTTGGTGCTGGGGCTGGAGTCAGCAGTTGTGTTTCAAGGCAGGGTAGGGGCCTGGGTCGGACCGGAGGGACCCCACCCCACACCTGGGTCGTCACAGCAGCGGGTGCAGGGGCAGGCAGGGAGCATCACCCCCAGTGTGCAGCCCAGCCCTGCCAGCACCCGGCCTAGCGCATGGCAGCCGGCCAGCCTCCCTACCTGGCTCTCAGCAGCCAGCCCCGCCCCCCCACACCCCTCCCTCCCCCTAGTGAGGAGCCCCTGGCCCCCTCCTCACTCTGCACCCCCCTACCCCCTCGCCTGGCCAGCCCCCCAGCCTCCTGGCAGCCGCGCCCCCGCCTGGCACCCACACCCTCCGCCCAGCCCTCGCTACCCCAGCCCTCTCCTCCCAAAGTCCGTCACACCCCCTCGTTGCCCCCCCTCCCACCCTCACCCACCAACTATCCACCACTTTCTACTTCGCACTTGGCGCCCCATGCTGCTGGCCTGCCTGCCCGACCTAGACCTGGCAGGCCTGACCATCTGCACCCATGCCCTGGGGCGGCTGCAGCCCCCCTGGCGCCCCCGGCTGCTGGCCCCCCTCCTGCATGCCTGGCTGCGTCACATGCGCTGCGCCTCTGCCTGCCATCTAGCGCAGCTGATCTGGGCCGTGGCACGGCTGCAAGCCGCTCCCCCTGCGGAGTGGATCCAGGGGTGGTACAAGGCAGCTGCCTGGAAGCTGCCAGGTGCTGCCACCCAGGACCTGGCCATGATGGTGTGGGCACTGGCACGCCTGCACTCCCCTACCCTAAAGGCAGCTTGGGGATCAGCAGGACCAAGCCGTGGATCGGCAGGACCAGCAGGGGATAAGGCACGGGTGCAGTGGGAGGGGGCGGTGCTGGCTGCGGTGGTGCGGCTGGGGCCGAGTTGGGGTGGCCAGGCGCTGGGCATGCTGATGTGGGCCCTGCCCCGCCTGGGCCTCCTCCCCCCTGAGGAGGTGTTGAGCCTGCTGCTGGACAGGGTGCACCTGGGGATGAGCGGCCGCCCTCACTGCCCACAGTGGGTGGCACAGGAGCAGCAGCGGCAGAAGGAGCAGCAACAGGCAGAACAGCAGCAGCAGCAGGCAGAGCAGCAGCAGCAACAGCAGCGGCAGCAGCAACAGCAGAGGGGTAAGGGGGGTCAGGTGCCGGGGGGAGGGGTGCTGCCCCACACAACCACGGCTGCTGCCTCAGGGGTTGTGGGTGCATTGCATGGTGCAGCTGTCTACACAGCTGCCAGCAGCCCTGACGCCTCCCCTCCCCTGCCACCAGCAGCCGCCCCAGCCGTCTCAGCACTCCCAGCTGCAGCCCCCCCAGTTGCTGCTGCCCCAGGGGGGCCTGCCCCTGCCCCTGACTCCCCGCTCAGTGCCACCTCCTTGGCCATGGTGGCGCATGGGCTCATGGCGCTGCAGCACACACCCAGCCCAGGCTTTGTGGCTGCCTTCATGGCTGCTAGCCAGCGCAGTATGGCCGCCGCCTCAGCCCAGGTGTGGGCTGCAGGGTGCAGCAGGTGGGCAGGCGGGCACAAGGGCAGGTGGGCAGGCGGGCAGGTGGGGGAGGACGGGCTGCAAATGGGCAGGTGGGCAGGTGGGAAGGTGGGCAGACGGGTGAGTGGGCAGGCGGGTGGGCGGGCGAACAAGCGGGCGAGCGGGCGGGCGGGCAGGCAAGCAGGCGGGCGATTGATGATCATTGCGCTATTGCCCCCGACCACCCCTGCCTCACCTGCCCCCTCCCTGCTGCGCCCTCTGCCACCGCTGCTGCTGCTGCTGCTGCCCCTCCCTGCTGCTGCTACCTCTGCTTCCAGGAGTTGTGTCTATGCTGCATGGCCTTGGTCAACTGGCGACAGCGCCCCGCCCCCTCCTGGCTGCACTGCCTGACACAGCACAGCCAGCCCCTCCTCCCTCAGGCCGACCCCCAGGCCCTGGTGCTGCTGCTAGACTGCATGGCCCAGCTGGGCTACCGGCCCCCTCCCCCCTGGATGTCTGCCGCCACCCGCTCCCTGCACCAGCAGCTGCCTGCAGTCAGGCCCTCAGCAGCAGCCCAGTCGCTGGCAGCGCTGGCCGTGTTGGGCTTTGCCCCTCACCCTGAGCTGAGCAGGCAGCTGATGCTCAAGGTGGCCTCACAGGCTGGCAGGGTGGCGGCGAAGCGCTGGTTCCCTGCAATGCTGGCAGCCAGCCTGCTGAGAAGGCAGGGGCAGCAGGGGCAGGGGCAGCAGCAGCAGGGGCAGCAGGGGCAGGGGCAGGGCCAGGGGCAGCATGGGGCAGGGGGTGACTCCAGGCTGGGCTTCAGCGGCAGGTCTGAGGTTCCTGCAGTGCTGGCTGTCAGCAGGGAGAAGCTGAAATGGTGCCGCGCCGTGCAGCTGGTGCAGCTGGTGACTTGCATCGCCCTGGACAGGCAGCAGCAGGCCAGGCAGCAGCTGGGGCCGAGAACAGCGTCGCCCGGGGTATCAGGCCATGTGCAGCAGGCCCCCCTGGGCAGGGACTGGGCAGGCAGCCCCCTCGTCAGCGGCCCCCCTGCAGGGCCTGCTCCGCCTGTGGCTGCCCTCATCAGCCCTTTGGCGGCTGAGCAGCAGGCCAGCCAGTCCAGGGGTAGCCAGGCAGTGCCCCCTGGTAGCCATGCACCCATGCGGCATGCGCCATGCGCCATGCAAGGTAATGGATTTGAACCTCGTGGCACTGAGGGCCCCTGGCCTGCTGCTGGGCTGTCAGGGAGTGCAGGGTCAGGGCCTCCAAGGGGTGCTGAGGCCCTCGATGACCTGCAGCCTGCTGGCTGGCTGCCGTATGTCATGGCGGCAGCTCGGCAGCAGCTGCCCCTTGCAGCGGCGGTGGAGGTGGCGGGCTTTGTTCGGGGCTTGGCAGCTGCTCTGGGCTGCAGGTCAGCAGGGCAGCAGCAGGGGACGCAGCAGCTGGGGGGCCAGCCAGGGTGCCAACAACACAAAGTGATCAGAGCTGAACAGTGGCAGCAGCAAGGCGAACAAAGAGAGCAGGGGGAGGGGGAGGGGGGGCAGGAGAGTGGGGAGGTGGGAGAGGAAATAGAAGAGGAGGGCAGGGAGCAAGGCGAGGATGAGGAGGAGGGGGAGAAGGATGAGGATGAGGAGGGGGAGGGGGGGGGTCCATGTCCAGCAATGGCTGCTACAGTGTTAGAAGGCATGCAAGACTGCGAGCAGCCATCGCTGCCGGCAGGTGGTCATGACTCAGGCATGGTGCTGCATGGCTTGATGAGATGTGATGGCCAGCCATGCACTCAGCGCTACCGCGGTGGCTGTACCAGCAATGGGGTCAGACAGGCCACAGCTGCAAGCGGCGGTGTGGCTGACAGCAGCCGAGGCTGCCGACTGTTGACGGGCAACCAGGGCAGCAGTGAGGGTGGGGCGGCAGGGCAGGGGCTGTGTGGCCCACTCCCAGGCCACAGGGCTCGCAGGCCTCTTTCCCCACCGCTTCACCCTGACGCAGGCGCTGGCTCTGCCGCAGCCCCAGCCCCCCTGACTGCCACCCCCCAGCAAGCTGCACCGCAACCAGCAGCCGCCATGGCCCTATACCTGCAACCTGCCGCTGGCCCTGACCCTGACCCTGGCCCTGGCCTTCGCCCTGCACCCTCCCCCTGGCAACATCCATGTGCCAGCAGCAGCGCATGGCTAGTGTCGTGGAAGCCCCACCGGCCCCTCTCCAGCCTGGGCTCCAGCAGCCAGTACCCCAGAGCCAGCCTGGCCCGCCCCACCTTCCCTGCCCACCTCTCACACCTCACAGATGCTGACGTGGCGTGGCTATTGGGCCTGGTGCTGTCCAGCCCTGCCCAGTACCGGCTGCACCAGCTGGCAGACATCCTGCAGTGGGTGCCACCGCTGCTGGGCCTGGCCAGGCTCAACATTGCAGCAGCAGCCATACCCTCCCCACCCTCCCCAACCCCCCCCACCGTCCCCCCTGCTGCGAAGGCGGCAGGGCCGAGCCCCCTCCATGCACCTCAGGCCGTGCGGCAAGGGGTCGGGGCAGCTG
Source organism: Haematococcus lacustris (assembly GCA_030144725.1). Classification (NCBI taxonomy): domain Eukaryota; kingdom Viridiplantae; phylum Chlorophyta; class Chlorophyceae; order Chlamydomonadales; family Haematococcaceae; genus Haematococcus; species Haematococcus lacustris. Next base: position 10,155,976 of record JASKMD010000017.1, read on the forward strand.
CCGCTTGCTGGGGGGCGGCAGGGGGTGGGGCACGTGCAGGGCCAGGGCCTGGGACTGGGTCAGGCGCGGGGGATGAAGCTGGTGGGGCATGGGAGGTCGACAGGTATGACGCAGGGCAGGGGGCGTCAGGGCAGGGCCAAGGGGGCCGAGTGCCGCAGCCGCTGGTGGTCTGCAGCTCAGCCACAGGGGCCCTGTTGCAGCAGGTAGGTGCCCTGTGTATGAGGCGGCTGGCTGAGCAGGCCAGGCTTGGGCGAGGCCAGGGCCACAGCAGCAGCAGCAGCAGCAGCAGCATGAGAGGGAGTGGGTCGCCTCAGCACCGCCTGGACCCTGCTGCTGCACCAGGTGCCCAGACACAGGCTCAGTCACCTGGGATGCAGGCCGCTGTCTCCCCTCCCCCCGTGCAGCCGCCCTCCCCTGGCTCTGACTGTGACCATGGGGGGGTGCCGGCTGCTGACTGCCCTCCTCCCCCTCGCACACTCCCTGGGCAGCGGAGCCTGACCTCGCCTGCTCCCACGCCAGCCTTCGCTGCGGCGCAGCACCAACAGCCCTCACCGCCACTGCCACGAGCAGCAGCAGCAGCAGGAGCAACAGGTGCAGCAGTAGGAGCAGCAGGAGCAGCAGCAGGAGCAGCAGCAGGAGCAGCAGCAGCAGGAGCAGCAGCAGCAGCAGCAGCAGGAGCAGCAGCAGGGGTGGCTCCTGGTATTGACAGCCTGGGCAGGCGCCTGGTGCATCAGGCCCGGGCACTGCTGGACCCCCCTGGTGGCCCCCTCCTCCCCCTGGGGGCCCCTGCCACACCTCACCAGCAGCAGCAGAGGGGCAGGAGCACGCGTGCAAGCCTGCTGCTGCACACCTGGAGGGTGGTGCTGCACTCCGGATACTTCCACCGGCCAGGCGGGGCAGCGGACAGAGGCAGGCTGTGCCGGGACATGTACCGCATGGTGGCTGCATGGGCTGCACGGCATGGATGGCTAGATGGGGAGGGGGCCATGAGGCAGGGGGGCAAGGGCGGTGAGGGAGCAGACGAGGGGCAGAGTGAGACCGTGGAGGACACACACGCAGCCCTGGCTGAAGTGAGGAAGTTGGTGGCCGGCATGCCTGTCCCGCCGGGGGAGGAGTGGTGGTGTATTTTTCCCAAGTGACATGTACCTCATTTTTCCCTCACCCGTGGAAGAGGCCTTGTAGGTTGTTGGAGTGTGGGTCAGTCTGCCCCCGTGACGGACTTCATAAGATGGAGATCCTAGTCCGTGCTTACCAGCCAATCTGGTGGTTCTGGGTGGGATACCGAATTGGGCGACGGGGGGTGGTGATGCGCCACAGTGCAGGTCGTGGCTGCCAAGCCAGCTCCGGCTGTACTGGTCACAAACGTCTTTCTCACGGCCTGGTGCCACGTCTAGGCCAATCCCGGGATAACACCATTAAGTAGTCCCGCCAGTGATCCCTAGTGGGCCGACGCAAACGGAGGCCCTAGTGTGGGACGAGGGGGCTGTCAAGCCAGTTGCCTCATGTGATCTTGCTTGGTGCATTTCCCAACACCTTGTGAACCCGGACGCTGACGGTGTGGCGTCCCCGCACACTACCTGCTATGCCCTTGCAAAGAAATCTAACAAGCGTAACAATTGCACATCTTTGGATTGATTTGTTGGCTTCTTGGGCAGGCGCTATGTAAGGTGCAGCCCTGGTTCTCATGTCCACCTTGGCTGGTACCTGGCAGCTTGACCCATGCTGGCCAAATTGAACATGTCACCATTTGAACGTGTCCCAGCTGACTGTGATGCGCCACATGCCGCGCAGACTAAACTGGAAACTAGCATACGTACACCAGCATTGTCAAGCTTGCATCATCTCACATTTTGCACTTTGGCAGTCACTTGCAGGAGGAAGCATGAAGTACGGGCACATGGGTGACACGTCATTGCCACGAGCAGCGAGCACAACCGCAATCGCACCCACTCACAACGCATGTACTGTAAAGGGCCTGATGGCCATGCAAGCACATTAAGGTATTGCCCGCACATCTCGTCCAGCTCACCAAGGCACTCTTCACACAAACACACCCGACTCGAACGCAACTCATACACGACGCTGTGAGCTGCCACGACACGCGAGCTGTACACAACAGCCCCAACCACCCACACCAGCATTGCAACACTCATAGAGCAATTTCCAGCACTCTTCAAACCTACATACCTGCTCAAACTCATGCATTCTTGGCCACCAACCAGGTCCACCGTCGCTGACACGTCCTCCACCCCTGACCTCGCCCGCTTCAGATGCTTCATTGCTGACAACAAGTGCATAAGCTCCCTGTGCCCAGACCAATCGTTGGCCTCACTCCCGCAACGTTTGTAATAATCATCCATATTCAGTTCCTGAATAGTGCTGCAGCCCCCCTAACCAAGAGCACCCCAAGACGCTCCATGTGCTCACCTCATGCCATGCTTGATACCAAGCCGGCCTCTTCATCTGTCCTACTGTTGATACAACATCTGCCGGGAAGCCCAGCCTGCTTTCAGAGCCCATGCCCCACTGACACCACAACATGCTCCATTTTGCAGGCGGTGCTATATGTGCTGCACACGTGGCTCGATTGATACCACCCACCTCTCGAATATCATGATTGTCTGCTATTGCTAGCCTTCCATTTGAGATGCGAACATGAAGCAGTGTCATGCGATGCTGAGCGCTTGCTTGCCATACATCTCCCTGTAGGCAAGTGGCAACACCAGCACTGCAGTCATGACACTGCAGTCTGTCGCTGTCACCAACACAGTCTGCGGTACATAGCGGCTTTGCCTATCAGGGCCCCACCATCCCATGCGCCCTTTCCACACGGCACCAGCAGACAGTCACCTTGCCCTCAGGCCTTGGCAATACATTGGCCATGCGAGGGCTTGTTTAGACAAGGCGTCACCCTGATGCACTGCCTGCCTTCTTGGCTGCAGGGCGCCCCTCACCAGAAGAAGATGATGTTGCCAGTGATGGCCAGCGTGGTGAGCAGGGCCAGCAGCAGGGACCATGAACTTGGGAGGTCCTCATCAACTACCTGGGATACCAAACAAGGATCACACCATGGCATATGACATAAATCCAGTCCCGGGGTATAGGGGAGTGATGTGAGGCCATGGACCACAGCCCCATTTCCTCCGCCATGCTTTTGCAAGTCATGGTGGTCATATCATGCCAGCGCAGAACAAGCAAGAGCACAATTACTTTGTACTCATGACAGTTTGACATGCCTCCCCTCCATGCTGAAGAACAGCCACAGCACATGAGCCACATTCAGCGTACCTTTGCCATCTCCTGCTTGACCTTCTCAATGCACGCCATTTTCTGCAGAGTGGGCGACAAGCAATGTCTAAGTGGCTTAATATCCCAACACATCTGGCCTGCTCAAAAAGGCTTGGCTGCAGCAGATAGAGGTGTCCAACATCAGGGTGTGGGAGTGGCATGCTTGGAGCTGATGGCAGGGGGACATGTAACCTTGATGATATCCGTCACATGTGCTTGCATCCTAGCGGCAACTCATCCAAGACCAGCGAGGTAGAAGTCAGCGTAGCAGCGGCCATGGGCAAAGGCATTTCAGCGACAAGACAACACAACATAATGACAGGATGGGTGTCTCCTGCTAGACTCCACGTCAGCTGAAGCAAAGCCATGACTGCATAAATGAGTTAATACAAGAATACTGCATGTTGCTACACACGGTCGACAATCGGTACACTGGCATGATGTTTGGTGTAGGGCACACCTCCAGGGCTGGGGTAGTGATGCGGGTCCACACCCCGTGCTTGTCTATGCTCCTGCGCACGTCGCAGCTTGAGCGGGAATTTCTACGCGCTCGAGTTTGTGCCGCTTTCATTTCCTCCTGGGCGCGGCGTCGCTCCCAAGCCAGGATGTACTCGAGCTCGAGGCTGCGCAGCATCATGATAAGCAATGTGTTGTGCAGAACTCGTGGACGGCAAGGCGATATCTATAGCGCAACACCTTAAACAGGATGCCATTTAGAACGCGGGGGTGCAAGTAGAACTCCTGCTTTATCTCCTTAGCCCGATTATTGCTCGGTTTTTGGTTTCCACCACCATTCTCACATCCCCGAGTTTATTGCCGCGACACAGAAGGCAGCATCAGCCCATCTCAGCCCAACCCACACCGCAAGCAGCTCCAACGCTCTCTCCCGTTACGACCTCCACGCGAGGTCTGCTACAGGCGCTCGGCAACTGACGGTACCGAGCCGCGAGTCGTGCCGAACCGAGGGTACCGAGCCGCGAGTCGTGCCGCTACCCTCGTGAGGCGATGCTGCCAGACCTTGGCCGCCCGGGCAGTAAGTGCGTGCGCATAGCCGACAAGCGCCAACAGGCTGCCCGGCAAATGGCGACCTGTTTGCCTAGATTTCTGCTTTGTTGCAGCCATCAACATAGCAGAACCAGATGCAGGTTGCGTGGGTCCGTGATCCACTGAGTCAACCGGGTTCCACTGAAAGCCACACCACAGGGCAATTGAGTATCCCATTACAAATGCACCACAAATGCACCACTCAAGATGCTCCGAGTCAAGCACGCACGCCAGCAGTCCATGGTTCCCATTGACAAGTGGCATCAGCATCTGCAGGCCTATTTCACAACCACCACTACGACACATGAAGCACCCAATGTGATCCCTGAGCCAGCCAGGACCAGGCAAGCTGTGCCTGCCCATTTGCAAGCCGTCCCTCTTGGGAGAGGCAGACTTCACTCTGTCCCTGCCCCTGTCACAACACATCCGCCTGCCTATGAGCTGCCCCATCTTGACAACATCACATCCATTGTTCAAGCACAACTACGTGAGCTCAACAATGACACAGCACCTGGCCTGGATGGGCTCCCAGCCCCCTTTATCAAGCACGCTCGCATAGTTGAGGAGGGTGTTACCACATACTTGTTGCTCCACATGGTTTCACAGCATGATGCGCACCGGCAGCTTGGAAGGTAGCTAGAATCAGCCCCCTTTTCAAGGACACAGACCCCACAGACCCCAACAAGTACAGAATGCTTGCTGTGAGTAGTGTGTTGTACCGCCTGTATGCTAACGTCTTGCGGCACGTGCTGACTGCCTGGTGCATGACACACAAAGTGCTGCCAGCTGAGCAGTTTGGGTTCATCCCGGGACGCAGCACCATGCAACCCATGTTCATTCTGCGCCATCTTGTCCATGCTCAAAAGGCTAGCGCAGATGCCAAGCACCGCAAGCTTTTCACTGCCTTCATTGACTTCAAACAGGCCTATGACCACATACCTCGACAGCAATTGTGGGAACACTTGCGGGTTGGGGTCAAGCTGCCACAGCCCTTGCTTGCCTGCCTGGAGGGTCTGTATAGGGATGATAGCTATGTGCTGATAGATGGCCCCCACCGAACCCCCCTAGTGACTCCGGACCAAGGTGTCAAGCAAGGCTGCCCCATCAGCCCACTCTTGTTTGCTCTCTATGTTCACGACATTAGTAAGGAGTTCCTGGGTCCTGTTGATGCTGTGAGAGTGCAAGGCACACCTGTCACCCACTTCATGTATGCTGATGACCTGACCCTGGTGAGCACCTCGTCCCACGGGCTGCAGCGGCTGGTTTGCCAGCTGCAAGGCTTTGCAGACAGGAAACACCTTACAGTCAATGTGGGCAAGTCAAAGGTGATGGTCTTCAATGGCAACTCACAGACTGCAGCACCTAGAATGAGATATACATACAAGCATGAGATCCTACCTGTGGTGAGAGAGTTCAAGTACTTAGGCATGCACTTCAACCCCAGCGCCACCCCTGCTTTTGCTGCCACTCATATGAGGGCTGGCATGTTCCTCGCCATGCGCCAGGCGTGCAAGCGTGCCAGAGAGTATGGGGTCCTGCATGATCCATATGCCCTGTGTCACCTCATTAGAGCGTTTGTGCTCCCCTTGGGGCTGTATGGCAGCCAGGTATGGGGCACTGCTTTCCTTGGGCATGGTGTGCAACTCTCCAACCCAGTGCAAACACGCATGCTCAGCTTCCTCAGGTTTGCTGCCAGGGTACGTAGCTCAGTGTCAGGCCTGATGGTGCTGCATGAGTTGGGGCAGCTGCCCCTCCAGCTTTACTGGCTAAGGGCTGCATGCAAGTTCTGGAACACTGCCAAACTTTCCCACAGTGAAAGTGCTAATGAGGGTCATCAAGGCAGATGTGGAGTTAGGCAGGAGCTGTCAGGCTAGTTGGAGTGCTCAGTTCCAGCTGGCCGCCAGAGAGCTGATGGGGGGTGAGTTCACCTTGAGCCCGGACATGGTCCTAGGCACCAAGGCTATGGAAGTCAAGTGGCTCGAGAGGTGGGGGAGGCGTTGGGTTGGGTTTGAGGGAGACCCTAGACTGCCTGAGACGGTGCATCGGGAGAGGTGTTCGTATGCTGCATGGTTCAAGCATGGGGACGGCATTGGCATCAATCACATGGCACCACACCTGCTGAACAGACAGCTCTCTACAGAAGTTCGCACGAGCCTGACTAGGTTCAGGTTAGGCAACAGCGGTCTGGGGGTGGAGAAGGCTCGGTTTGAGGGGGTAACTTTCATTGATCGCACATGCACCAGATGCACGGAGGGGGTAGTGGATGACGCCATGCATTTCATCTTTGAGTGCACTGCCACGAGGTCCATCAGGGAGCAGCCGGAGTTTGCCTTGACTTTACAGAACAATAATGAGAACTTGCATGACTTCATGTTGAGCCCATGTGCACCTTTGTTTGTGCACCTTGCTATGAAGTGCGTTACAGAAAGTCCCGAACCCCTTGAGGGGGAGGGCGGCCTAGCAGCCTAACGGCTGACGGCTTAAGCGGTGTAAGCCACATCATCATCAAATGCACCACACCACACTCACACTACATATAATCAATCAACCACAGTGCATGACGTCCACTCTGTTTTGCTCACTCCTCATTACACGGATTTAGCCTTCAGGCACACCTGCCTCATTGTGTTTGCCCCTCACTCACATGCAGCAGCATGCAATGCTCCAGCCTGCTTGCTATACAATGCACATGGGCAGGGTGCCCCACACTTCTGATAACACTAAGATGGTGGCAGGAGGCTGCAAATAGGCTACGACAGCTGCCTGGGAAAACCAAGCATGCCACAGCCACAAGCATGCCTACTTATAAAAAAGAGTGACATATCCACCACCACAGTCACCTGAACAACTGCACTGGTAAGCACATGGTCACGCTGGCGCTCATACCTCTACCTTTCCCCTCTCTCGCACCCATCCCTCCCATCCCATCCCCAGGTGCTGTAGCTTGGCTCATCTTGCGCCCTGTCTTCACCACCTCTCACCTTCCTCCTGCTCCTCCTCCTCCTGTTGTGTGTGGTCTGAGTGGCAAGCAGCTCTGTAGCTACTCCCTGATGCCTGGACTTCTTGGGGCAACCTGTTGAGTGACTGCCTGCCTGCATCACTGCAATGCATCTGCAACATGAACAAATACATTGCTTGGGAAGGGGTAGGGAGCAGCCCCCATCCCAAGTAATCTACAAACATTTCAACCTCTGATGCAGCTCTGAGTGCCACATGCATGCTGTCGCTGCCCTACTAGGGTCACCATGGCGCTCACATGCATGGGCTGGTGGCCACTACAATACTCTCTCCTTGTTGCGATGATGCGCACAGTTCCCTTGCGCAGCAACCAAACATGCTTGCGTTCACGACCTGATGAAATGGGTCACACCACTGACCGCTCCATGTCCCCTCCATCTTGTGCTGGTGGCTGTGCAGCTGCCGTCGGTGCACGCGGTACAACAGTAGCAGCTCAGTGCAAGAGGTACAACAGTAGCAGCTCTAAGCCGGGCACTGCCCAGGTGACCAGTGTGTGTGGGACCAGAGCCTTGCTGGCTGGCCCCGACACATCCTTCCTCTGTAGTACTTGGCAGCTAGACATGGACAAGGTATGCCTGCCGATATACCTCCCTGCATCATGCATCACCATGGGGCCAGGGTAATCAACATCTGCTGGCGCACTGTTTGCAGAAAAGGCAGCATCTCACCAGGCAGAAATCATGCCTGCCATAAGGCAGATTGAGGCTCCAATGGCTGCCATGTAGTTAGGCCTTGTCTTGTAGGTATCCATTCCATCTAGATGTGTCTACATGGTGCACGCAGCAGCAGCAGCAGCAGCAGCAGCAGCAGGTTCTCAGCCAATTGGCTTCTTTGACATCGGTGGTTGCCGCCAAAAGACGAAGAGTCCAGGCATGCGGCCACGGCATCTTTGACACATTCCTACCCGGTTGAATTCGGCTTTAACTTGCTCAATGCACTCGTGCTTCTGCGGGTACACAACTGGAATGAACTTTATATACGAACAATTGCAGCGAGGGCCAAAGCGTAAACACTAATCGTAAGGCAATACACTGCTGACACACAAGCAACGCTCGTTCGCTTACCCTTAACGCTGTCATCGGCAGCGGGGTGAGATCAAGCGTTCCTCCCGAATAAGTCTGCTGCAAAGGGGCGTCGACGGTATGGGGAGGGCTTGGCCGGCAAGTGAATGTTTGGTTGCGTCGGCGTGAACGTCCAGCTAGTTCACGGAGCGTCTCTGACTCAAAATCAACGTCCCAAATCTGCTCTGGCTTAGAAGCCTTAGGCCTAGACATGTCAATCTGTGTCTGCGCCCTTCTCGACCGCACGTTTTCACAAAGTGCATGAGACAATGGACATGGGAGTTTGTGCAACCTTGACCAACGGGTTAATGTGTGTGAGTTGCTGCTATATCAACGTTTTTCTAGGCAGTAGAGGCACCTGTTCTGACGGTGTCGGTGTCTGTGCCTGGTTCTCATCAATTCGATTGCCCCTTACCAAGGGGGTGTGTGTGCGAGAGAGTAATGCATAGGGTAGGGCTCTACCGACTCCTAGGGTCACACCTAGGTTAGGATACACACCGGTCTCTCCCTGCTGTGGAGAAGTGTAGGGGCATTACAGAAGGATAGGGATACAGGGAAATTTGATACGCCAGCTGTACTTTTTGGTTTTATTTCTTTTCATGGTGATGAAGTCGGCGGGTCCGTAGTCGATGCGGAGATGGGGGCTGTCGCTTACTCTTCCGTAATGCAGATTGGTGCGCACGGCCTGTCGCCAGCATTGACCAGGCGTGGCTTTCACAACTCCTTTCCCGGGCTCACCAGGCACCTTTCCGCGGTCATGGTATGCTGCGCGCGCAGGACTGCAGACGCTAAGCAGCATCCTCCTAGGCTGGGTGTCGGCCTGGAAGGGCTGGGTGGTGCCGCAGGCTGACACAGCGACCAGGTATGCACAGGACCGGTGCCCGCCCGGCCAGCCTGCCCACTGGTACCCAAATTCCTTGCCAGGCAGCTCACAAATGCAGCCTGGTAGCGTATAGCCAAGCAAGGATGCTTCAGGCCTGGTCTGGTGCCTAGTGGTTACCTGCATGAGGGGTTAACCTAGCAGGGGCAGCGGCAGAGGCAGTGGCAGAGGTAGTGAGCAGGCAGGCTGCGGGTCGACCAGGGTGCCCTGGGGTGCTGGCAGGGGTGGCGGGGCGACCCTGGGGCCCTGCTCCCGTCTGTGTGCAGTGTGCGGGTAATAAACGCGCTGGTCATGCACATCTGCCTGCCCGCCTTACAGGTGAGGTTGGGAGGGGAGGGGGAGGGGGAGGGGGAGGGGGAGGGGGAGGGCTGGGCAGCAGCAGCTAGTGGGGTGGCTGTGCTGTGCTGATGACTGTACAGCTGATCTTGACACAGCTGGAGGCAGCAGGCCATGCGACCATTGCCCTGTGCTGCCCGTGGCCCTGCAGGTGCAGCTGCTGGCAATACAGACAGACATGAGGCTGATGCACAACTGGCGGTGAGGGCCACACTCCCTCACTCAACATCACACCACACCCCACCCCACCACACCACACCACACCACAGTCATGGCCTCATTAAGCAACATCAGCGACATCAGGCTCAGCTGGGGCCTACATAGGCAACACAGGCTAGGCAGTGGCCCAGGCATGGCCTGATCAGGCTCAACTGCAAGGTCATCGGCCTCCCAGGGCGTCTTAGTGGACTGGCCTGAGCAGTGCGCAGCGAGGCGTGTGATGTGTGCGCATCCAGCCAAGTTGCTGCTGTGCAGCACTGATGGTGGAACCTCCAACTCCACTAGTCCTGGCTGCTGCCATCAGGGCCCCTGACCCCTGGCCCCCAGCTCCCTGCTCCTCCCCCGCCCGCCCCCCTCCCCCCTGACCTGCAGGATGCTGGCGGCCTTCAGTGTGTGGAGCCTGGTCGTGCAGCTGGGCAGTGTTTGCTGGTCCCTGGCCATGGAGGGGGGCCACATGGGGCGCATGGGCGTGCATGCCCTGGCCCTGGCTGCTAACAACACCGGCATCCTGGCCCCGGTGGTGCTGCAGGCCGTGCTGGGTGAGGGGTGGGGTGAGGGGCGGGGCAGCAGCAGCTGCATGGCCTGCCTGGCCACACTGGTTGCTGTCACTAGGGGTGGGGGTGGGGGTGGGGGTGGGGGTGGGGGGTGGGGGTGGGGGATGGGGGTGGGGGTGGGGGTGGGGGTGGGGTTCAGCATCACTTCCCAATGCAGCTATGTGGGTCTGGCTGCTGCTCTCCCCTCCTTATCCACCCCTGAAGCAGGATAATTTGACAGGCACTCTCATACCCCTGTCATCCCCCTGTCATACCCCTGTCATGTCCTGTCATACCAGGGGCAGCAGCAGCTACCCAGCATATGGATCTAGCTACCTGCTCCTGTTGATGAGCCTGCCGCCACCCCTGCCTCTACCTCCCGCGTCGCCCTTACCTTGACCCGTCACCCCACCTGTGCCTGGAGCCACAGCCCCATTCCAAACCCTGGCCTAACCCTCCGCCACGACAGCTTCACGCCTACACAACAAACACACACACAGGGCTCAGCCCAGCTCAGCGCCCTGCCCCTGGCCCTGGGCATGCTGGCCACCTTAAACAACTTTTTCATCTTAAGACCTTAAGAGGCTCTTTAACCCTATATAGAGGAAGAAGCCCTCTTCGTGCTGTACTTCCAGCACCTTGGCCCTCAACCTTGAGCCTTCATTGCAGTCGAACACACTTGCATTTGGACACGGTGGAATCTGCAATCAACAACTCATGGCATGCATTGGTGGCCTGCAGGACCTGAGCTGGCTTCAGTGGGCATGCTGGCCACCCTGGTACTGTACTTCCAGCAGCTGCCCCTGTCAGCTCTACTCATGCAAGCCCATGCGCACCAGCCCCCCTCAGCCACCCCCCCTCCTGCCCCCTCCTCCCTAGACAGCGAAGCAGGCAGCAGCAGCATTGACCCCGTGCAGACAGCCACGCAGCTTAGCAGCAGCAGTAGCAGCAGCCCGTGGCCCAAAGCAGGGCGTGCACCCGCATGGGCACAGCTGCACGACGGGGAGGGCAGGGAGTCATGGCCGGGGGGTGACCCGGGTCCTCTCATGAGGTACTCAGTGGGAGGCTTAGGGCAGGCTGTAGGGGGGAGGGGGGGGGCTGGCAATCGGACGGTGGGCTGGCCTGGTGATGGGCTGGGGCTGGGGCTGCAGGGTAGGGTGTTGGGCCAACAGCTGCCCACGCTACGGGCTCTGGCGCAGCTGCTGGCCCAGGTGTGATCCCGGCACTGAGGTGTGACCCCAGCACTCAGGTGTGACCCCGGCAGCTCAGGTTGAACCCAGGCACGGCTCCTCTGTTAGCAGCGGCTGTGCAGGCGAGCTGAGAGAAGGGCACTGAAGGAGCCTGGGGGGTTGAGGGGTGGGGTCTGGGAGGGGGGCTGCAGGGGGCTGTGGAGTGCATGGCAGGTGCTGAATGGGGCGGGTGCTGGTGGTGGTGGTGGTGGTGGTAGGCAGGGGAGAGGGCAGGGGCAGGGGCAGGGGTGGTGTGCAGCAGGGGCAGTGAGTGCAGACATGGCGTCACAGGGCCATTGAGGGCACAGCTGCTCCTGTTACCCAAACTCACAAGAGCAGCTCCAGGACCACTGCTGCCCCTGCCCCTGCCCCTGGCCCTGCCCCTGCCCCTGGCCCTGGCCCTGCCCCTGCCCCTGCCCCTCGCCCACTCCTCCCCTGAGCCCCTGAAGCTGACTGAACCGGGCGGCCCGGACACACTGCCACGCAGCACCACAGCCTGCCTCTGCCCCCTGCTCACCGCAGAGCCCCCTGGCATGGAGCACTGCTGCAGCCACCTGCCTGTCAGCAGCCGGGGTGCAGCAGCTGCTGGCCCCCGGCTCACCCCACCGCCTGGCCTGGCTGGACTGGCTAGGCGGCGCCCTGGCTTGGCTGGCCGGTGCTACGGTGCCGCTCACCCTGCTCAGCACCGGCATGTGGATGCATGGCCGCATGTCCCTGATGGCCTCGCCTGAGGTCCTGCGCCAGGTCAGGTCAGGTGGGGGCGGGGCGGGGCGGGGCGGGGCGGGGCGGGGCGGGGCGGGGCGGGGCCGGGCTGGGCCGGGCGGGGGGCGGGCGAGGGGCGGGTGGGCGGGTGCCTGGCTGGGCATTGACCTGGGCGTGGGCCTGGCTGGGCTGACCTGCCCACTGGGTCACCCATGTCAGCTCATGGGCCCTACAGGGTGCATGAAGCATTTCATGGTAGGTGTGATGCAGCTCATGGTAGGTGTGATGCAGGCTTGTCCCAGCCTGTGTGTTCATTTGGTGGTCATCTCATCTCCCCAGCAGGACAGGGGGCAACGGGTGCAGGGCATAGGGCGAAGGGCCTGGAAGCCGCCATAGCCCTGCCCCCCCACATAATAATAGCAGGCATGTATCCCCGCCAGCCTTAGGCCACTCAGCCACATCACAGGGCTGCTGTCAGGCCTTGGTCTGTTGCCGTGATCCATGCAGGGTTAGGGTTGGTAACCACTAACCCTAACCCTAACCCATGCAGCTGCAGCATGTGGCCTGCAGGCCATAGCTTACCTGGTGCTCAAGCTGGCGGTGCTGCCCTGGCTCATGGTGGCGGTCACCCAGTGGATGGGTATTGGCGGGCCCCAGGGCCTGGCTCTGCTGCTGCTGACAGCGGTGCCGGTGAGTGGCCAACGGCTAGTGGGCTGCTGGCAGGGGCAGGGGCAGGGGCCAGTTTGGCCCTGTGCCACCCAGCCTTGACATACAGGGGGAGTGGACAGTGAGTGGTGGGTTGCTGGGGACTGGCTACTTCGTAAAGCATGCAGTGTCGGCTAGAATGGGTCCATGGGTCGTGCAGTGGCTGGAGGAGGAAGATGCTGCATGACCGTGACAGCCGCATGCACGCCCAGTCCAATGCCCAGCATGCATGGAAGTCTGCATGGACTTGTGGCATCAACAGCAGCAGCAGCAGCACAGGGGCGCAGGCTATCAATAAGGGAGGTAGGGTGATGAGCAGGCCAGGAGATACAAGGAGGGCAGGGGGAGGCAGGGGCTAGCCACTCAGTGCCTGCTACCTGCAGCTGGCTGCTCACTCCTGCAGGGGAGAGGCTGGCCACTCAGTGTCTGTTGCCGGCTGTCAGATGCGAATCAGCTGGCTGAACACTCCTGCATGTACTGTGTGATGTGTGATGACCACAAGCATGACGTTGACCAGCCTGGTCGATGTCCCAGCGCATGGCAGAGGGTGTAACACGCCCCATGCCTGGATGCTGCTGACTGCAGGTTGGACAGACCGCTTTCGTGCTGTCTGAGCAGCACCAGCAGGGGACGGAGGTCATCACCGTGACGCTGATAGCCGGGCTGCTACTGCTGTTGCCGCATCTGCTGTGTGTCCTGGCAGTGGTGCAGTGGCTGGGGCTGTACGCGGAACAGTGATTTCGTTTTGTTTGGTTCAAATCACGCGCGGATCGGCAACATGATAGGCAATACGCAGCGCAGCATGTCCGCCTGTTGGATGGTGCCAACTAGCTGGTGGCGGCGCGGCAAGCATCTGGGCTTGACGGGTTGATGGAAGGGCCGACCTATTGCGTGGTCTCATCAGGGGTCGTGGGCAATGCATCTACCCCTTCCCAATGACAATGTGAGTGCCCAGGTGTTCAGCCCATGCGCACATTTGTGCCCATGTCCACTTGATTGTGAACTGCATTGCTGAAAACCCAGAACCCCGGGATTGGGAGGGCAATAAAGCAGAATAACGGCTTACGGCTTAAGCCAATATAATCTTTCACCTACAGGGAAAACGAGCAAATCATATGGCTTTTGCTCATGCAATGGCAACGACATGCAATATGCTGCTGGAGATTGAAGGCGGCTGAGCAACTTGACAGTGTGGGCTGCAACCTCTCAACACGAATGAGTCGTTAGACAAATGTATTCAGCAACGAACCGGCAACACTGCAACGTCAAGCGTCAATCGCAAATACAGCTTTGCTTGGCGTCTTTAACCTGACCTGCTGTTTATGGTCTGACCGTCAGAGGCATGTCAAGTATGTCAGCGACGGCAGCAGTTGGTCTGCCCCGTATGCGAAGGCGTGTTAGCCAAGAGAATGCTAGCAGCAACATAGGATTTCCTGCATTTCAGACCGCCTAGAACTCCTCCTGCTCATCCTCCTCATCTACACCAGCCCCAAAGCACGCCTTCTTTTGAGGGGGCTGCTCCTCCTCCTCCTCCTCCCCCTCCTCTTCCTCCTCCTCCTCAGCGGCCCCAGCCTGCTGCCAGTTGGCGTTGTCCACTTCCTCCTCCTCTTCGTCAGTCCCCTGCAAGCAGCAAACCTTGCACTGCTTTGGCATGAGGGCAGTCTCGGGGTTTGCTTGTCTGCTTCAGGCCTCAGGGCCAAGCTTGGCATTGCTTCAAGTGGTGGCGGTGGCAATGGGCAACGGGCATGAGGGTGCACCATACCGCTGGCATGCTGCAAGCAGGGCAGCAGCATGGCAGCAGCAGGGCAGCAGCAGCATCAGGAGGGCAGCAGCAGCAGAAGGGCAGCAGCAGCAGCAGGGCAGCAGCAAGGCAGTAGCGGCGGCAGCAGGAGGGCAGCAGCAGCTTAAAACAATGACAGCTGTAGCCCAATCAGCTGTCCTGCCTACCTGGTGCACCCCAGCTGCCTCCTGGCCAGCGCCCACACCATGCTGCTGCTGCTCCTCCTCGCCATCGCTCCCCTCTAGCTGCCGCTGCTGCCCAGCAAGGGCGCCCTGGCCACCAGGCCGCCTTCCTCTAGGTGACTGGGAGTCAAGGTGTTCAGGAGGCAGTCCCTGCGCAGCCCCCCCAGCCCCCAGGCCTCCAACCGCCCGCTGCTGCTGCACCTCTAGGGGCAGTTGGGAGGGCAGCGGAGGCCACACCTCAGGCATGGCCTGTCCCGGCCCCACCTTCCTGCATGCACAGCCATGCAGCAGCACAGGGCATGCGGCAGCAGCTGGGCAGGGGTATGAGGGGTCAGGGTGCTCACTACATGGGATGTAGGGTGATGGGGCAGGCCCTGCCACCTAAGCCCTGCCCTCCTGCACAAGGGTGACCTCAGCAGCACAACAGCTGTAGAGGGGATATACTGCTAGGGATGCCCAAACCATAAGCATCATCATCACATAGCACTTGCCACAAGGTGACTAATGACGATTAATGTTTTAAAACATTAATGCTATGTATTGCAAGGCCTAGTGTCAGCAAGCGGCGGTGGAGAGCCCTGGAGGGCGACAGGCAGAGGTCAGGGCACATGATGTCAAAGGGTGTGGATGGCTGGGCGTGCCCAGGCTGGGCGGAGAAAGAAGGCTTGGAGAAATGGCTGGGCGGAGAAATGGCTGGAAAAATGGCTGGGCGGAAAAAGGAGAAAGGAGAAATGGCTGGGCGGAGAAAGGAGGCTTGCAGGCGTGGGCGCGGTGGCAGGTCTGTGTGCGCTTCCCTTGTGGTCGCCTGGGGGGAGTGTGGGGAGGGGGGCTGCCAACAGCAGCAGCAGGCACCTGAACACCACTGCCATGTTGATGGAGGACGCCACGGCCAGGCTGCCGTCAGGGTCAGCTTGGGGCGCGAATTGAGGCATGAAGTGCTTGAAAGGGCTGTCAGCATCTTCAGGCTCAAACAAGCTGCCAGCAAGCAGCAGCAGCAGCAGCAGCAGCGGGTCATCATCATCAGCAGCAGCAGCAGCAGCATCAAAGCACCAACACCAACACCATTACTGCATGGCAACTGCCCACACGTGACATGACAAAACATCGCCAGCGCTGGTGCACTACGCAGTTCGCACGCCTAGCCACAGACAGGAGCAGGCGTGCTCAACCTCCCTTGCCCGCTGCAGCTGTGGGCAGCACCAGCGAGCAGCATGCGGGGAGGGTTGGTCATGCTAGGCGGCAGGACCTGGGCAGGCATGCAGGCACCAGCCAGGGCTGGAGGAGGGCTGGAGTACAGACGCACACATGCTGTGCAGCAGCGTGCAGCAGCGTGCAGCAGCGTGCAGCAGCGTGCAGCAGCGTGCAGCAGCGTGCAGCAGCGTGCAGCAGCGTGCAGCAGCGTGCAGCAGCGTGCAGCAGCGTGCAGCAGCGTGCAGCAGCGTGCAGCAGCGTGCAGCAGTGTGCAGCAGCGTCACGCACTGGTCCAGTGCCGGGGCGTCATAGTGGGGCAGCGCCTCCAGGCCATAATGTGCAGCCAGGCGCATCAGGGGTGTCTTGAAGGTCAGGAACTCATAGGAGCCCTCGCTGCTGCCAGCGCCAGCGGTCACAGTGTCGGTCATGGCAAAGAAGTAGCGGTTGCCGAAGGGGCTGTCCACCTGGTGCTCAGTGCCCTACAGTCCTCGCCGCCATTACACACAACCACAGGGTGGCAAGGTGGGCATGGGGTCAGGCTGCAGGCCCGGCTGATGATCAGTTCAGGCCCAGCGTCAGTGTTGTAAGGTCCGTGTCATGCGCTGCAGCGACACCCAGTGACAGACATGAGTGCTGATGGCCTGGCTGAGGGAGGGGCAGGCCCTGCATCCCTGGGTGTGTGTAGCAGCAACAACGGGTTGACATTGGTGAATGTGATGTTGGTGGTGATGATGATGGTGATGATGATGGTGGTGATTATGGTGTTGGCAATGGTGACAAGGGTAGTGAGGGTGATAATCAAGGTGGTAATCGAGACAACAGCGCCAATGCCTGCACTTTCAACCCTGAGGCAGGAGCAACTGCCACTGCTGCTGCGCAGTGTGGGTCAGGATCAGGTAACCAACGAGGACGGGTTGTGGTCCCTGGCAGCTGGCCCTCTCTCTCTCTCTCTCTGTGGTCCCTGATGAGGCCCCTGATGAGCTGCAGCCCAGCATCCAGCTGCAGCAGCCTGCCTGCCCCGCAGAGCTGCCCACAATGTCCCCTGCTGCTAGACCTCCTCCCCCCACTGCCAGCTGCTGCTGCTTTCACCCCTTCTGTTGCTGTTGCTGCTGCTGCTGCTGCCGCCCACCAGGGGTGCTGCATCAGGCCAACACCCAGGGCCAGGCGCCAGTGCCGCCCACCTGCCAGTCCTTCACCAGTCGCAGCATGCGGGAGTTGAAGGCGCCTGCCTGCCGAGTGTGCCACATGATGCGGTGCCCATCTGGCAGCGTGGCGATGAACAGCCCCCCTGGCAGTGAGGCGGGATGCAGGGCAAGGCTGGGTGTGGCGCAGGGGTGGGCAGGGCTGGGTGTGGTTGTGGACAGGGAGGAGGGGAGGGCAAGGTGCAAAGCGGGGCTGCACGCTGCAGGGCATACACTCCATCGCCACAGGACAAGCAAGGCCGGCACAGCCACCTGGGGAGGGCCCGTGGAGGCAGTTGAGTCAGGCCAGTAGGCAGGCTGAGGGGAACTGCTGACTACCTTTCACCCCACAGCCTGCTTAGACTGCCAAGGCTGCTGTGCCTATCTGTGCTAGAGCACGGAGCAAGATACTGCCTACCCCTTCTCCTGGTGGCCAGCACTGCATGAGGGCTGCCCTGCATGACGGCTGCAGTCCCTGGTGCCACACGGGTCAAGTGCTGACATGCTCTGCCAACAACATGTCAACAGCAAGCGACCGCCCAGTCAAGCCAGCCAGCATCAGGGCCAGGCAGGCTGCCCAGTCTGCACCCACATAGCCTGGCTGTTGGTGCACTGCATAGCACTCTGCACACAGCCTTGCTGCCATGTTCTTCACAGGGCAGGGTTCCTTCCCACAGCTGCCCTGGACCCCCACCCTGCTCCTGCTCCTGGCCCTGGCTCCTGCTCCTGGCCCTGTCCCAGCCCCTACTCCTGCCAGGCCTCCGCTCAGCTTGCCTTCACTCACTCACCGGGCTTCAGGTTCTGTGACACATTCCTCAGGAACATGCGCAGCCGACTCTCCATGTCATAGAAATAGTGCATGGCGAACATGCAGGTGACGACGTCATAGGGGCCTTCACCGTCAAACTCGGCCTCCCCTAAGTGCTCCTCCACTTGGAAGTCAGCGTACAACTGATCCACTGCACACACCACACCACACCACACACCCTCAACCCCCACGCCCACACCCACCCACTCACACATGTTTAGTGTGATGTCAGAGGCCAAGCTGCTGCCGGAGAACAGCACCATCACCATCACCATCACCAGCATGACATGGCATTCATCAACCTTGGCGTTGCTGCTGACTTCAGCACCATCAGTCAAAGGTTAAACATCAGGGCAAGCGGGTGCTGACCTTTGTGGCGGCGAGCAGCCTCCTGGGCCCTGGGCTCATGCTCCCGCCAGCGCCTTGCCGCCTCCTTCACCTCAGCCTCTGAGATGTCCACCCCGCGCACGTACTTCAGCTGCAAGCGCACCACCGTCACACCATTACATAGCATTCGCTTTTCTGCTGTCCACGTGGGTACCGTATGGTGGCTCAGCTCCCCCAGGGCACCCTTGGTGCTGCAATACCCTAAGGTCAGCGGCATGAGTGTCATGAGGATGACAAAGCTGAGAAGGGTATCACTGTGGGGTGCAGGTATCTGGTGTGGCCTGCTGGGTGATGAGAACAAAGCGGTGAAGTGAGTGTGGTAGGGGTAGGGGCTGGGTGTGACTGTGGTGGTACAAAGCTAGTGTAGGGTACTGTAGAGGGTACTCTAGTGTAGGGTACTGTGGTGTGGGTGGTAGGTGCAGTGGGTGTGGTAGGGGTAGGGGTGTGGGTGGGTGGTATGGGTATGGAAAACAAAGAGGTGCAATGAGTGGGGTGTGGGTGTAGGTGTAGGTGTAGGCGTGGGTGTGGGCGTGGGTGTAGGTGTGGGCGTGGGTGTGGGCGTGGGCGTGGGCGTGGGTGTGGGCGTGGGCGTGGGCGTGGGTGTGGGTGTGGGTGTGGGCGTGGGCGTGGGCGTGGGCGTGGGCGTGGGCGTGGGCGTGGGCGTGGGCGTGGGCGTGGGCGTGGGCGTGGGCGTGGGCGTGGGCGTGGGCGTGGGCGTGGGCGTGGGCGTGGGCGTGGGCGTGGGCGTGGGCGTGGGCGTGGGCGTGGGTGTGGGCGTGGGCGTGGGTGTGGGTGTGGGCGTGGGTGTGGGTGTGGGTGTAGGTGTAGGTGTAGGTGTAGGTGTAGGTGTGGCTGTGGCTGTGGGTGTGGGCGTGGCGCTGCAGTGTCTGGCTCACCTTGGCCTCCACCCACTTTGCAATGTCTCCTCCCCGGCCACAGCAGAGGTCAAGCAGGTTGTCCTTGCCCGTTGCAAACCTGCAGCCGCCACATGCAGTGGCTCCAGGGTGTGGACAGGGTGCAGGGAGCAGAGCGTGCCTAGGACACCCCGGTTGACCGCCTGTACACGGCTAGACGCTGTTCAAGCTTGCTGCCAAGGAAGTATCAGCGGGGTGGGTTACGGTGTGGCAGAGGGAGGTGCGTAGCAGCCGGCTGCATAGAGCCACCTGCGCAGAAGGCTGCGCTTGATGTCGTTGTGAAACTGTTTCAGGGGCAAGGCCTGGCCCTGCTCCCGCATTGCCAGCGCCTGCATGCACAAGCAGAGCACTGAGGCTCTTGTAGCATGGCTGTAGGGTGAGCATGTCTGCGGGGTGAGCATGGCTGTGGGCGTCCGCGCTGTGGTCAACTGCAGAGCTTGCCTCTTGGGTGGAGACATTGAGGTTGACGTGTTGGTCATAATGCTGCCGGACGATATCCTGCAGCCGAGGTGGGCCATCCTGAATGTATTCTGCCTGACGCTCCGGGTGGCGCGAACCAAACTGCTCGACATGCGAGGCCGTACCTTGCTGCTGTGCATCGGCTGGACGGCTGGGTAGCCGCCCGGCAGTTTGTCTAGTTCATAGACAATATAGTGAAACTTTGCTTGTTTTGTGCACCGCCCGGAACCCTAGGAGATTAAGGGCGGGCAGTCAGCCTCACGGTTGCCAGCTTAGACGGCTATCATCATTATAACAACGTTGGGTTAGCAACGCTAACCCTGTGCACGTGCCATACCCTATATCGTGCGCAATACCGACACTGGGTCCCACAGTCTGGGATCACCGCTGTATAAGTTTATCTAAAGGAAGACGGAACAAGCACGCAGACGCAAGCATATGCTGGCGCAACAGCGGTGCCGGGAGCCGGCCCGGGTGTAGCAGCATCGGCGGCTATCACTTCCCAGTAGCATGCTGCAGAGCATCGTTTGCAGACAGACAACCAGAGGTAGTAGACCGGGTTGAACGGCAGCAGGCCTTGTTGGCAGCCCCCATTACATGCCCACATGTTTCCTGATATTGACAGCAACAAAGGTGTCGACAGGGCTAACGTAAGCAAAGGTGCAGAGACATATGGAGGCAAGCACGCAATACTCTTCATTAAGTTCGTACATGGAGTCTGTATGGTACACTCACACTTCTGTATCTTGCACTGTATCGGGCCAGGCCTGACAATGTGCTTAGTCATGTACAACAACCATGACCCTGGTCTGCAACCTTGGCTGCACCTGGATTTGATTTCACACAAGCACCAGCAACCGCCCACCACCTCAGTGAGCAAAATGAGCTTCAGACACAGCGCCCTCGCCAGGGCTGGTGTGTCGCGCCTGCTGCTGCGCCCAGTCAGGAGCCAGCGGTGTGACAAGCCCTCATGTGCCCCGGCACCGCTTTCCCACCAATCCCCAAGCAGGCAACCCAACCAGTAGCATGACGGTCGGCACCAGGCAGTCTCAGCCCACTGCCCAGCCCACCCTCGTGAGTTCCTGGCCCCACCTTGTGACTGGGTCAGAACACCGTCTCCTTTCGCATCCAGTGCACAAGGATGAGCACGCCCAGGACTGTGGCCTCATGCTTGAACAGCATCTGCCCTGTTCACCCCCTAGTGGCAGGGCAGCCTTGTGACCAAAGCACCTGTGGCAGTGTTACACAATTGCTGAGCACAATCGCTGATGCGCTTGGTATGTAGCCTTGCTTTCACGCTTGCGGCCATCGCTACAATACAAGGGTCAGCCTGAAACATGGCATGGCCTACGATAGACTGGCAACCTGCAGTGCTCCACCGTGTAGGGCTGCACTCCTGCTGCCAAGCCCTCTGGCTCCAGCTGCAGGGCTTACTCAATACCTGCAGCCATGAGTCACATAGCAGCCATTACTTACATTGCAGCAGTTGCTGTACTGATGAATCACTTGCAACATAGCACACACCATTCCCTCTCGTCAGGCAGGATGAAGCCTGTCGAGGATGATGCCATCAGCATGTCGCGTTTAGGATAGCCATTTGATTTGTCCGCCTGTCGTATTGCAAAGGTACCCATGGCGCCAAAGGCAGCGCCAATGCCGATGATGAAGTAGGCAATCTCCACGGTGTGGCGCAGGTTCCAGCTAAACTCCCGCTCGAGCTTGTCGCGGCGGTGCATGAATGACTCAATGTAGGGGTTTTTCTTGAAGACCAACAGGCTCTTGTCGTAGGGGGTAGTCCGGGAGAACGGGTTGGGTGTGTACCGCATCCCTGACTCCGTCGGAGTCCCTAGCTCAGTGTGCGCCCTACGGATTTGCCCGGACTCGCACAGCTCGGCCAAGACGCTGCGTGAGCAGGGCCCCAACAGCTTGAGACCTGATCGAGCCATGGCGGCAGCTAAGGCTCCAAGCGTTGCAGCTGTGCCTACGCTTGGTGCAGTACGCCTCGCGATGTCTCCTGCAACCTGTCTCCTGATAACCATGCACCGCATGTAAGTGTTCTTAATGTATGAATACTTGCATTGCGTGGCTTTGCTATTGTTTATGGCGAGGAGTAGTTAGTGGCCTTTACTATGATGATCTCGCAGCCTGTGCTTGATTACAACTCATGCTTTGTTTTGGTGTAGCATGAGGGCTGTAGGATTCAGAAGTTGCCACGCACCCCTTACTATCGCTGATTACCTCCGTGTTGTGGGCCTTCAGGGCGGCTCCTCCCTTCCTATTTCTATCAGACAATAGGCAGCTTGGTACACTGGGTACCACTGAACAGCTTGGGAGGACTTGACATTCGAGGTATGCACCAGCATGAAAGCTCACTTTTATATATGGCTCATATTTGGCTACTAGCCTAGTCATAGCTACTCACCGAGCCAGTTGCGTGCGCTGACAATTCAGACGTGAATCAAAGAGCCAAGACCTAGTAACTCCTGGCCAAGACCTGGTGAGTGCGCCACGTGTGGTGATTGACCTTTAGTTGGTCAAGCTGGGGACATCACCTGCGCTCTAGGGCCGGCATGGGCCTCTATTACTGCCGCCACAGTTGCAGTGGGTGGAGGTTGAAGTTTGGAGGTGACAGTGATCAACACCTGGGTAGAGAAGCGCTGGCTGCCAGAGAAGTGCAGCCACAATCAAGGCCAGGGTGGCGCAACAGTTGTCACGCTAAAACTCAGGTCTCAGTAGGGTGGGGTATGCTGGGCAGGGGCAGTTACATAGAAGCAAGGTAAACAGAAAAAGGAAGCCATGCCATACTTTAACATGCAACATGGTAGTAAACATGGTAGCTACATGGGGTAATCTCACTCACCCCCCCTGTCCCTCACTAGGGCCTCCAATGAGTGGACCTGTAGTGGCCACTAGGGACCACTAGTGGCCCGACTCAAATGGTGTGAATGGGCTGTGTGGAGTACACCCAATGGACATGGACATGGTGCACGGGTGCCTACCACCTACACTATTGCCTGACCACGAGGGCATGCAAATGGGGAGGGGGGCACACGCTACTGTGCCGCAGCAGGCTGCTGCTGCTGGGCCTTGGGAGGCTCGTCTCACAGCCGCTTCTTGCCCAGGCCGGGGTACTCCTTGCCCTAGGCTGGCAGCGCTCCCTGGGTCTGGCCAGTAGCACCGCTTCAGCGGCCGCCACCTGCTCTCCCCAATGCGCTGCATGTTCAGCGCTGCATTGCAGTCCCTTTCCAGCCACCTGCATGGCTGTGGGGCTGGTTTGGCTTTGGAAGCCTTGCCCTGGGCTCAGCTGCCTGCTCAGCCTTGATGGGCTGTGTGGGCTCAGCTGCCTGCTCAGCCTGGGTGCGCTTGCTGCACTTGGCTGGCGGGGGAGTGCTGGGCCCAGGCTCTGAGGCTGCTGGCTGTGGGGCTTCCTGGCTGCTGCATGGGGCCTGTGGGGGCTTGCGGGGGGCCACCACCGGGCACCACATCAGGCCCCGCACTGGCTGGTCACGCTGCTAGCTCCATGCTGGGCGCACCAGGCGGTGTTCCACCTGCCATGCTGGGGGCTTCCAGCTTGCATGCCTGGTGGGCTGCTCATGGTCCAGCTCCTCCTCACATGGCTGCTGGCCATTCACTGCTGAGCTGACCCGGCTAAGGGCTGTAGGGTCGTAAGGTGCGGCATGAGGGCTGTAGGGCTGTAAGGTGCGGGGCAGGGTGGTGCTCATCCACAAGCACCACCCTGCCCCGCAGCTGGTCTGAGCCCCTAGGCCTGCACACCACCTAGCAGCAGGCCCGCAACACCGCATCAGCACCCCACCCACTTCTTTTGCTGCAGGGGCTCCTGTAGGCTGCTGCAGGGGCTCAACCACTGTCGCCCTCCTGGATCTCACTCATCCGACCCGAGTGCCAAAGGTGCCGACGACTGCCAGGTGTCTGCCTTAGATTCGGCAGTCACTCGTACATCAAGCCATTGTGCTTCACTGCGCTGTCGGCACTGCTCCAGGCCATGTCCACCCTCCTGCCTGGCCCCCATCTGCCAAGGTTCCTCCAGTGCTGCTGGTCCCAAGTGCTGCAGGCCCCGGTGCCACTGCCTGGCGGATGGCCTCCACCTGCTGGTGCAGGCTGTGCAGAGTGGTGTTCAACTCTGTCACGGCACGCGCACCTCAGCAGATGGGAATACGTGTAGCCCGTCAAAATTGTTCAGGCACAAACACAGGGGGCGACCAGAGGTGCAGTGGCCCACATCACTTCACCTGCACCCACAGATGTGGCACTGTTGGCATAGAGCTCTGCCCGGACTGTAGGTTGTCACACCGCTGTCTACCTGTCTTGTGTCTGGCTGAGCACAGCGTCCTGTCGTGCTGCTGATGCAGGGCCATGGGTGTCTAGCCGATGTTGAAGCTCTTGCCACTGCTGAACGGCCCGGGCTACAGAAGCTTGCGCTTCAGTGCGCACATGAAAATCCCACCGATTGGCATGGCTCTGCAAGCAAAAAGTTTTGTTGCACGGTTGGAAGGAAAAGCTGGTGGGCCTGGATGGCGGTTTGGAGATGTGCCTGTTGTGCTGACATCAAGTTGTTAGTGAGGGACGAGGGGGCTGACATCATGGGTCTAAGACACATGCGCAGACTCCCGTTCACAAGGGGCCGCACCGCAAGGGGACCAGGTTGTATTATTTCTATGACCTGCTGCAACTCTGCGCCGAGCCTCCTGCAGTGGTTCAGACATTGATGTCTTAGATGCTCGCGGAACTGCAGGCCTTGCTGTGACCTACCCGTACCTTGCGCTCCTGGATAGCCCGGCTAGCAAACCAGCAGCCATTTATACAGCCATTAAATGAGCGGTTCAGTGGGTGGAACGGGAGACCGAGCAGCGCCAACCGCCACATGCAAGAGTTGACCGCAACATGTGTCTGTGACATGACAAACACATGTGTCTATGACACATACAGACACACACAGACACGACATGACATGCCATGCCATGACAGACATGACAGACGGAAAATAACTCCCGCTTGCCGTTATACAAGGGCCAGGCCATGGTAGTCAACCGTAACCTTGTCTTGTTGGCATGTGGACCAGGGCATGTGAGCTGGGAAAATGGGGCATGCTATGGCCCTAGCAGGGGCACTGGGATACGAAGTGTGAAATAGTATTGATTTACAATGCTCGACGAACAAAAAAGGATCATTCAGCTATGTCGCCAACACACGTCGGGGAGATGCAGCTTCAGGCAAACAAAACTTGTTTAACATGGAACAACATGTTTGACTCAATCAACCATGACCATGATGCAGCTTCAGATCATAGAAGCGAGCAAGGCTGCCCCTTCCAGGGACCCATCAAGGCTGAGCAGGCAGCTGAGCCCAAGGGCAAGGCTTCCAAAGCCAAACCAGCCCCACAGCCATGCAGGTGGCTGGAAAGGGACCGCAATGCGGCACTGAACATGCAGCGCATTGGTGAGAGCAGGTGGCGGCCGCTGGAGCTGTGCTACTGGCCAGACCAGGGAGCGCTGCCAGCCAAGGGCAAGAAGTACCCTGGCCTGGGCAACAAGCGGCTGCGAGACAAGCCTCCCAAGGCCTAGCCCGCTGCGGCACAGTAGTGTGTGTGCCCCCCTTTGTTGAGCTGTCATCAGCTTACACTTAGTGCATGTTTTGTCATGCCAACTCTACATCATAGCCCTCGTGGTCAGGCAATAGTGTAGGTGGTAGGCGACCATGACCATGTGTATGCCATGTATACGCCACGAGCATGCCATGCGATGGGAACACCACACAGGCAAAAACACCGTTTTGTAGTGGTTCACAATTAGTGTGTTCGACTGCAATGAATGCTCAAGGTTGAGAGCCAAGGTGCTGCCCCTTTCACATCCTGAAGTGGTAAGCCAATCATGCTTGCCCTGCCCGCTGCCTCGCCCTCATATACACGGCTGCCCCTGCTCCTAAAGCTCCCAGACCCAACAGCAGCCATCCAATAGTGGTGCCTGACCCCACATGGTGGCCGACAGTCCCGGCCTCCATCCCCCGGCCCCTGGCCCCCACTGGCCAAGATCCTGCCTGCCCACCCAGGCCAGCAGCTGAGGTGCCCGCAGTGATGCTGGTCCCAAGTGCTGCAGGCCCCGGTGCCACTGCCTGGCGGATGGCCTCCACCTGCTGGTGCAGGCTGCGCAGGGTGGTGTTCAACTCTGCCAGGGCACGTGCCGTCTCCAGCCCTGATAGCTGCAGCTGCTGGACAGCAATGGTCAGCATCTGGATGTCTGGGAGGCTGGGGGAGGCAGCAGCAGGAGGCTGGGGCGGAGCGCCAAGGTGCGAGGCTACCTGCTGGCCAGAGGAGGCAAGCGGCTGGCTGTTGACTGCAGCCGCTGCCTGGCGAGCTGGGCCTAGGGGCCGAGGTGCCACAACAGACCCTGCCTGGTAGGGTAGGGGCTGCACGGTGTCCAGAGGGCCCTGATTCGCTTGACCATGCCAGGACACGCTGCTGCTGGTGCTGCTGCTGCTGGTGCTGCTGGTGGGCCCCTGCTCCTGCTCCATTGCATCCCAGAACTCCAGCTCTTCCCCTTCTCCCACAACCTTCCCTGGCTGAAGCGCCATCTGGGCCTCTCCCGCTACCTGCCTGTGGGCCTCTGCAATGCCCAGCTGCCTGTCGTCTGCCAAGTCTTGGGCAGGGTTCTGAAGCTGCGGCTGCTCTGCCAGGGCAGTGCCGAGGCGGGCCGGAGGCATGCGCCTGTGTGTAAGCTGCTCTGAGCACAGGCGGGTGCAGAAGGCCAGGAAGCGGTCCAGGCTGGTGCGGGCTTCCGCTGCCATGGCTGCCTCTGCTGCACCCTGAATGGCCCAAGGTACGCTAGCGCTACAAGTCAGCAGACATACCACCTGAGGGCAAGGGCCAGCAGGGCAGGTCTGAGGTGGGTGTGACCGTGTCAATCACACGTGATGCCTCACTCGACTTGGGAGGTGGTGGGTGAGATATTAGTGGGTGAAGGGGATGAGGAGAGGAGGGTGACAGGCAATGCTTTGCACTGGGCTGAGAGCGGCAGGCAGCTGGCAAGACCCTGATGTCCTTCCCACTTCCCAAAACCACACATGGGATGTGCCTGGCTGTGGCGACGTATTACTAGACTTGGGTAGGCTTGAGTCAAGATTGGGGACTCACCTGCACTCCAGGTCCGGCATAGGCCTGGGTGGCTGCCGCCACAGTTGCAGTGGGTGGGGATTGGGGTTTGGAGGTGACTGTGATTAACACCTGGGTAGAGAAACGCTGGCTGCCAGGGAACTGCAGCCACAACCAGGGCCAGGGTGTAACATGCCAGCGAGAAACTAGACCGGAGCAGGGTGGGGTTGGGTGGGCTGGGCAGGGGCGCTCACATTTAAGCAAGGTTCTGAAGACACACTGAACTCATTATCGCCTTTCCATGTAAGGTGCTGGGTTTCTACCACGTCAATGTGGTCGGTCCCTGCAGCCAGCCTGGCTGTCTGCGTGGTGTTTGCTGCACAAGGGGGTTGGTGGGACTGCGCCACACAAAATGCCACACACCGAGCATGCTCTTGAACATCGCTGGCAGGTTGACGTTGATGCCAAACCTAAGCTCCCGCTTGCCGTTATCCCAGTCCGATATATGAGCACCTTCCTGACCAGTCTCCTTGTGAAGGCGTTGGAAACCATGGGCATCCATGTAAATCCATGCGAAGAACTCTTTCGGCGACACGCCAGGTATGCATGCTTCGATAACTATCTTTTTAACCATCGCGTGAATGCGGGTCTGGATCTGCTATCTGCTCGATCTGCTATCTGCTCGAGCAGTCGCGGGTCACACTAATATTCCGAGATTGGCTAGAAAACCATGTGAAAGCGAGCAATATAGCAGCTCTAGCCAGTAAGAACCATGGAGGCACACAAACTGAATGGGGCACCAGAAGTTGATATCCCAATGTGAGGCCATCCCTGGACAGTAGGGCACGACCGGACGTCTTAATGTTAATGTTAAACCGTTTTGTTAAACTTGACCGCTTGGTCGTGATACGAGTCATTTTTTGCTGTCGTTCTGGTCGCGACACGGCAATGCACCCGGCGACACTATGCAGGCAAAAGTGGCCAGTGAGACGCAGTCCCAGGGTAGCAAAACGGGTATGTTAAACATTTGTTAAACCACGTCCCAAACAGGGCCCAAACATCAGGATGTTAACGTTAACTGTCGTGCCCTACTGGACAGCCGCCAGAGTCCTTCAGGTGAGAGGGTCAGTGGCTGATGGTCGTTGGGTCAGGGTAGTGCTGGGAGGTGGTGGAGTCAAGGTGGCAGGGTAGGGTCAAGATTGGGAAGGTAAGGAAAAATCTTACAAATGTGCATTGGCCCATGTGTCCATGCAGGTGGCTGCGGCCAGTGTACAGCGAAGCAAAGCGTTCCCAAGTCCGGGGCTTGATGTGCTCAACAAGCAACAATATCAGGTAAGCACTGGCCTGGCACTGCACATGTGCATGTCCGCAACATATCCCACATGACATGGCACATGGGGTGACTTCATGCACCTCCCACACCCATGCGCAGGTTCTATGACCGGGACGTGTCAGCCGCGCTGAACATCCGCCGCTGTGCAGTCGGCCCCGGCCCACGCCCCATTGAGTTGTGCTACTGGGATGGCCGCTCAGCCATGCCAAAGCTAGGCAGGCTAGGCCAGGAGTGGGTGTACGTGCGTGACAAGGCCCTGTTCGGCAAGTGGCGGCGCAAGTGGCGGCAATAGCCAGCTACAGCAAGACAATCCAAAAAAACAAGATACCAAACCCCTCACAAAGGGGATGTGTGTGAGTAAGAGCTATAGAGTAGGGTAGAGCTCTTGCTAGTAGTAGACCTGGAGGCACACACACCAGAAGGCTGAGCTGAAGTGAGCATTAGGCACACTGTCAGTAGCCTTTACAATAAATGATCTGTAGGGATTAGAACTTGGCTAGAAAACCAAACACTGCGGTGTCGCTGCACGAGGACAGTGGTGGACAATGGCTGGCGGGCTGTGATGGGTCCTAAACGCTAGTCGTGGTGCCTATTGCTTGCGAGAAATGATGAATGGAGAATGGGAAATGATGAATGGAGAATGGGAAATGATTTCAGGCCGCATGTGTAAGCATGTGTGACAATGTGTTTTAAGGATGTATGAATACCTGTAGTGCGTGGCGTTGCTATTGTTTATGGCGAGGAAGAAGAAGACGGACCGGAGTGGGTGTGCCTAGGCCAGAGCCGGAGGACCCCGACATCAACATATTTGATCGCGCCGAGGCGCAACCGCCATGTTGAAGACCGTTTCATCTACTATGGCGGGGGTGTGGAGTCGTAAGCAATGGTGGCTCCTGCAAGTTGTGACAGCAAGCGGCGGTCAGTCTAGTGCGAATCCGGGTCAGCCACAACCGTCTTTCTCACGCTTCCGATCGCACCAGACATTACGCCTTACTTAACGCGCTCCCAGACGCACGATGTTCTTCACCACTCGCGCCACACGGCGCACCGTCAGGCTTACTCGCTCGCCCGACCGCGCCACGCTTGTCGTTCCCGGTCCTATTCCTGAACAAGATGCCAGATTCACGCAGCTGGGGTCCAGCTCCTCCTCCTCCACCTGCGGCGACGCGTAGCGAGGTGCGAGATACCCCATTAACCGTAAGCATATAGCAAAAGCGGTCAATCCCTCGTTTCCACGACGGGCTGGAGTTGCGAAGGACCAGGCAGTATTGCATTGTCACGTAGTGGGGGGGGGGGCAAATGCAAGCGTGGGAGTGACTATGCGCCAGATCCCGATGTCCCATCCAAAACAATCAAGGAAAACATTGCCAGGCACCCCACAGTGGGAGGATTTGCAGCCCGTCCCAGAGCATCCATTTCATAAAGATAGGGTCTCGACCTGCCCTGCCCTGGCCTGGCCTGCCCAGGCCCCTGTACCCCTCCCTCATGTAGGGTGCATGAGTGGGACGTGTCAGCCACGCTTGCCATCTGTTGCTGTGTCCAGACAGCGGTACAGACAACGCTGGTGGGCCCTGACCCAGTGTGTGTGCTCCATGTGCTGTTCAAGCTATTGTATCAAGCTGTTGAGAAAGTGGGTAATCTGCCATGTCTATCTGCCTACCTTCAAAAAGGAGGCGAAGACAGGGAATCGGGGGTTGGCCCGCACAACAAATCCGGATTCCACTCAATGCAGCCTCTAGTCGTAGCAGAGATATGTGCTGACTGCCGCTGTGTAGATGTGTACTCAGGTGGGGTTGTATGGTGAGGGCTGCATGCTGCCGAGGCCACACTCCCCTGCCAGGCTGACCAAGCCAGGGCGAGAGTGAGTAAGCAAGCACGCACTCATCAGACAGCTGTCACAAGGGACGGGCTGGAGCACACAGATCGAACATGTGAGCGGAAAGCTGTAAGGCCCTCCTCATGGCATGATTGTGCATAGCCCGGGTGGGGCCAGGGCTAAAGTGGGGTGCAGGGGGTGTGCTGCCGGCTTCTTTGACCTCACCGGGTGGATACCGTGCAGGCAGTGGCTGTAGGCGTCCCCCGCAAACACCAGCAGCGACCGCGGCTGCAGCAGGAGGGAGGCTTGAGGAGGGCCCTGCACTGAGGCTAGGCCTGCATGCAGCAAGGCAGCAGAGAGCTGCTGCAGCCCAGCTCCTCACACAGATGCTGCTCCCAGCAGCACCCCCTGGCCTGAACCTGGCATGCTGCAAGGTGGTCCGGGGTCCTGAAGTGCCCTGAGCAGCCACCTTGCTGCATGCTGTGCCCCAGGATGTGTCCGCCCCATCGCGCCATACCAGCCATACCCGGCAGTGGCACTGTCTAGACTCAGCAAGCTAGCAAGCTGCATGTAGTGGCCCACACCTGTAGTGTCCTGCGGCAGCCCACCCCATCGCTTTAGCAGGGGCAAGCCAAGTGCGTCCTTGTCCCACGCACAGTGCACCTAGGCTGGCAATCAGGCAGGCCTCGATCACTGGCTGTTGGTGCTGCTACTGGCACGTGCCTACACCCAGCTGCGCCTACCCAACCTGGGTGATGCCAGGTGGCCAAGGGAAAGGGGCGCTACCTGTGGGGCCGTCCTTGCGCCAGAAGCGGATCACCGCCGGTGCAGCCAGTGACAGGATGCTCACCCCAGGCCAGTAGGCGGGGCCATCTTCATGCGGCTGCGCCCACACGGCGCGATGCAGTGCTGCCTGTCATGCTGCCCATGCTACACCAACGACCTTGCACAGAGTCGCGGCAGTGTGTAAGGGCACTGGTTGGCTCGTGCAGCAGCAGTGGCGGTGGCAGTGGCAGTGGCAGTGGCGGTGGCAGTGGCAGTGGCGGTGGCAGTGGCAGTGGCGGTGGCAGCAGCAGCGGCAACCGCAGCCCCTGCTCATCTATCTAGCTGCCTTGCTGCTGCAGGCTGAGGGCCTTCATACGACCCCTGATGACCCACAACCTGCAGCACTGCTCAGTGCACCAAACGAGGTGTGGGTGACAGCTGATGATGCTGATGCAGACCATGCTGTACAACAAGCTACTGAATAAGATTGCTACTGAGCAAGGTTGGCGCTTTGGCACGTAGGTGTTTGGTGTGTAGGGTGTAGGGTGGAGAGTTATGAGTCGACCCTTTGAGGCAACCACCAATGGCAGGTGGCAACATGGGTGTCAGCAAGGTAGGGTGTGGCTGCTAGCTTTGCTGCAGGCCTGCCTCTCTGGGTTGTCAGGCCAGGGCCCTCCCCCTCCCTCCCCTTGCTGACTGCCTCACAGTGATTCCCTCGCCGGCACGGTAGGCATTGATGAGCACGTGGTTGGGTGGCTGCTCCCCAAACACTGCGGTGTCGCTGTGCAGCTGCTGCAGCAGGGGCTGCAGCCAGGTAGGGAGCGGCGCCTGTAGCAAACCCTTGGGGTGCACAACACCGCCATGGCTCTGCAGCCGCCGCCCGGACAGCTGCAGGCAGGGCACACTGGGTGGCTGGATTTCACGGTGAAGGGGGATCTGAGGCTCGGGCAGTCAGAGGGGGTTGGGTGCATGTTCAATGCTCCAATGGCGGCATACTCTAACCAAAGTTGATTGTCAGCCTGGCATGGCATGGCACGGCATGGCATGGCATACTCTTTTTGCCCATGGCCTCCCTGCCTTGAGCATTGCTGTCTTCAGCCACCTGGGTCCATCCTGACCGGCTAGCACGGATGTGTTGCAGTAGTGCTGCCTCCTGCGTCTCCCCAATGTAGTCTGGCACGTAGGCCAACAACTCCAGCTTGTCCTGGCCCACCTGGTACCGCTGCACGAGGTTGCTGCCGTGTTCACCGCGTACTTGTGCGCGTGTGTGTGGGAGTGCGGGACCGGATTGTTCATCCAGCAAGACCGGCTCGGACATATCCTGGTGGACAATGGTTGGTGGGCTACAAGGGGGGAGGAGGGCCGGGGAGGGGCTGCGATGAGGGTCCATGCAGTGCCGCCCCGCTTGCACGTCTATAGACTGTTGGGGTTGACGTATGTCAGCCTGTCGACTATTGACCGCCACTTCCCTTGCAAACCTGGACCCGGCAGGCCCCGATAAGGTAGTGCGAGTGAAACGAGGCGTACAGAATGAACGCCCAGCTTGCCGATCGCCCCAGCTTCAATTGATAGTCGCGGCTGCCAGCTTAGACGGCTATCATCACTGTAACTATCATCGCCCCAAGCGCCGAACGGAGACGTGGAGTGACTAGCAGAGTGACCCTTCCTTTGCCTCCTGTGACTTTGCTAATTTGTGTGGCGCGATACTGCTCGCCTACCAGCTTGTCTACCTGCGAACAATGTGCAACTGCCGGATGAGCAGCACATCTGTGCCACCCTTCCTAAGTATAGGACGATCGTAGGAGCTAGACGACAGAAGACCCCAACATGAAGACCAGTTTCATGGCGCCTGAGAGCTGAGCCCCTTGACGCACAATAAGCCCAGGCCCTCCTGGCCCAACCTCCAGCCTTGCCGGCATGCAAAGCATGCTCACCAAGGTCCCTCTCTTACGGGCCTGGCACTTTGCAAGGCGGCGCATGGCCTGCTCTGCCCTGAGCGGCCACCCCGTCGTGTGGGTGACTTCCACTGGCATGCACAGTGACATTATCAGAAAAGGCACGGCCCATGCCCCGCCCGGTGCCATCAGTCTATCAACACCATGACCTTCACACCACAGATGCCTCCCCATGCCAGTGGCAGGCTGTGAGCGCTTGATCTCACCCCGTGTCACTCGCAGTTACCATCCAGATATGCAGATTCAGCCAGTGGCAGAGGGCCACAGGTAGGCGAAATGCTGCTGCCAGGTTCGAGAGGGTGAAATGCTGCTGCCAGGACGCCGCGTCGGCTCTCTCTACTCCACGTGGCTTGGATGCAGGTTCCCTATGCCCAAGGACCACCTGTTGTACCTGGCACTGTGTGAGGAGGGCCTGGCAGGCAGCACCTTCACGCCTGCCTACCCTGATCGTGACACACTGCTGCTGGCGCACACCCCGGACTACGTGGACAGGTGCACTGACCCACTTCCCTCGCAAACCTGGACCTACCCTGCCCCTGCTCTCCCCCTCCTTGCCAATCCCTGCCACCACCTACTGTCCGCTGTGCCTGCCATGCACCTGCCATGGCTCTAGTGCCTGCCAGCTGAAGCACTGCTGCAGCCAGCACCAACACCCATCAAACAAGGGTGTTGGTGGTGGGTGATCCTCCCTCAGCTTCCATTCCTCCTGCATCTATGGGCGCAAGCTTGACAGCTACACCCCCCTTGACAAACAGCTACAGCCCCTTGGCCCCTTGGAAGCCAGCCGCAGCGGTAGGAGCCAGGTATGGGTCATGGCTGGCCTGCATGCATGCAGCTTTCTGGAGGGCCGCCTGAGCGCCTCAGCCATGAGGTCCATAGGGCTGCCCTGGTCCCCAGCCCTAGTGCAGCGCACCCTCGTGGGCACAGGCAGCGCAGTGCTGGCTGCCCGCCTGGCCCTGCAGTACGGCGTGGCCTGCATGTGCAATGGCGGCACCCACCATGCACACCCTTCTCATGGCTCAGGTGCGTGGCAGCCAGGGGCCTAACACAAACACAGGCCAGCAAAACAGCAAACCCCTCAACCACCGCAAAGGCTCAGTTGTGGTCATGAAGAGGGGTGGGAACTGGGCTTGCAAGCGTCCAGCTGGCATGGACAGCCTGCCAGCAGATGAAGGCTGCAGGTCATGGAAGATGGCTGTGGTGTCCAGGAAGGTGTCCGAGGACAGGGTGGTGGTGGTGGTGATCTCCACCACCAGGGCCCTGCTGACGACCTGGGTGGGCCTTGAGAGTGTTGGGTGGGGCATGGTGCGCAGGCTGGTGTGTGTTCAATGACCAGGCGGTGGCGGCCCGGGCGGCGCAGCGCGATGCGGGGGTGGGCAAGGTGCTATTTGTGGACCTAGACGTGCACCAGGGAGACGGCACGGTGCGAGGTTGGGGAGGGCCAGGGAAGGTGGCCTGCACAAGGGGCTGGTATGTGTCCAGGGGCGCGAGGGAAGCTGGGTAGGTGGAGGTGGTCAGGATGCTGCCTAGAGCATGGCCTGTGGAGTGGCCGATGTGCAAGGGCAGTGCCTCGCCAGTACCTTGTCCTTCTTCTCCTCCGTTCCACACCCGCCCTCATCCACACACGGGAGGCTCTGCACCATCATGCTCTCACTGCAAGGGCTGCGCCCCTAGCTGGTGGCCTGGGTCCTGCAGCTGTTGGTGGTCACGAACGGCTGTCCCTGTTGCCCCGCACTGCCTGTCCAGGCTGCCATCTTCCAGGACGACCCCTCTGTGTTCACCTTCAGCCTGCACTGCAGCAATCAGGGCTTTCCTGCCCGGCTGCAAGCCAGCGACCTGGATGTGGGGCTGCCAGCAGGTCCGCCTCCCTCCCTCCTCACACTGATCGTACTCCCTGTTCACCCTAATCACTCTATCAGCTCATTTCACCCAGAGTCACATTTGCTGCTGGCATTGAGCTCGACTTCCAGGACCAGGTTAGCTGTAAATGAAGCAGCGACATTGATGGGCTTTGTCATGCGGTGTTGAGTGGAAGGCCTAGGGTTGCACTACAGACGGTGTATGCCAGTGTGTCATGGTTTAGCTGGCCCTGGCTGCAGGCACTGGGGATGCGGAGTATATGGCTGTTCTGCAGGAGGTGCTGCCAGGGCTGCTGGCCAACCAGCGACCTGATTTGGTGATGTACAACGCTGGTGGGTCCAGGCTTGCAAGCTGTTGCATCATGCACCAGGAAGCTTGGGGCTTGCCTGTGCCTTGATTTGCATGCACACCCTGTAACGGCAGTGCTGCTCACAGACACCACCTGCATAGCCTTTCTGGCCTTTGGCAGATGATCTACGCTGGGGTGGGTTGGCACCTGTGGCTTTTCTCCAGTGACAGCTCACCGGCTGTGTTTGCATCGCGCCCCAATGCTCTGGACACTGCGCCTGCTAGGTGTGGACGTTCACCGCGAAGACAGCTTGGGCAAGTTCAAATTGAGTTTAGAGGGTATCCGGAACCGCGACCATTTCGTGCTGGCTAGCTGCGCCGACGCCGGGGTGCCCGTGGCCTGCGCCATTGGAGGCGGATATGAACCAGACCATTCGCACATTGTGCGCAGGTTCGTGCTTGACTGGACGCCTCCACCTCGCCCTCCCCTCTTCGCCCCAACACAAAGCTATTCGCTTTCCTTGAGCGATGCTTGTCGGTGGCGGTCGTCGCATACTGCTCGAGTGCCACCGCCCCTGGGGTCTTGCTTTTACTACATGACTGTGTCAGCTCCTTGCTGGCTGAGTGGCCTCGCCTTGTGCTGCAGGCACCTCTGCCTACACCAAGCTGCTGCCCAGCTGCTACCAAGTTTTCTGAGGGGAAGAGCCCTCAAGCGGCAGCGATCTGGTGTGCATTAACTGGGTATGACGAGCATCAAGGCGCCCTGACCGCATTCCCCCCGAGGCACACACTCAACGTTAGCGCCTTACAATGAGCCGAGCGCTAGTGTCATCTCCATCTCACTCCTGACCGGTGTATGTACACTGCGCCCATGCACTGCCGCCTCCCGCGCATGAGCGCTTCATAAGACCCAATCATAGCTGCTGTTGAGAGCGCCCCCCCAGGCCCAAACCCACCCCATTGTAATACAACGTGCAATGCATGGCATGCGTGCAACGTAACCCGAAGGTACAGCAGTGGTCCCAATGCCCCATGCCATGCCTGCTGCACTACGCCAGATGAGGTGCATGCATTCCTGGTTGAAAGGTCGGCCCAGCATCATCCCCACCTCAGCTGCGCTCTGGCCGTCAGCGCCATGGTGGCTACCCCTCCTGCAAGCTACACCGGGATGGGGCCGGGAACCCTTGCTTGGTGTATTGTCAATGCACCACAGGGCAGTGGGTCCTCTGGCTACCTGCGCCCACCCGCCCTAGCAGCTGCCCAGCCCCACCCACGTGGCTCAGGCCAATGGCTTGAGCAGCAATTGGGCACTGAGGATGTAGGAGTTGTGGGAGTAGGTGCTCCCTCGCTCTGACAATGCTCCCTGCAAGCCACAACGGCAGTGGCAGTCCTTGGCTGATGCAGCGCCCACAAGACAGGCCAGCCTAGGCAAGTCGGCTCTGTCACTGTTGCAGCCCTTGCAGCCAAAGCACAGGCCACACTGTTGTTATCATTGAGAATGTGTGAGTCGCCAGGGGGTTCTGCACAGCTGTACGTGCTGCACAAAGAGTGTGAGGGTGCAGCCCCTGCCTCCCGCCATAGCAGCTGGCTGAGCATTGTGCCTGGTGCACCCCATGCTTGCCTGTGCTGCCTCCTCGCCTACACTGCCCTGCCTGTGCTGCCTCCTTGTCTGCGCTGCCCTGTCTTGCGTGTGCTCACCTTGAGCATCTCCGGGCTGAGGTCAGACACGCCGCAGTGCATAATCCAGCAGATGCTCCAGAAGTCGTCACCGCCCACGAAGGACTTGACCACCTTGAAGCCAGCGCCCTCCAGAACCTTCTCGTTACCCTCAGCCGTGAACCGGAAGTAGTCTGAGCAGGGGGTGCATGGCAGGCTGAGCAGGGGTGCATGGCAGACAGCAGCACGCTGCCCAATGCAGCGGTGGGCAGGGCCTACCACAAAGCTGTTCCTGGACAGGAGTAGAGGCAGAGGAGTGGAGGGGCCGAGTGGAGTAGAGTGGAGGGGCAGGAGTGGAGGGGCAGGGTTGGAGGCAGTGGAGTGGAGGGACCAGGCTGTGTGTGAGGGACCAGGCAGAGTGGAGGACCAGGCAGCTGAGGGGCTGGTCGGTGCTTTAAGAGCACACAGGGCATGCTGCAGGGCCTAGCCCCTGCTCAGTGCCCATGACAGTGCCCCGGACAATGGCTCACTCTCATGCAGTGTCCTGGCAGAGCCTGAGCCCAAACACTGCCTCAACACTCCCCTGCTCCCCTTGCCCAGGCAAGGCTGCCATGCCATCAGCTAGCAGTTGGCCGCCTGCTTGCTGGTGGCAGTTAGGCAAGCACTGCCAGAAGTGCAGCGCGCCGCAGCCCTGACCATGACATCGGGTGCAGGCCCTCCACCATTCAGCATCCTGCCAGCCATCCCACCCACAGCCGCCCCTGCCCCACGCTGCAGCCGTCCCCAGCACCGCTGCCAGGGGCGAGGGGGCCGGCAGCACCTGCCTGTGGGGTAGGGCATGATGGTCTGCATGAAGGGGCTGCTGTACACCAGGTGCCCGCCAGGCTTCACCAGGTCAAACAGCACCCGGGCGCTGAGGTAGGGGTCCACCACATACTGCATGGTCTGCGCACGCCATGCAGCCACCACACAGCGTGCAAACGGCAGTGAGTTTTGAGCAGGTGTATAGCCATAGATATGCTACTGTGCACCAAGGAAGCTCTGGCGGGCGAGCAGGCAGGCCGGTGAGCGGGCGGGCCAGATGGCGTCGACCCTGACCCTCTGACATGCATGGAAGAGGTGGGGTCACCTAGTTGCTGCAAGGGGAGGTCGACTAGTCATGCACAGGGGCTGTGGGCGGGCCATGCCTGGCACAGGTTAGGCAGGTGACCCGTGCACCTGGGGCAGGATGACCAGGTCGAACATGTTCTTGACCTGTGCACACACAAGGGGACACACACAGCACCACCATTGGCCCGCCAGGTAGCTTTGCTCTGGCCGGGCAGGACGGCTCCGACCAGACAGCACACTCCCCGCACCCCAGCAGCGTGGCACTGGCCTCTTGGCCCCTTGCGGCCTGCTGGCTGCCGACTGTTCAGTGCAGTGACCATAGGATGCATGTTGCTCGCCACCACAGCTGCAAGGGCTCTGCGAACAGCTCTAATGCAGGTGAGAGGGGGCTGTGGGGTGTGTGTGTGTGGAGAAATAGCTGCTGGCAGGCCAGATCAGTCCCAGGGTCTTGCACTGCTGGCCTGGCTGCTGGTCACACCACCTGGATAGTGACTCCATGACCCAGCCGCCTACCTCATCCAGCTGCTGCTCTGACAGCTCCCGGTCCAGCTCCCCAAACACAGCACTGCGCAGAAGGTTGCGCACTCGAGGGTTCTTGGCATCGTGGAAGAAAGTCCACTGACGCTTGCACTGTGAAGGCAGCCACCGTCAGCATGGCAGCTGGGAAGCTAGACTGGCAAGACTGCAGCTGGGCAGCAGGTAACTGGCATGAGGTGACTTGCGTGAGATGGCTGGCAGCAGCTGCTGCTGGGCACCAAATGGCTGCAGGTAGGCTGAGTGCCTGCCTTGAACTTCTTCATGTAGGGCTGCGTCACTCCGGGCCAGCGGGTGAAGAAGGGGCCCCACTCTAGGCAGCTGCAAGCAGTGACCAAGCAGTGATGGCTGTTTTGAATGTAAGCTCACACCACAGCTTGCATACATCGTGTGCAGAAGAGGTGCTTGGACTCACTTCTCCAGCTGCCCGTCGCCTAGCTGGGTAGAGGCAGCTGTCATGAAGTGTTCTAGGGGAACCCTGTCCAGCACCCCCTTGGTACGTGCGTAGTTCTTGGTGCGGAATGGCAACAAGTCCTGCTGATAGAGCTGGGCCAGCATGTTCACTACCGTCTTCCTCGCTTGCTCCTTTTCGGCGTTGTTCAAATTGCTGGCCAGTGCGACGCTGCCGTTCGACATGATGTTCCATAGCGGTTCATTCGACCTGATGCTGTCCGACGCCCAGAGCCCATCAAGATGGCGCTCCGTGGACGAGACCGGCAGCAGCAGGCAGACTATGAGAATCACCACGCGCATCACCTTGATCGATTGCCGGGTTCTGTTCAGTGAACAGAGAGTTACACTGGCTGTGTGAGACTGATCGATTGCCGGGTTCTGTTCAGTGAACAGAGAGTTACACTGGCTGTGTGTTTCAATCCTAGGCTACTCCTGAACCCCACAGCCCTCATGCTACACCCAAATAAAGCATGAGTTGGAATCGAACCGGCTGCGAGCTCATCATTGTAAAGGCTACCGACAGTGTGCCTAATGCGCACTTCAGCTCAGCCTTCTGGTGTGTGTGCCTGTGCCAGTGCCTGCACCGCCACGCGCATCACCTTGATCGATTGCCGGGTTCTTGATATGTGACCTTGATCGATTGCCGGGTTCTTGATGACATGTGTGTATGTGATATGACATAGACATTGTGTGGCGCGATACTGCTCGCCTACCAGCTTGTCTACCTGCGAACAATGTGCAACTGCCGGATGAGCAGCACATCTGGGCCACCCTTCTGCGTTTGACGTGCTTTGGTTGAGGGTTTTTTTGTAGACATGTAGACATGTAGACTTGTAGACATGTATGTAGACATGTGTGTGACAAACACGAAAATCCTTAGTATATGTTGCTGCCTCGCGTTGTTATTGTTTATGGTGAGGAAGAAGAGACGAACCGGTGTGGGTGGGCGTAGAGCAGTGCCGGAGGACCCGGACTTCGACATAGTTGACCGCGACGAGGCAGGCCAACCCGACTTGACCGAGGCACAGCGCAAAAGGAAGGCTTCAGGAGAGGCCCGCGCTGCCCGCAGCAGGAACAATACGTTCCACGCAAGAAAGGCCAAGTTAGACCACCTCATCGACCACCTTCCGCAAGCGCTTTGGGATGCCTTCCTTGACAAGGCTGTGCGCCCACGAGTGAAGGGCATCAGCGAGCGAGGGGTGATTGGCAGCCTGCTGTTGGGCTTCCTCGTGCGCGACTTGTTTACCCTGCACGTAGCCGACCAGCTTGACGCGCAAGGCCAGCCACTGTCATACACAGACACAGACATCCCATTGACACGCCGCCTGAGTCCTTCAGGTGAGGGGGGCGAGGATAGGGGGTTGTTGGCAGTGTTGGGAGGTGGTGGAATCAAGGTGACTAGGTAGGGTCAAGATGAAAAATCTTACAAATGTGCATTGCCCCATGTGTCCATGCAGGTGGCTGCGGCCAGTGAAAAGCAAGGCAAAGCGTTCCCAAGTCCGGGGCCTGATGTGCTTAACAAGCATCAACAACATCACCAGGTAAGCATTGACCCAACCCTATAAATGTGCATGCCATGAGCATATCCAACATGCCATGACACATGAATTGACGTCATGCATCTCCCACACCCATGTGCAGGTTCTATGACCGGGACGTCTCAGCCGCGCTGAACATCCGCCGCTGTGCAGTCGGCCCAGGGCCACGTCCCACTGAGCTGTGCTACTGGACTAACCGCCCAGCCATGCCAAAGCCAGGCCAGCCAGGCCAGGAGTGGGTGGAGATAGCCGACAAGCCCCTGTTGCTCAAGTGGCAGCGCAAGCTGCAGCAATAGCCAGCTACAGCTCAAGACAATCCCAACAAAAAAAAACAATGAACCCCTCACAAAGGGGATGTGTGTGGCACAGGCGCAGGCACTGGCAACAGGCACACACACCAGAAGACTGAGCTGAAGTGGGCAGTAGGCACACTGTCGGTAGCCTTTACAATGATGAGCTCGCAGCCAGGTTCGATTCCAA
Organism: Haematococcus lacustris; assembly: GCA_030144725.1. Classification (NCBI taxonomy): domain Eukaryota; kingdom Viridiplantae; phylum Chlorophyta; class Chlorophyceae; order Chlamydomonadales; family Haematococcaceae; genus Haematococcus; species Haematococcus lacustris. The sequence goes on from JASKMD010000017.1 coordinate 10,196,786, forward strand.
CTCAAGCTTTATTTTGGTGTAGCATGAGGGCTGTGGGGTTCAGGAGTTGCCGGGTTCTTGTGATCTTGTGATCTCTGAGCACGATTTTATATGGCAGGTTGGGATATCAACTTCTGGTGCCCCATTTAGTTTGTGTGCCTCCATGGTTGTTACTGGCTAGAGCTGTTATAGTTCTCGCTAACACACATCCATTTTTTGAGGGGTTAAGTATCGTATGTTGGGGTTGACATGCTATATAGCTGGCTATCGCCACCCCTTGCGCCGCCACTTGCGCAACAGGGCCTGGTCTCGATGCCTACTTCAACATCTGCCTGACTGGGACATCCCTGAAACCAATGGTGCCAGGATACGGTCTGGCCAAAGCCGCTTCTGCTTGATGGGTTGCAGCCACATATGGTAGTACACATGGCCCACATGTGTAAGGTCAGGTTCAGCAGCAGCAGCCAAAACTGGCCAGAAGTAGGAGCAGGAGCTTACTTACAATGGCTACTGCCTAGCTCTTGGCAGCTGCTGCAATGCCTCAACGCCCTCACAGGTCAGCCGGCTTTGCTGACCGCTGCTATCGCCTGTAGCGCCCTTTGGAGGTGTGCCCTATGGAGGCTTGCCCTTTGGAGGGTTGCCATGACAAACATGCATTTATGTGTAAGCTGATAACAGCTCAGATGGGGGGGAAGGCACACACTATTGTGCCACAGCAGGCTGCTGCTGCTGCTGCTGCTGCTGCTGCTGCTGCTGGGCCTTGGGTGGCCAGTCTCGCAACCGCTTGTAGCCCAGGCCTGGGTACTCCTTGGCCTTGGCTGGCAGAGCTGCCTGCTCTGCCACCAGCACAGCTCCAGTGGGCGCCACCTGTTCTCCCCAACACGCTGCATGTTCAGCGCTGCATCGCAGTCCCTGTCCAACCACCTGCCTGGTTGTGGTAGTGGCTTGGACATGGCAGTGGGCAGCAAGATCAGGGGCAGGGGCTGTCCACTTCAGCTCCGCAACCTGCGGGTCCAGCCTTGTGGCGTCCGGGTGCCCAGCACAACCTGCACCTCGTGACCAGGTTCTCCCCCCTACGCTTCCAGTTTGCGTATGGACCAGGACCAGGGGTGAGGTTTGTCGGGGACTGGCGACCCATGGCCTGCACTAGTCCATGCACCAGCCTGTTAAATCTAGCATGTGATACCTTACCATGATGTTCCCCGTAAAGCAGGCAGGCAGTCTCAGGCCAGACAAGCTCTCATGGTCGGGCGGTTCTCCACACCTAGACGACCTGGGAGCTGGGAACAGAATAAGTCACGTGACCGGGGCCGGCTGGTCATGCAAGGCCGGATGAAAGCCTGTCATCCTTTCTCCGCCGACGCACAGCCGACGCACAGGCGAAGATTGGTGGCCCGGCAAGGCGACCGAAGCTATGGCGAAGGCTGGCAATCTCGGCCTGCTGCTCGCCACCTTCTCGCCGCGCTTTGTCCTGGCTGTCGCTAGTCAGCCCTCGTTGCTTGAACGTTGTGATCGGTACCGCATCGGTAGTACCCTGGGCTCTAATGGCCTACCACTTTGCAAAGCCGCAACGCACTTTGCAATGCGACAGTCCCTGGGGCCATGCCAACAGCATCGCAGCGGACTACCCCCCAGTGCCCTGAGCCCTTCCTACCTGGGCAGCCTAGGCAAGCTTGGCAGTCGACCAGGACCAGGACCAGGACAACAGCACAGCAGAAATGTCCTCAACCTTACCACAGTGACCTGTGGCTTCCTAGCCCTGGCAGCCTGGGCAGCCTGGGCCGGCATAGCAGGCACAACCGGAGACTGGCTTAGGTGCTGCTGGCCGGGCGTTCAGCTTTGCCACCTTGGGCCTCCTGGATACAGGAAAACAGGCACCTGCCTGACTAGCAATACTGCAGCCACTAGCCAGGGAGGCACTGGCTCAGCAGCACACACTGCCTATGCCTGGTCTGGCAGCCTAGGAGGCCTGGGCTGGCCATCCACAGCTGGGCTAAGCCGGGTGGTGCAGACCTTAGCCACCAGCAGTGCCCCGTGTGCCTGCTAGCATCAGCACCAGTGTTACCACTATCTTGCGTGCCTGCCTGTGCATGCAGACTGCCACCATCTACAAGGATGCTGATGGCATGCAAAAGAAGGAGTACGCCTGTAAGGTGAGCTGGAGGGGGCCGATAGACTAATGCATCAATTCATGTTTGATGTGGTTGCATGGCGGCATCATAGGCAGAGATATACCTAGTAGTGTCATGCCTCAGCTGCGTTAGACCTCCAGAGCCATGACGGTTGTACAAAACACAAAACACCGAGGCACTGCATGCGATGCAAGTAAGGTTTTATTCTCTATGCAGTATCAAACCCTCCTATCCTTGATCCCTAAAGAGTTGTAGACGCAATGAAGTCCTTCTTCAAGTTCGGCACGCGCGTTAAAGAAAAATTCACAGCACAGAAGTTTACCTGGAGTTTAGTTCTATGTGGATGAGGTGAGGAACAAGATGGTAGATGAGGTGAGGAAGTTTGCCATTTGATATGCTCTACCATTGCATTGATAGTTGCTGTCATGCAGGTGACCAATGACCATCCCGTTCAGTTCCATGGCGTGAGCATGGACGGCCCCTCCGTGATCCGTGCGACACTGATGACCTGGCGTTCTAGCATGCCATTTGGATTTGCATGACATGTGCCATACAACTTATTTGCAAAGACTTTTGCAAAGACTATTAATGTCTGCGAGTAGGCCTAGCTGGCATTGTGGAAAAGTGACGATTGTAACAGTTCGGCACGCGCGTTAAAGAAAAATTCCTTGACTGTCCACAACTCCTGAACCCCACAGCCCTCATGCTACACCAAAATAAAGCTTGAGTTGGAATCGAACCAGGCTGCGAGCTCATCATTGTAAAGGCTACCGACAGCGAGCCTACTGCCCACTTCAGCTCAGCCTTCTGGTGTGTGTGCCTGTTGCCAGTGCCTGCGCCTGTGCCACACACATCCCCTTTGTTAGGGGTTCATTGTTTTTTTTGTTTGGGTCGTACTCTTGGTACGCTCAGGGGTGCGGCCTGCGGTGAGGTGCGAAACAAATGTAAGTTCACGACATGTTCACGACATGTTCACCTAATGCACTAGGTGTAGCGCGGTGTACCTGATGCGGACTGCACAGCGGCGAATGTTCAGCGCTGCTAACAAGTCCCGGTCACCCGGCCTGCGGTGCAAGGCGAAAGAAATGTAAGTGGCATGTCATGCAGGACATGTTCACCAAGCAAATGCGTCGTCAGGCCAATGCTTACCCAATGGCTTTGGTAAAGCGCAACGAGCTCCTGGTGTTGGGGGAATGTTTCACTTCGCTGAACATTGTTCGCTGCAAGTCCGCCTTCGAAGGTCTGCAGCCGTTGTAATACACAATGCGCGAACGTGTTAGGGCGAGTACCAGCTAAGTAAGGGCTACTGCCTAGGCTAGACCTCACCTCAACCCAGAAGAAGTGCTCGCCTCGGAGCCGGGTGCTTGCGAATGCGCCTCGAGCGCCATTGTATTAATGACGGCTTTGCCTGGGTCCCATAACTCGCCAGTGAACATGTTGAACTCACAACGCAAGTTTCCTAGGATTTAAACCAGCAGTCTCACACCGTCAGTGTAACTCGCCGTTCACATTCAGGAGACATCGCGAGGCACAAAACAATTCCAGGTTTCCAGGTTTCAGGTTTGCAACGGAAGTGGCGGTCAATAGTCGACGCAATGAAGTCCTTCTTCAAGTTCGGCACGCGCGTTAAAGAAAAATTTACAACACAGAAGTTTGTGTTTTTTGTGACTGTCCACAACCTGCAGCCCTGGCCCACCGGTAACAGAGCCATTGCGATTGGATGGCAGCGTGGCAAAGACAAACGCGGTGCAACGCGCTCGGTTTACGCCAGCACCGCGCCAGGGAAAATTGGCAGCATTGTGCGTTTCAATGAAAAGTTTGAGCTGGACTCCACTCTCTACAAGGCAAGTTGAGCCAGACTGACGAGGTGTCCAGGAGCTGCAGCGCACGCCTAACGGTGTTGGAAGCTGCCGAGGCAGTTGCAAGTAGTCCAGAAGACAGCCTGCAGGAACAGGGGGCATGGGATCAGCGAGCAGGAGCACATGGGTTGAGTTCTAGCAGATGCAACCTAAGGCACACACAGGTCAGAGGTCACAACAAGCAGTGGTAACCTCTCTGCCACCTCTGCCCTCAAGCTCCTTTCGCTGTTTTTGCCATACGCCTGTTTCATGTCGAGCACCAGGCACCCCGCAATGACGCGTGCGCAGGACAACCAGAATGGTACAACGAATGCCTCCAACCTTGGCTCCTTCAAGAAAAAGTGCCTTATCATTGCAATTCTTGAGACAGATGGGCGGACCCAGGCCACAGCTGCACTGGGCCGTGTTGTCATTGACCTGGCCGAGTTTGCAGCAGGTACGGTGCGGTCGCCACCCAGTGGGGCTCACACCACATGTGTACCTCAGCTCAAAGCCCTAGGGCTATTACCACCATATCCTCATTGCATGCAACGCATCGACACATGCCTCTGCTCGTCATGCAGTGGACAAGCAGGAAACACGGGCTTTCATGGTGTCTTGCAATCGACAAATCCATTCAGCTGTTGGCGAGCCACAGCTACTGCTGACCATACGGTGCGTCCATCCCAGCTTAGAGACGTTCGCTGCATGCACATATAGCAAACAGGGTCCTTATGAGGCTTTATTGTGCAGAGCTCGTTGGAAGAAGTCCAGTGCCACTGTTGGCTATACTGGGGACGATGCCGTGGATGAAACTGGGTCCATGAGCACAGACACTACAGGTACGGGTGTATATGGGTGTATGGCCTCCATTGTAACTCCATTCAAAGCCCCTACCCGTGCTACAGTAAGCACTCACAGCCACCATGGTCAGCATTGTCTTCTTCTTCTCCTTCTTGCATTCTCTTTTCAAGCATGCCTTGTTGTAGTGTGGGTGACACACTGCCTTCGCATATGATACGCCTGCAGGTTCCCGTATGACACAAAACCTCAGCTCCTTTCTGCGATTCAAGTATACTGGCAAGGGTGCAGCAGCTCACAATGAGGAGCAGGACTTGAACGGGTTTGAAAGCTCTCAAGGTAGATCACCTGTGACAAACCTTAGCGGGAGAGACCACAGTCTGGCACTGGAATGCGATCATGATGTCTGCTGCTGCTGCGGTGCTCCGTGTGTTGCTTGCCAGGGCGGCCCAAGGATGCCTTCAGCAACCTGCCGACTAAGTCAGTAGGCATGGGCACCATCCAAGAGGCTCAGGACGAGCCAGACTCACCTCCGCCTGTCAATGGATCGCACCATCAACTGTTGACGCCAAGGTACTGCCTTCAATGCCGCCCTTGCTGTGTACTACCTGCAGTGTAAGGACAGCAAATAGGCTCCGACAGCTCTGGTACCTCTCACCTTTTGACAAGCTGTTGACCACCTCTTGATCAGTGTCAAGAAGGATGCCTGATAATGTCTCATGCCCTGGTGCTTTTGTGCAGCTCATCACCAGGTCTGGAGGCTGGCGGCAGTGCGGCAGCCAGCATCCTGGGTGCTGGAGGCAGCTTGCGCGCTCGCAATGCAGCATCCATGTCAGCATTTGGCAACGGCAGCAGCAGCAGCAGCATGCCTGATGCCGCAGCCCACAATACTGGAGCACTAGCTAAGGCAGCTGCAGGGGTTTTGCTAGCCCAGGGATCTGAAGCCACAGCCCCTTGTCCAGCACCAGGACCGGGAGGGTGGCTGGCATCATCTGGTGCGGCTGGTGTGGACGATGGCTTCAGTGCACAGCCGTCTGTCTCCGGACTTTCGACACCCATCCCTGGGCAACACAGGTGCGGTGGGCAATGTTCAGGACAAGCAGGCTAGCTGCGCATCAGCTGTCGCATCATGTGGATCACCCCTGTGGATGCCTGTCTACTCGTGCCTGCAGGTCAGCCAGTCTGTTTGCTGGGCTCAGCTTGCACAGTGCTGGCAGCCTGAACTTTGATGGCATGCAGCAAGAGCTAGTGAGCTGTGTTGTTACGGAGGTGGTGGTGCACCTGGCAAGGATGACAGCAGCAACCAGCAAACGGAGAGAGCGAGCTGTGCATGGCGCCGCCCGCCGCCTGGCGCGTACTCTGGTGAGCTGCATGCCAGCACCTGGCTTGAGTGTTTCAATCACGATGGGCTCACTGTCACAGCGTGCCAGCAGCTCTTCCCACATGCCCCTCTGATGCACCTGCATGTCGTGCTTGGCTGCATGCAGGTTTGCCTGGGTCCACAGCAGGCACCTGCGTTCGCTCACCATGCTTTGCGACTGATTGCGAGCAGTGTAGAGTGCAGTGCAGGTGAGACAGCTGGGGTGGCTGGCAGCTGAGGTGGTGCAGCATAGGACAGCAACCACAGGAGACACAGTCTCATTGCTTGTCAGGTGCTTGCCGTTGGCAGGTGACCCTGGTGTGTCATGTGTCATGTGCTATTGGCAGGGGACCCCAGTGGCCTGGCATTCTGGTGGAGCAACCTGGTGCAGCTGCGCGGCCTGATGCAGAGCAGCACGCTACCAGCCTCAGCGGCTCTAGCAGGGGCTGTGTTGCCACAGGTACAACCACTGCCGCAAAACTGCATTGTACAGGCCCTCTGCCATTCATGGCTGCTCGCCTCTTAACAGCGCTGATTTGTCTCATGCTTGACAGGCCCTCGCCACAGAGCAGCGCACTTTCCAGCTCCTACTGGCAATTGTATGGAACGAGCTCACAGCCCCAGCAGTAGTTGGAGGCACCAATGCCAGCCAAGCAGCTCCAGTCAGCGGCCAGCCTGCGGGCCAAGCCACCAAGCAGTCCCCCAACATCTCGTCACGGCGGCTGCAGCAAGAGGGGGCTGTCAAGAAATGGTTCGAGGGACTTGATAAAGTGAGGCGCCCAGCTGCAAGCATGACTACAGAATAGCCTCCTGTCCTTTTGTCATCCTTGCTATCTATGTTGTGTTGCTGAGATGGACATCTTCCGTGTGTGTCGATGTGGCAGGTCAAGCTGTTCCTCCAGGCTATCTCACCATTGCCGGCCCTCCAAGATGACAGCTCCCAGTGCAGTACTGCAGGCCACATGGCCCTCCTAAGATCGCAGCTGCTGCTGCAGTGTCTGCGCCGCTTGGACCTGCTGCTGTTCTTCAACCTCCTGGCCACTGGTGGGTGCCCCTTCACCATCATCCTAGCTCAAGGCCCTAGCACTGGCCCCTCTGCTTGCACTATCAAAGCATGGCTGCCTTGCCGTGCTAACCTCATGCCGCTGCAGCCAAGCTGATGTGTGGTTGGTGGTCTTTGCAGGCCCGGGTGCTGACTCGCTGCTGATTGACTACGACCCCAGCGCCAGCCTGTGGGGCGCCCCTGACAAGCCTGCACCTGTGCTGCTGACTGCTTACACTCCGTTTTCACGCGGCCAACTCACATTTGGCAGCGGCATGAGTGTGAAGATGATCGTCACCCGCCTGCAGCAGGTGAGGCTCAGGCGTTGCATACTTACTGCAAGAGCTGGCCTTCTCCCTCATTGCTGTTCACCACACCCCACATGAGCATGGCTGGCTTTTGAGCAGGCTGAGTACTCCCATGCAGCTTGCAGCTGAGGGTGCTGGAGCCATGCTGCTCTGGTTGCAGTGGGCTGATGGGAGTGGCAGTGCGGGGGCACAAGACCCTGCCTCTGCAGCAGCCATGCTGGCAACCACCCTTCCGCCCCAACCGGGCATGCACAGCCTGGGCTCGTCAGGGAGTGGTATGGCGACCCCAGTGCTGTTCCCACTGCTGCGGGCAGCGGCAGACCTGTTGATGATGCCCAAGGAGATGCTAATGGATCCCAGCATCAGGCGCGATTGTGGCCAAGCACTGAGTGCCAGGTGCGCTGATGGGCCGGCAGGTGCTTTCGCTCATGTGCTATTGGGAAGGTGGCGTGCTGCTGTCGACTGGTTGTATGTGAAAAATGGCCTGGCGTTGTCAACAATGTTTGATGATGCCCTGCCGGGCCTACGCACTGCACGCTGCTTGCAGCACCTGCCATGCAAAAGTTGCCCAGCTGTTGACTGAGCTGCAGTGTGTCATGAGTGTGGACAAGGTGAAGGTGAGGGGAGTACTGCCACTGCTGCTGTACAGGACCGTGCTCTTCATCCTGGACAACTTCCAGCCAGACGAGTACGCAGCAGACCCCATCTCTCCAGACATCTTGGCTGAGCTACGGGAGGACAACCTGCAGGGAGGAGCAGCAGTCGGCGCTGTGGGCATGCCCCCCCTCACCCATATGTCCACCATCTACCGCCCACCTGCAGAGGACCTGCTGACTGCCAAGGTGAAAACCATGCAAGCATGCATGCACGCCTCATGCAATTACCCTGCCAGTCCACAAAGCCAGACTGTGACTCAAACTTTCTGAGGCCACTGTTTCCGTGCAGTTACTCATAAGTGGGGCTGTGCTTACCTATCACTGCCAGGCTCCTGCATGCCCATGTGCACTGCCTCGCCAGGCAAGCAGACCCTGTTGTGGGGCCGCTGGCTGCAGGTCCACGCCGGGCAGGAGCCTGGGCTGGAGTACGACTGTGACAGCGAGGATGAGCTGGTGAGCATGGCCAGTGCTGGGCTGTCGGGCCTGGCCTCTAGGTACCGCCTGCTGCATGACCTGTGGACCCGCCACAGCGCTCCTCGCCCGCGCAGCCTGGCCAGCATGAGCAGCAGCGCCTCCCCCGCCATAGCAGCCTTTCCTGGCATTTGAACCCTGGAAAGCTCACTCTGCCAAAGCTGTGTAAGGGGGCATGAGAGGCTGGTGTGCCGTGTTATCTACCAGCATGACCTTTGTACAATGCTTCCAGCAACCACAATTGTGCACATGCTGTCCATGGGTGAGGCGTCACATACTGCGTTGCTTATTTCTTGGTTTTGTCTTGCCCCTGGCATAGTTGGGTGGTAGCGAGGGGTTGTCTTGCCCCAACGCCACCCTTCTTTTGATCCACGCCCAACATTGAGGGCTTCATCTTGTCTTTTCTTCTTCCTTGGCTGTGCTGTGTCTTGTTGCATCTGTGGGCCAGTGGCACGGATTCAATACTCTCAGTCATGGCACTAGTAGACCGCATATGCTGGCGTTGTAGGACATGCCACTCTCTCAGCATCATGAATACACCTATCAATGTGAAGTACTTGGCCAAGTATTCAAGTTGGCTCATGCAGTTGCTCATGTACTAGACATCTGTATGTGGGGCGCCATGTAATACACCCCCTGGCTTGCGCTATGCTCCCACACAACCCATCCCTTTCGATTGCCATGCGCATTACTGACTCAAAGGTGATCCACTGCGCACGAGTGTAGTATAAACATGTCTTCTGCATGGCTGGACATTGTGAACACGCTCTTTAAGGAGCACAGCAGAAACCTCGTGTCACAAATACCACAGAAACCCTCTCCACACTGACAACGCCAACGCTCACTTTCAAACCCACCACAAAAATATCCGAAACAAAAAAAACAAAAGGTCTGGTATGTCTCTCAACATTGTCACGACGAATGGCATCCGCTCGATGCGTCCCCTGTCTTGCGGCAGCGTCCCGCATTCCGTTGTGAGCCTTGCCCGGACATCCCAGCCAGATCCACACCAGCTGCGTGACACCCAGCATGCACCCAGACAAGGGCTATGACCCCGGTGCAAACATTCTCAGCACATCAGCCCGTCGCGCAGAAGGACAACAACAGCCTTGTCATACATTCATCCACACTCGCCCCTGCCTCCCTAAGCCACCACCAGTGGCACACTCGCTCACTGTCAGAGAGACAGCATGGGGGTGTGGTGGGCCACCATACCCCGCAGCACATCATGCCGTGTCACCAACCCCACCAACTTCCCGCCCTCCACCACTGGCAGGTGGTTCACCTGCACCAGCAGCAGGGGGAGCAGCACAGAGTGTGACCGCGACAGCAAGCAGCTCACAAGCAGACACTGGCCCCTCCTCCCAGCCCCTGCATTCCACTCCCAGAGGTCTGCCAGACATCAACCAAGTGCTGCCTGTGAGGACGATAGGGATCTCCCCCTCCCCCTCCCCCTCCCCCTCCCCCTCCCCCTCCCCCTCCCCCTCCCCCTCCCCCTCCCCCTCCCCCTCCCCCTCCCCCTCCCCCTCCCCCTCCCCCTCCCCCTCCCCCTCCCCCTCCCCCTCCCCCTCCCCCTCCCCCTCCCCCTCCCCCTCCCCCTCCCCCTCCCCCTCCCCCTCCCCCTCCCCCTCCCCCTCCCCCTCCCCCTCCCCCTCCCCCTCCCCCTCCCCCTCCCCCTCCCCCTCCCCCTCCCCCTCCCCCTCCCCCTCCCCCTCCCCCTCCCCCTCCCCCTCCCCCTCCCCCTCCCCCTGCACTCGATCCTCTGCCGCTGACAGCCGTTCATTAGCAGCCCCTGCCCCCAATGGCACAGCCAGCCCTGGTCCCCCGCTCACGTTCTTCTCCAGCATCAGGTGTGCTGCCTCAGCCATGCTGGCCCTGGGTGTGATGCTGTGCAGCTTCTTGCTCATGGCCTGATCCACTGTCCTGGCCACGATCTTGGCCACCTCCGCCTCCACCTGCTGCTTGTCCCGTAGGCTGACCAGTAGGTCAAAGGCACCAATGAACACCTGAGAAGCACCAGGCCAGCAGCAGCAGCAGCAGCAGTAAGGACTGGCACCAGCATGACTCAGCTAGCAAATGGAGGGCTGGGGCACACTGCTAGTGGCAGTCAGCATGCCCTCATCTTGAAGCCGTGATCCCGGATTTGTCTGGGGGAGAGAAGGGTGGTGTGCGGAGGGCATGCCCGTCAGGGAGGGAGTATTACCCCAAGCTCACACCGCACTCCTCACCTCACTCCGCCTCACCTGCCCCTGTGGTCGTTACCCCTTCACAGCTTTCAGCTGCTTTGAGGCACTGCACTGTAACACGGCTGCTGAGCACACCGCTGCATGGACTGCCCTCTGATGCCTGATGCCCCGATTGTGAACCCAGTGGGCAGTGGGGAAGAGGCTATGCCGCTAGCCTGGTCATTGGCTGTTTAAGGGAGCTGCTTTAGTGGCGCAGTGCCTGGCGGCAGCACACCGTGGGCAGTATGGAGTGCTCCAGGGGCACCCCCGCGCCCTTCCAAATCAGGTCAGCTTCGCTCAACATGCCCACCAAGGCCCCAGCGCTGTCCACCTGCAATCCATGCATGCAACCCACGAGGGACGGCACTGTACAACAGGAGTCAGACGGCATGGTGGTTATGGTGGAGCCGCCCCTCAGTGGCTTTGCTCAGACACACACTGCTCCAGGTTATCATCACCAGCGGCGTCATCATCAGTATCATGCTTGCTCCAGGGCACTGACAGCCTCCACAAGGCAACACGCTCCCCTCTGCAGGCACTGCCTGTGCCACGTGGCATCACTACCATGCCTGCCTTCACGCAGCTACGGTGATGTGGCAGGGGTGAGGTGGGCCAAGAGGTGCTGCTAGCCCAGCCATAGCAAACAAGCTGTTCAGCTAGCTTCCAAGCGGCTGACATGGGCAGTGCCTGCACGCAGGGTCAGATGGAGCTCGCACCACAGGTGCACCCGTCAAGTTCTTGTCCACCAGCAGGCGTGCCGCATCCTTCACCAGCATAGAGGGAGAAACACAGACTGGGTCCTTCTCCATCACCTAACCACAGCACACCAAGTCTTCATTAGGCTCTGTAATCTGTGCAGAATCTTGCCTCCGTGATGCTTATGACATTTGTTCATGGTGTTGCCCCTTTTTCCGATACCTTTTCGACTGACGGCTCTTGATAACTGATGCTCTCGCCTGCTGCTCTACGCATCACTGGACGACATGCACACGAACTCAAAGGGAACCGAGAGATCTGAGTGAACCCGGAAGCTCGATGTGAGGAAAGCATAGTCGCAATGAAACGCCGCCGATGGTACTCGCTATCCACTGAAATACCGGAACCCTCGTCACACTTACGAATTCACAGTCACGCCAAACTTCACCACCAGCCCCCTCGTCCCTCACTAGAGCCTCCATTTGAGCCCGAACATTGGGGACCACCAAGGACCACTAGCGGGAATACTCAAATTGTGGTAAGGGGCTGTGTGGAGTATACCCAATGCACATGGACATGGTGCATGAGTGCTTAACACCTACACTCAGGCGACCCCAACTAACCTGACCTACACTGTTGCCTGACCCCTGAGGGCTATAGTCTAGAGTTGGCATGACCTGCATGCACTTATGTAAACTGGTGACAGCTCAAATGGGTGGCCAGTCTCGCACCCGCTTGTAGCCCAGGCCAGGGTACTCCTCGCCCTTGGCTGGCAGAGCTGCCTGCTCTGCCACCAGCACAGCTCCCATGGTCGCCACCTGCTCTCCCCAATGCGCTGCATGTTCAGTGCTGCATTGCAATCCTGGTCCACTCATCTGCCTGGCTGTGGTGCTGGCTTGGCTTTGGCAGCCTCGCCCTGGGCCTTGCCTTTGCCCTTGACGGACGATGTGGGCTCAAATGCCGGCTCAGCCTTGGTGCGCTTGGCTGGCGGGGGAGTGCTGGGCCCAGGCTCTGAGGCTGCTGGCTGTATTGCTGCCTGGCTGCTGCAAGGGGCCTGTGGCGGCATGCGTGGGGCCAATACCGGGCACCACATCAGGCTCCGCACTGGCTGGTCACGCTGCTGGCTCCATGCTGGGCGCATCAGGCGGTGTTCAACTTGCCCTGCTGGGGGCTTCCAGCCTGCAGGCCTGGTGGGCTGCTCATGGTCCAGCTCCTCCTCACATGGCTGCTGGCCATTCACTGCTGAGCTGACCCATGTGGTGCGGTGCTCATCCACAAGCACCACCCTGCCCCGCCGCTGGTCTGTGCCCCTGGGCCTGCACACCACCTTGCAGCAGGCCCACAGCACCGCATCAACACCCTACCCTCCCCGGGTGCCAATGCCAGCTGCTCCAAAGAAGACCACCAGCTGCTTGGCACGCCCATGGCGTTCCATGGACACCTCCGCCAACTCTTCCTCCCACTGCAGCCATGCAAACAAGGCACACATGGCCTTCATGCCTTTACATTGATGCTGCCCAGCTCCAGCAGCTTGGCCAGCAATGCATGGTTGCTGGGGTCCTCAAAGACTGGCATGAGCATGAGAGGTGGCGGAGCTGGCCATTGCGCACAGGGCGCCGCTGCAGCTGGTTGCAGACGGTCTTGCAGTTGGGGTTTGTAAAGAACTCGCAATAGTCTTCAAGCTGCATGACACAATCTTCGATGTCAAGATCCTCTGGGGCCTGCCTGGCTGCAGGGGCGGACCTGGGGCGCCCCATACGTCCGCTGCGCTTCCAATGGCTGCTCATCCACTACGGCTCCACACCCCTGCACCTGGCGGCTGAGCAGGGCCACCTCAAGGTCAGCATGGCCGCAGGGCCCAGAAAACCTACCCCTGGTAATCAAAACGCCGCCGCGGCTCAGCCACGTGGTTTCTATTTGTGTGTCGCACAACCCCTGCATAGAAGACTCTGTCAGCTATGCGGTGCAATCTTGATTATATCATTAATTACTGTGCAGTGTACTGAGTGCTATGGCGGCTCAAGTCTTCACATTCAAAAATTATGCATTGTTTGCTCATGCGGGCATTGTGCTAATGTGATTAACATTATCAAAAATGGTGCAGTATCGAAAGAGCATGAAGATTCCCAACCCCATGTTGGGAACGCCTGACTGCCAGACGGGCGCTGCAAAGCCTTGGGGTGGGCTGCGTGACTGGCTCTGGCTTAGTCTCTGGCGCTGACTCAGGCCAACAAAACTTGTCCAACAAGGAACAACATGTTTGCATGTGGGTAATCTCACTCAGCTACTACAAACACGTTGTAGCATCCTCGGTCGCACCCTTGATGACTACCAACCCCATACCGGTGGCACTCGTTCAAGGGGCTAATCCCCCTTGACCACTGGGCACCTCACTGGTAACCTCAGACTGGAGGTCAGTGGCCTTGGCACTTCAGACTAACTTTAGACACAGTCGGATGCTGAAGTCAGGCGACCCCAACTGTTTAAAAATGACAGTAAAACCGACCCCTGGTAGTAGGACGGCTGTAACTCTGCACTCACTGCGCCAAATACTATGCTAGCTGTCTCAAAATGTAGCCAACCCATCCAGCTACCGTTCACCCATCCAGGATAATTTCACACTCAGTAGGTCGTGCACAGCAAATAGGGTGTGTCCGCTAATATTAGCTCCGAGCCAAAAGTAGCGCATTAGCTAATACTAGCGCTAATAATAGCTAAAACGGCGGGAGCTAGTACGGGGAGCTTAGATGAGCTGATTTGAGCCTATATGAGCTGATATGAGCTATCGGGAGCTGGTATGAGCTGATCGGGAGCTGATATGAGCGAATATGGGCTAATATGAGCAAACCGGGAGCTAATATGAGCTACTATGAGCTACCGTACTCTCCCGATCGATTCCCTATCCCGAATCGTTTTTTGTCCTTCGGGAAACCGGGAAAGAGTAAACAATGTAATTTTTCTGTCCTTCGGGATGTCGTCAAACAATAAGTTGACCTTGACGAAAGTGCCAGCAATGGACCAGTTAGTGGTCCGGGGCATCAGTGCCGCCGACGCGGCTGCTAATCGGCACCGCGAGCTCCTTATGCACGATGAACAACGTTTCCGGATGTCTCTCAATCGTCAAGAGAGACCTCGACAGTCAACAATGTCGATCATGTGATTTTGATGTGAGATTAATGGGGTGGGAGGCTTAATTATTTCTATGCACGAAGGCGTTCTCATAAGTGACTTTAGACGTACTTTGGCCATCGGGGAACTTAAAACAATGAAACTTTTGGCTCGGGAATAATATTTTAATTATAGTTTCCGAGGCTTCGGGAATCGATCGGGAGAGTACGGTATTATGAGAACTAATATTAGTTTGGGGGGGAACCACCCTAACAGCAAAGCATCAAAGTTGGTGATTCAAATTTGAGCCGTTGCGGAGCATGCAGTCATCGCTGCGACCGCCCGCGTCGCTTAGGCTGCTCTACATGAGCTTGCGCGTCGGCGGCAGCAGTCGGATCGGAAAGCGGCTGCGGCGATGTGGCACTGAGCCCACCTCCTCCCCGTACCTGGAGGGCAATGCCACAGCTCGACCATTTGGACTTACAACATGCTACTTACTAGGTTGAGCTCATCTACGACATTGTGACAAACGCTCATGCTCAGATAAGCCAAAAGCTCACTTTGGTCGGTGACCCCCAACAGTCTATGCAACGCCGATCTCAGGACCAGGGCCATGCAGTCAGTCATACAACTCCACAACATGGCCGAATTTGGCCTCGGCTCCTCTAAGAGTTACACTCCCCTACATGCCATCCACCTGCGTGCAAAGTTTCATAGCTCAACTGCCACCCCACAGCCCCGTGGCCCTAATTCTGCTTGGAGAACATGATGTCACTTTGAAGATGTCAAACTGATAGAGGCCTGGGCTGTTTAATGTGCGGTTTGTTCTAATAAATGCGCCAATGTGTCAAGAACAAACATTCCATGGCCATTTTCCTGTGGATGCAACGGGTGCAACACAGTGGAGGACACAGTGGAGGAGGGGGGGTGTAAGCCGGTGATACTCTAGTGTGCGCCGACCCAACTGGTGTATACGGCGGAAGCGAGCATGGAGATATGTTTCAATCACCCCGTCTAGGCGCCCCGTTGGGTGGCGGCCGGACATTCCATTTGTGCACGACCAGCTCACTACGCTAGGTAGATGAGGTCACAGGGATGCGGCTCACCGTGCCAAGGAGAGCCGTCTCGCCGCTGTGATTTGTTCGCGGGCACATGTGGCAGTACGTGAGCAAAGAATGCAATGGCTTGCGCTGATGGTCAGATGACGCGGACTGAATAGCAGCTGCCAATGTGATGAACGGTATCGAAAACGGTGCAGTAATGTGAGAATAATGATTGAAGTGCAGCTGCCAATGTGACAAATTCTATCGATGTGCATTTTACCAACCCCATGTTGGGGCCACCTGAGCTGAAGTCCCCTCTGCTGAGACATTGAAGGTGGGGGCTGTGTCCTTTGGAGGTGCCCTTTGGAGGTGCCAACCAAGGCCCAGCCCGCTGTGGCACAGTAGTGTGTGCCCCCCCTCTTGAGCTGTCATCAGCTTACACTTTGTGCATGTTTGGCATGCCAGCTCTACATTATAGCCCTCGTGGTCAGGCAATAGTGTAGGTGGTAGGCGACCATGAGCATGCCATGTGATGGAAACACCACACAGACAAACACACCGCTTTGTTGAGGTCCACACTTAGTGTTCGACTGCATAAAGGCTCAAGGTTGAGAGCCAAGGTGCTGAGACATTGAAGGCACAATCTTGAGCAGTGGTTCAATGGCTCAATGGTCGAGTTGGTGGGACCAGCCGAGCTGAAGGGCCAGAATTACAGCTCCTGCCTCTTGGGCCTGAACGCCCGGCTTGTGCGGCACTCAAACCCGCTGCCCTCACTACTGACGTCATCATCAAGCAGTGGCTCGCCAAACAGCTTGGTGGCAGTGCTGACGTAGGTGGAGAAGGTGTCGGCGCCAAACAGCACGAAGTGGACCTCTGAGAGGGAGCCACCGGCTGCTCCCACCAGCACTGCCCGCAGGGACACCTGGCCACATGCAAACAAATAAATAAATCTGGCAAAAAAATAAATAGACAATTCTGTCGCCCCTCATGACTGTGGCGCTGTGACCTTGTGCATACAAGTGCAAACAAACAGGTGAATGGAGGCAGACTGCAGCTGGAGAGCCCGAGCGGGCATGTGGGCATGGGCGTGGGCGTGAGCGGGCACGGGGAAAGGGCCGAGCTGTGCGATCTGCACTTCTGAAAGACTGGTGCTGGCCCTCCAGGGCGCTGCGATGCACTACATGTCACTGCACTGCACTGCCTTGCAAGCTCAGCCAGAGAGGGTGGCATGGTCGAAAGCATCGTGATGACCATGGTGTGTGGGAAAATGAGAAGCGAGGCCTGGCATGGGGGCTGTCCCCGCTGAGTCTCAACCCCCCTGCTTGACTGACATCAGCGGCGTCATCTAGAGGGTACCCGTACACGCCAGTGCTGATGGCGGGGAAGGCGATGGTCTTGAGCTCATGTTCGATGGCCAGCTTCAGGCAGCTCCTGCGTGCGAGCATGGCCAAACCAACCTTCAGTGGTGTAGCTTTGCAGTTCCCTTCTACAGCTGAGCTTAGGGTCAAGGCTTAGCTTTGAATGGTCAGCACCAGCAGCCTGATCATGAGCAAGGCCGCTGCCCCTGACCACGCCTTGCCGCCCCTAGCTACCCCCAGGCACCCCTGGCCACCCTTAGAGAGTTGCTGCCTGACACAGTGCCAGCTGCTGCCTGGTCTTGCCCAGTTCACAGAGCGACACGGCGCACCTGTAGGCGCTGGCCAGGGGCGGCGCTGAGGCGGAGGCGGACTCATAGATGGGCCCTACAGTGTGGATGATGTGCTTGACCGCCAGGTTGAAGCCCCTGCACAGCAGCCAACACCACACCTGGCAGCAGGCAGTGAAGACCTGCAGAGGCTGCGGGTTCCACATTGAGGCTGTGCAGTACTAGTACACAGGCGCTGCAGTGAGGCAGCCTCCGGCACCAGGGGTCCCTGCAGGCTGAGGCTGACTGCCCTGCACAGCTCCTTGCCGGCAAAGCGCAAGGACACAGTGCAGGGGCAGCACCAGCTGCTGCTGCTGCTGCTGGTCCTGGGTGACTCAGCCCCTCCCGCAGCCCTCACGGCGTGATGCGCGCCTCGCCAGTGGGGCAGCGCACCCCTGGCCTGATCTCTGGCACCGCCCGGCACGCCTCCAACAGCTCAGGGCCAGCTGCTCGGTGGATGGCTGCAGGGCATCATGGTAAATGAGCTGTGACAAAGCTGCTTAAAAATAGCCATAGACATCACATAGCATAGCACCTAGCGGCACACTGCCTCGATGAAGCGGAAGGGCTCCGCCAAGCAAAAGTGCATGGCTGAGGCACATGCAGGGGATGCAGGGCATCAGAGCACTGGCCTGCATGATGAGGGGAGTCGGGGTGAGGGTAAGCTGGCCACCAGCAGGTTCAGCAAGCTTCAATAGCTCCCTGCCTGGCATGCTCAGTGACTAGGGGAGTGACTGTCATAGGTCCTAGGAAGTGTGAAGCAGTCCTAGGAAGTGTGAGCAGCAGCAGCAGCAGCAGCAGCAGCAGCAGCAGCAGCAGCAGCAGCAGCAGCAGCAGCAGCAGCAGCAACAATAGCAGCAGCAGCAACAATAGCAGCAGGCAGGGAGGAACGTTAACTATGCAAACCTGAAGGGTGGAAAGGGGAAGGTCAGAGACCTGGCAAGTGAAGCTGGATGCTGCCCAGAGGGTGATATGTGATGTGTGACCCTGGTTTTGTGGTCTTATGTGGGGAGGCAGGCCAGTGGCAGCCAACCTACCTCCATCCACTCCGCCTCCGCCTAGCATGCGCATGTTGGCTGCATGCAGCAGTCGAGCAACCCAAGATTGTGATCAGCAGCCAGGTGGGTTGCATGGCCCAACCATGTTCATGCATTATGGCTCTGCAGAAGGGAGGGTGAGGGGACATGCACATGGGTGAGGGGTGATGCCCAGCAGCCATACTAAGCTGGCTGCCCAGCAGTGACTGCATGAGTCATGCACACTGGACATGAAGGTGTGGGCATCATATTTACCTGCATTGACAATGGCATCCCCCTCCCAGCTTGTGATATCCCCTTGGGACAACACAAGACGCGTCTGCTCGCTAAGCTTGAAGATGTGGCGTTTGCGTCTGGCATCCATACTGGCCGCCCTGTTTGCCACAACTTAATGGGCTCTAAGCAAAAGGGGGCTAAGCTGCGGGCTGTGGGTCTATGACAGCGCAACATGTGTTTACAGCCCTTGTATTCACCTGGTTTGGTGGATTGCCGCGAAAACCTCGTTGATGGCGCGGCGCCCTGATGTTTGTAGTGCTCTGGCGCGGAGCCCTACTAGCATTTTTGCAGTTTCGGAAGCTGGAAAGAAATGAGGATTGATCCTATGACCAGCTGTCTTGTGCGTTTCCTGTGCTTCTTGCTTCGCCCTCTCTCTACAAAACAATGAGGAGGGCGGTCATGGCCGGACTGGCAGCCAGCCTTCAGCGCTCACCTTGAAGCTCCTGTAATTGTGCCTGCGCAAGTTATCGATGACCCAGCGCTGCCAGTTCCAGCTAATGCTCTCGCAACACCTCTGGGGAGGAGTGAGACCGATGACTGCGGCCGGAGTGCAGTGTCGCGACACGGAAGCAGGTTCGTGTCTTGATGAGATGCTGCTCCACCCTCAGCAACACGAACGGTGTCTGATGATAGTGACCCTGCCGTGTTGTGTTTATGCCGTGCCGTGTTGTGTTCATGGCTAGCTGGTACCGACCGCGGGAGATGTCCCGCTAGAGTGGCCGGCTGTGGCGGCACAACCTTGGCGTAGGCTGTAGGAAGACACCACGGAAGCCCGCGCCAGTATAGACCAGCAGGTCCATCGGCTGCAGCGGGGCATCCAGCGGCTCGCCCAGTGCCTGTTGCACATGTATCGCCTGTCACACAAGCCGGCCGAGGAAAGCATAGTCGCAATAACACGCCGCCGATGGTACTCGCTAGCCACTGTAATGTCGGGCTGAACTTTGCCTTGGCCTTGGCTGGCAGAGCTCCCTGCTCTGGCCAGTGGCACATCTCCAGTGGTCGCCACCTGCTCTCCCCAATGCGCTGCATGTTCAGCGCTGCATTGCAGTTCCTGTCCAACCACCTGCCTGGCTGTGGTGCTGGCTCGGCTTTGGCAGCCTTGCCATGGGCCTTGCCTTTGCCGTTGGCGGGCTGTGTGGGCTCAACTGCCGGCTCAGCCTTGGTGCGCTTGTTGTGCTTGGCTGGCGGGGTAGTGCTGGGCCCAGACTCTGAGGCTGCAGCCTGTGGGGCATCCTGGCTGCTGCGTGGGGCCACTACCGGGCACCACGTCAGGCCCCGCACTGGTTGGTCACGCTGTTGGCTCCATGCTGGGCGCACCAGGCGGTGTATGCTGGGGCCTTCCAGCCTGCAGGCCTGGTGGGCTGCTCATGGTCCAGCTCCTCCTCACATGGCTGCTGGCCATTCACTGCTGAGCTGACCCGGGTGGTGCGGTGCTCATCCACAAGCACCACCCTGCCCCGCCGCTGGTCTGTG
The DNA here is from genome assembly GCA_030144725.1 of Haematococcus lacustris. NCBI lineage: Eukaryota > Viridiplantae > Chlorophyta > Chlorophyceae > Chlamydomonadales > Haematococcaceae > Haematococcus > Haematococcus lacustris. The sequence continues at coordinate 10,216,915 of JASKMD010000017.1, forward strand.
CCCCTGGGCCTGCACACCACCTTGCAGCAGGCCCGCAGCACCGCATCAGCACCCCACCCTCCCCCGGTGCCAATGCCAGCTGCGCCAAAGAAGACCACCAGCTGCTTGGGACGCCCATGGCGCTGCATGGACACCTCCGCCATGTCCTCCTCAACTGCAGCCATGCACACAAGGCACACATGGTGGCTGACATGGTGGCACCAGGCTAGGCATGGCACAGTTAACCACTCTTTCACATCATGTCCAATCAACCACCTCTCAGTCCCTTGCCCTCCCTCTCTCCCACCCTCACCTTCTTTAAAGAACTGCTCCAGTGTCAGGTCCTGAGCTCCGTACAGCCTCAGTCGCTGCTGTGACCACTTGGGGTCCAGGTACACCTCCCACACCGCATCCCAGGTGGCCAGGGTGACGGTGACGTGCTTCAGGTTGGCCTCCGGGGACGTGCCGGCTGAGCTGGCTGCTGCCAGGTGCTGGAGGTGGGGCTGGATCGGAGTCAGCCACCACTCACAATTGGCTAGGGACACTCACCTTTCAATTTCCTTGTAGGGCCCTGCTTTTGCTTGGCGGTGCCCTTCCGCTTCTTCTGGTATTCTGGAATTGGCCTGGTGCGCCTAGCCTGAAGCCAGCGGCCCATCGGAAGCGTAAAGGCTGTCCTTTTACACTTAAATTGGGGTGATGACAAGATGAAAAACAATCTGAATGTCAACGGTACAAGCTCATGAACACGTCTTGTTGCACACCAGCTTTGATGCACACCTCATGCAAGCAGTGACAGCTTCGCCGACGAGCGCTGACTCAACGCCACGCACGACTAGCTCGGCCACTCGGTGGTTCACCTGCCTTGGTCTGCCGGCACCCCGTCGCCTTGGATGCTGCCAAGTTGCACCTCGCGGCTGGACTTGCTCCTTTTCTTCTTTTTCTTTTTCTTGGGTGCCGCCTCCCCGCCCTGTGGCTCCACATGACTGGCCTGCTTGTCGGCCAGCAGGGTAGCCTCCTCTTGGCCATCAAGGGGTTGGAAGCGCGGGCCACAGCAGCAGCAGACGTAGTCCTTCCACGACGCTGTTTGCAGGCGGTGGCCTGGCGCCTCAGGGGCCTGCGCACAGCGGCAGCATGCCCCAGGTGGCTGTTGTATGGTGACACATGTCTTCCTGATGACCCAGCCTAGGTCTGCTTGTGCCGAGCGTGCGATGTGCAAAGATGAAGGACAAGAAGAAGAAGAAGAAGAGGAGGAGGAGGAGAAGAAGGAAGAAGCATGTGCAACACCAACACATACACATTCACTTCGGCAGGCAGCTCAGGGTAGAGTGTAGCCTCACGCAATGGAGGCCTAGAGCCAGGCACTGCTTGTGGCCACTTGGTGCTTAGGGGCTTCCCCTATACATACGAGTTGTTGACTAGGCATGGCTGCTGCTGGTTGCTTGTCCGCAGTTCAGGCTGGCTATTGAGCGCAAAGCGGGAAGGTGCTGCACCTAGCTGATGTGAAATAGGACAGCACAGGGGTGCACACTGAGCACCGTGTCAGCCGCTCCCTGTCTCCCTCAGCTCCCTCACCGGCCTTAAAACCACCCAGCCATCCTCCAGCCAGCCCCCTGCTGCACAAAAGCACCCCAAGCGCTCCGCCATTGCCTCACCTGCCCTTGCAGCTTTGCCTGCGAGCGCTGCTTGTACTGCGCCAGTGCTGCAGCTGGGTCTTGGTGCTCCTGCTCACTCTTAATGCGCTCCACCTCCTCGGGGTCCACAGGCAGGTCGTAGTCCTGCACGGCAACAGTCAGGCACCGGCTGAACATGTACCCTGTCAAAAGGCACCTTATGATCTCTACAACTGGGACGAGCTGATGGGCAGCAGCTTTCCTGCAAGCAGACAAGCCCAGCCCTCCCAGGTTGCTCTGGGTCAGTTCACACAGCCTGGGTTGATGCGGGCGAGCAGACCAGACCAGCCCCTCTGTGTGTTCAGCCAGTGAAGGAGGCGGTCACACCTGCTGTGCTGCAGGTCAGGGCAGGCCCTGGGATGAGCCTCATGCAGATCAGCTCACGTAACACACTTCCAACAAAGGCATGACCATCGCCCCTGAAGCTGAGCATGGTGGGATGGCCTGAGCAAGCTGCCCTCACCATACAGGGCTGTGGGCTAACAGGGCAGAGATCTGTCGCCATGGGTTCAGTCTGCAATGGATCAGTTCACGCGACAGCCGTATGGCTATGGCATGGCTGGTGCTAGGGGCTGCCGCCCACCTCTGGTATCTCGTCAGGGATGTGGTGGTCCCTGACCCGACGCTGCTTCTGCTTCTTGCTGCGCCCTGAGCCAGGCCGCTGCTCCGACTGAGGTTGTGCGCCCGCTGCAGCATCATCAGCCTGCTCCGGGTCAAAGCCGGACAAGTCCTGCAGCCATGTGCGGATGGGCATCGTGGCCAGGTCGGACATGGGCAATGGAAAGAAAGATGCAGTCTACATGCTGAGAGCAAGGGTCAGTGAAAACATGTCCACCCCCAGTGACGTTACCCTGTTAAAACCTAGGGCTGTGCCTAGCAGGGCTTGAACCTAGGACCAGAGTGCTTACAATGCCCTGTACAGCTGTATGCAGCCCTCTGGCCCCTGCCTCCTGCCCGGCCCTGTACAGGCCTGCACTGTCCCAAGCTGAGCTGACATGTCTTTGGTCAACAGCAGTGAGGTTGCTTGCACCAACTTCTTCTCACCTGCTGACCGCCTACCTGCTCATCAGCTTCTGCTCGGTCTGGTGCTTGGTGGTGATGATGGTGGGCCTTGCGTGATGTGCTGGCACCTGACTGCTCAGTGACCTCAGTCCCCTCCGTGACCTCAGTCATGGCATCAGGGTCCAAGTGCAGGTTCTTCACCCATGCCGCTTTGATGCTGACCTTGAGCTTTCCATGGGGCCTGCAAGTGCACCAGCAGCAGGAGCAGCAGCAGGATCAGCATCATCAACAGCGGCGACAGCAGCAGCAGCAGCAGCAGCAGCGGCGACAGCAGCAGCAGCATCAGCGTTCAGGGGGGAGAATATGCTGGAGGGGCTGGCAACTTCAGGCTTACTCCGACTCTGCACAGCTGGGTGCCGTCAGCAGACCTGCTCCACAGCGGCACAGGGAGGGGTCGCAGTCCAGGGAGCAAGGAGGCGGATAAGGCCAGGGCCAAGGGTAGTGGGAGGGATGTGGGAAGTGTGTGCAGGAGGGAAGGAGGCATAGAGCAGATCACAGTGACAGGGATAAGGGCGCAGGGCCCACTGTGTGACTTGTGTCACTCTAGCTGTGCTAGAGACGCACAGCCTGGTCATGGCACCCCACTACACCCCATGTCTCATGGCCCTCTACCTAGCAGCCAGGAGCAGCTGCTGCGGGTGCAGCCTGATATTTAGCTGCAGGGAGTGAGAGGTTGCAATGTCACAAGCTCCAGCTGCTGCTCCTCCAGCTACTGCTTCTGCCCTGGCAGCTGCTTCTGCATTGCCCTCGCTCCAGCTGCAGTTACACCAGTGGCTGCCGCTGATGTTCCTGTTGCCCTCAGGCAGGCCTAAAGTGGGGTGGCAAGGTGAGGGGCCCACCTGCACTGCAGGAACACATCCTGGGGTGTGGGGTCCAGCTCCCCTGTGCAGAATGCCGCCAGGTCCACCTTGACCTTTCCCAGCGTCTTACGCTCATCCTCCCCCTTGCTCCCCTTCACCACCGACTGCACCTGCAAGAGGTCACACACACACTGCCCCCTGCTGAGCGCCTGCAGGCTATTGGGGAAGCTATGTCAAGGTACAAATGTCTTCAAGGCGGTGCGCCTGCCTCCATGTCTATGTCTTTCATTTCAGCCATTTAGCAGTCTAACAGACTTAGGCCAGCGATAAGGTCAGGCCGGAGGGTCCCAAACGTGGCTCTGCCTACAATGTCGCCAAGCAACGAAATGTACAGTGCACTGATGTGCTGCTCTACTGGCCCCCTCCAGCTCACCTTGAAGGTGTACTCCTTCTTTTGCATGCCATCAGCATCCTTGTAGATGGTGGCAGTCTGCATGCACAGGCAGGCACGCAAGGTGGTGGTGACACTGGTGCTGATGCTGGCAGGCACATGGGGCCACAGCTGGTGGCTAAGGTCTGCACCACCCGGCTTAGCCAAGCTGTGGGTGGCCTCGTAGACTGCCAGGAGGCCCAAGGTGGCAAAGCTGAAAGCCCGGCCAGCAGCACCTAAGCCAGTCTCCGGTTGTGCCTGCTATGCCGGCCCAGGCTGCCCAGGCTGCCAGGGCTAGGAAGCCACAGGTCACTGTGGTAAGGTTGAGGACGTTTCTGTTGTGCTGTTGTCCTGATCCTGGTCCTGTTGTGCCCCCCATGCTGGCCCAGGCTGCCAGGGCTGGGAGGGCACAGGTGGTAAGGTTGAGGGCATCGCTGCTAGCCGGGCCCCAGGGACTGCTGCCAGTCTCACACTGCCATCCCTGACTTGATCGCAACCTTGATGTCTGCGGGGACTGACCTGCCGTAGGTATTGCTTCCAAAACACGGCATGTGTTGTTTGGTTTACTGTTTCAGCGTCTGTGACAAAGAGTTTGCCGCCTCTCTCCCAGGCAAACAGCACACGTTCAATGCCTGATGGTATCTCGCCTGCACATTGACGTAGGTGACATAGGGGATTGCTGAAATGTTTTGAAGTACTATGTCATGCTAGTGAGGCACTGGGAGTGGCACAGCCTTGAAGCCCACAATGGGTGGACAGTACCCACCCACAAAGTAGGGGATGACCTGCAGGGACATGAGAAGCAGCAACACACTCCCATGTGAGTCTGCTCACTGCGTACCGGTAGCCCTCATCTGTCAAATTGCCTTGCAATTGCAGCACTAGGTTGTAGTCAGGTTGTGGCGGAACTGAGGAATGTGAGCCCTTGGGATTACAAGCCACTACTGCTCACTTCAAATTGGTACTGCAGCGCCTGTCTCCCGCGAGCTTTCTGAGCTGCATTCTGAAGCTTGCGTCCCAGGGACATCGAGGGAGTCAAGGGGCGCGCGGCAACATGAAGAATAACCTACCGGCCCGGCTCTCACTGCCGTTGCGACGAGGCGTTTAGGCAACAGCTGAAGCCAGGCTAGTATGACTAGACTGAATAATCGTTTCTATAGTGACGAGAAATCAATGCATGCGTCACGACGCTGTCATGCAAGCCCGCACCTGCTCCAAGAGCAATAGCGGGTGCAAGTTCTAATCCCTACAGCCCTCATGCAACACCAAAATGAAGCATGAGTTGTACAGGCTGCGAGATCAATATTGTAAACGCTACTGACAGTGTGCCTAATGCTCACTTCAGCTCAGCCTTCTGGTGTGTGTGCCTCCAGGTCTACTACTAGCAAGAGCTCTACCCTACTCTACAGCTCTTGCTCACACACATCCCCTTTGTGAGGGGTTTGGTATCTTGTTTTCTTGGGTTGTATTGCTGTAGCTGGCTATCCCCGCTGCCACTTGTGCCGCCACTTGCGCAACAGGGCCTTGTCACACACGTACACCCACTCCTGGCCTAGCCTGCCTGGCTTTGGCATGGCTGGGCGGCCTTCCCAGTAGCACAGCTCAGTGGGGCGTGGGCCTGGGCCGACTGCACAGCGGCGAATGTTCAGCGCACTACCCGTCATACAGCGCACTACCCGTCGTCCATGCAGGCTCGCCCCTGCCCCTGCCCCTGCCCCTGCCCCTGCCGCTGCCCCTGCCCCTGCCCCATAAGCGGGTTGCAGTGCTGAATGTGTTGTAGCCTGTGTAGACTGTTCTGAACAGATTTGACGGTTTGAAGGCGGTTCTTAAGATGTGTGTGGGGGCACGTCAAAGGATACCAGGCGTCCCTGTGCCGGCGCCCCCAACTGACAGCAAACCGACCCCTGGTAGTAGGACGGCTGTAATTCTGCACTCACTGCGCCATGTAACATGCTAGATGATCCACAATGTATACAACCCAGCCCACTACCCTTCCAACTTCTCATAACAACCATGCAGTCAGTAGGCCGTGCACAGCAAAGCACCAAGTCAGTAATTCAAATTGAAAGCGTTGAGGGGCATGCAGTCATCGCTGCGACCGCCCGCGTCACTGAGGCTGCTCTACATGAGCATGCGCGTCGGCAGCAGCAGTCGGATCGGAAGACGGTTGAGGCAATGTGGTACGGTGGCAGTTGGCAGGTGCGGTTGGGACACAGGCAGCATCGTAAGCAATAGTGTTCAGGAGGGGGTTGAGAACGCCAAGGGAAAGTAAGGTAGCATCCGCTTGAGGCCGGCTGCCAGTAGAGCCAATATGAAAGAGCCAGCCGCTAGCTGCAGCCTTCAGCTACAGCGGTTGTGAACCAGCATGGAGCACAGCTGTGTAAGCTAAGCGCTGTATAGCCTGCATGCACGTCATCATACTCCCGCACCTTGATCACCTAGCCTTTACTGCACCCACCAAGAACTGAGCTTTGACATTGTCTGCCTGAGTGTACTAACTGTGTTCTCTATGCCGAACAATGCAGTGTGCCATACATGACGTTGATGATGATGTCATCGCTCGTGTTGATGCATTCAGTCAAGGTCTTCATTCAGGGGCAGTTCAATGCCAGCAGGCGGTGTTGATGATAGGGCGCCAGACGAGGGCGGACCATAGCTCCAGTTGCAACCCCAATGCTTTGAGGTGCAAGCGCAGGATGCTGCCCACCCCATGCCCAGCCTGCATGCACAGCAACCCTGGCTGCATGGCTAGGCATAACTGTGCAGCTTGCCTATCGGTGCCGGCCTTGACTTGGCCACCAGGGGGATGCCCAGGCCAGCCTTGCCTCCTGAGCTGTACTGCACCATGGGGTACATGGGGCTGCCTGGCCGCCCCTGCCCCTCCGACTCAGCCCCTGCCTGTCCTCTATTGCTCCCAGCCTGAGCCAAAGCAGCAGCCACCTTCTCCTGCTCTTGCAGGATGTCACGTGTGCTGGTCATAAAGTTGGCAGGAGGGAAGGGGGAGCCCACCACCACAAAGTCCCCCACCAGCTTGGGCAGCGGGGCAATGGTGGGCAGGCGGGGCCCTGCGGTGGCTGGACGGACCTGGGTGGTGGCCCGGTCGTTGGTAAGCGTTGAGGCGTAGGTGGGCGGTGGGCTGCCACAGGGCGCGTCTGCCACCTCGTGAGCACCCAAGTATGGAGCCCAGTGCTCTATGGAGCCTACAGGATGCGGCCAGCAGCCAGGCAGCCAGGGTTGCTGGCAGCAAAGCAGGGCTGCCTGTGGTCAAGCTACAGCCAAGTGACTTGGTGCTCACATCAAGTGGGTGGTGGTGGTGGTGGGTGGTGGTGGTGGTGGCGGAGAAGGCTGGTGGTGGCTACAGCAGCTCGAGCATGCTGCCCAGCCTGCAGCTCCCACGCACGATACCATGACATGCATGACAACGTTGGACTCCCCCTTGGCTTTACTCACCCCCAGGCCTATGCCCTGGCCATTGCTCAAGGCCCACCCCACACACCAGCAGCAGGGCCAGCCAGCCAGGCAGGGCGGGCTACTCTGGGCTCACCTATGGGGGTGTCAAACAGCAGCCCGGCTGCCTGGCCTGGCCTTGGACCGCTGCCCATGTCCAGCATTGCTCGGCCCAGGCGGCGTAGAGCGCGATCCACCAACGCCAACACGGCTGCGCTGCCCTTGGTGTTAACAGCTTCCTGATCATACGAGCCACATGGTAATACTGTTATGAAAGCCACGCAACTCAGTCTGCCTGCGCAGCTGCTGCCACTGGACATAGTGCGGTACATGCTGCTGGTGAGTCAAGGGTGCCACTGGGAGGCGTGCCCTTCAGGTTGCAACAATGCGGGTGGATAAGGTTGTGGTGTGAGATTGAGTGGTGTGAGGCTGAGCCAGGTCAGGGTGGCAGGCACCTTGTTATGACGAGGAAAGCAGTGTGGGGCGACCTGCCAGGACTGCTGCTGCTGCTGCTGCTGCTGCTGCAGCGCCTGTTCATGCTCTTACCTGCAGCTTCTTCAAGTAGTCAAACACAGACTCCAGGTTGCGGTAGGCGGTGCCAATCTGATCCTACGCTCAGCAGCAGGCTGCAGTCGTGATGGCAGACTATGCCTGGCTATGTGGGCAGGCCCACCTTAAAGCGGCCCCAGCCTGGCTGCCAGGTGGCCACCCAGCATACAACAACAACAGTCTTGGCAGATTAGAGGGCTGCATGGGCTGCATTGCCATGGCACATCAGCCACGCAGGGACTCAGTACACATTAAACCCCTGTCAGGCCATGCAGACAAGCTAGCCCTACTAAGATCCCGCCATACAGGGTGGGGTCACTGTTGAACTCCACCTCTGGCATGCATGGTGAACAAAAACCACCACTGCGCTTCAAGAGGTGCTGTGAGCTTGTCTGTAGGAACAGGTCATGCTTCAGCTATCCAACCCATAGGGCGCCTCACATACTTTTTCCATCTGGGTGCTGGGGCTTAGTTTCCTCCCCTTGTGCTCCCAGTTGTGGACCTAGCGCATGCATTGTGTGGTGGGCCCTGCAGGTGGTGGTAGCAGGCTGCCGCCCTGCCTCACCTTGTGCTGCTCTGCCACGTCCTCCAGCAGCTTCACTCGCATGTCCACCATGATGAGCTGCAGGGCCATGGTGTCCACGGTGCTCACTGCAGCGCTGGTCACCTGCAGGCACACAGCAGGCACACCTTGAGTCAGTCACACCCAACCCGCACCTGCTCTAGAAGGGTGTGTACTGTGATGGTGGTGGCAATGGTGGTGGAGACCACCTGCACAGAGGGGGCCTGTGAGGCATGGCATGCTGCTGCTGATGATGTTCCACAGCCCACCTGTGGCAGCCCCAGCGCACACACCTCACTGCTGTCGCCCTCTGCTTGCACCATGGCTGTTGTTACCCCTACTGCTTCTGCCTCTGCTGCTGCTACACACAGGGCTCAGCCAGACACCCAGAGCAGCACAGGGCACCAGCACCAGCGGGTAGTAGGAGGGCGGGGCGGGGCGGGGCGGGGCAGGGCGGAGCGGGGCGGGGCGGGGTAGTACCTTTTGTCCTCATGTCCTGACCCATCCTGCCTCCCCACACCCTCCTCCACTCCATCCCCTTGCTATACCCTGCCCCACCCCATACTTCCTCACCGCATCCCGCCCTCCCTCACCCCTATCACCCTGCACTCCTGTCCACCCCGGCCCTCCCACCAGGCGGTCTAGCTCCTGCTTCACTTGCTCCAGCAGCTCCACATGGCGCTGCACCTCATACGGCTTCAGCCGCAGCCGTGCCAGCGCTGCGTCACGCACACTGCGCTGGCCCAGTTTGGCTTCCTCAGGGAAGCCACCAGGCAGGGGACCATCCTTGACCACCTGCATGCCAGGAAGGGCTGCATGGGCTCACATGTGGAGGGTGGTGCATGTGACCATGCAGCCATGTTCTTGGCCCAAACAAGCCTGTCAAGTATCAGTGCCAGTGCCAGTGCCAGTGCCAGTGCCAGTGGCGGATGTAGGGGTAGTGCCAGCTACAGAGCAACAGCAAACAGGGCAAAAGACATGATATGTTTGAATAGCAGCTGAGTGGGAGTGGGCTTGACTATGGGGTCCCCCTTCTGCTTCCACAGCTGCTGGCAGCGCCATTGCCACTATAGCTGTGATTGTCACGCGTTTGGTGGTCAGGCAGCTGGGCATTGTGCAACATGGCACAAGATGCGGGCCGCAGCTCCCTAGTCTCGACCACAGTGCTCCACCTTCAGCTCTTCATGAGCCGCATGCATGAGGTCGTGCATGAGTCCACACAACTCCGTGTCCGCATGCTCCGCGGTGACGAGGTGTCGTGCGGTCAGCCCTGCGTCAATCATCTCTGGCGTCGGCCCTGCCACCACGTCGCTTGGGCCCTGCCGGTTAGCACTGCCCGTCCTTGGCGTGCGCGCCGACAATGCCATGCGAGCTCCGCGAACTTTGGCTCCTTGTCCGGGCAGTTGCCCAGAGCCAGAGCTGCGCAGATGACCCGAAGGCAAGTGTGCGGGAACTGATGAAGATGAAGTTGGCCGGAAGTCGCTATCGGTGGCGTCGGCAGCGGAAAGTGGTTGGTTGCCCGGCTGCTTGGGGCGCGTGGGGCTGTTGAATCCTGAATCGACGCCCGCTTCTCCCACCTCCTCTACAAGCGTGACGGCCTCTTCCTCTAGACTGACGAGAGGCTGCCAGGAAGGTGCAGGTGATACCAGGTTACCCTGGCTGCCCTGCCAGGCAGTGCCTGATGATTGGCCCCGGTCAGGGGCGGCACTGGGCGAAGGATGGCCTGTTTGCAGTGCTGCTAGCGGCACTGGATCACGACAGTCTGCTAGCGTGGTGTCAGCACGGTGGGAGCTGGGGTTGAGGCTTGGGCGAGCACGGTGGCGGCTGAGGGGTGAGGAGGCCCGGCTGGTGGGAGGGCTGGAGAGGGAGGGGCTGCCTTCAGTGTCCCATGCGGGGGAGGCGGAGCGCAGACCTGCAGGTCAGGCCAAGCCAGTGCAGGGGCAGGCGCTGGGGTAGGACCATGAGGCACAGGCCATGAAAGGCAGGAGAGACAAGGCTGGGAAGGAGGTCGGTTGTGTCGGGTCGTGTCAGGTCGTGTTGGGTCATGTCATGTCAGTTCAGAGGGAAGGGCAAAGAGGTGAGGGCACAGGGCATAGGGATATAGGCAAGGGTTGGGGACAGGAGGGAAGCGAGGCAGCACTGGGAAGGCAGGCGGTCTGGAAAAGGCTACGCCCTGGGTTCATGCTGCCCGAAAACTCGGGTGCGGCTCCAGCCTTTGGTTACCCAGCGGAAGGCAGCAGCAGCAGAGGGGACTGCGACAGCAGCAGGAGCTGCGTCACAGGCAGGTGGGTGTTTAGGATCTGTGGCCACCCACCTGCCACTGCCTTGGCCAGCACCTTCTGCAGCGCAGAGCTGTTGAGCAGGTGCAGCTCAAGGCGCTGAGGCGTAAGCAGCTTGTCCAGAGGCCCCAGGCCAAGGGCCAATGCTGCCACCTGGTCCTGCAGCACCCTCACACTGGCCTCCAGGCTGCGCAGCGCACAAGGCACAGGGCAGGTGCAGGCACAGGTACACGATGGAGGCGTGTTACCATGGCAGGGCGGGGCGGGGCCGGGCGGGGCGGGGCGGGGCGGGGCGGGCAATCATGGCAGGTCAGGGTAGGGTGGGTTGTGTGAAGCTGGCACACAGGCTGATGGTAGTTGTTGTTGGTGGGTAACACCGCCAAGCACAGTGCACATGCCCGGTGGGAAGGGTGTGCAATGGCTGCAACTAGCAGTGAGCACCAGGAAGCAGCTGTGGACATGAGGTCAAGCTATGTCGAGGCACAGCCTATGGTCAGGGGCAGTGCAGGCAGTGCGAGGGACTGGGCGGCCGGGTGCACGCGGCTGGATGGATGGCCTGGTCAGTATGACCCGCCTGACCTGGGCACCTTCTCCAAGCGCAGTTCTGACAGAGCTGACTGCAGGCTGCTCTCCAGGCCAGCAGCCAGCGCCTCTGCAGCTTTGCTGCGCGCCTCTGCCAGTCCACAGCCCACCTGTGGCAGCCCCAGCGCACACACCTCACTGCTGTCACCCTTTGCTGTCTTGCTGCCCCAGCACTGTGGCTGCTGCTGCCCAAACAGCTTTTGCCTCTGCTGCTGCTATACCCTCATGACGCTGCGAGTGACTCTCGGCCATGGCTGTTGCTACCCCTACTGCTTCTGCCGCTGCTGCTGCTACACCCAGGGCTCAGCCAGACATGATTGTGCAGACACCCATGACAGTGATGCTGCTAGTGACTCTGTATGCAGGTGACCCTGGCTCCCTCAGCCTTCCGCTCTAGTGATCAACAGTATCAGCTGGCCCTGCCACCCTATTTCTCCCTATTCCTCCCCCGTGGCTGCTGCCCTCCCAGACATCTGATGCCCTCTTCATGCCCCTGCCTCCCATGAACGCTGCTACTCTGATGTGAGCTTGGCCAGCTACTGGCCAGCTTCCCACCTCCAGGCAGCCCAGGCGTTGACTCAGCGCTGCAGCATGCGCCTGCTGGGCCGTGAAGTGGCGGTCCAGGGACAGCATCACCTCCATGGCTTGCTCCCCTGTGAGGTGCACGCCTGGAGGGAGGCCCTGCACCTGAGCCTGCGCTGCCTGATTAGGACCTGGCAGCGAGGCCTGGGAGAGCTGGGATGGGAGGGAGGGGCTAATGCTAGGCTGTGGCGCCAGGCCCTTGAGGGACCCAGAGCTGGGCAAGGAGGCCAGGCCACCGTCTGCACCGCTGCCTGCCAGACCTGCCTGGCTGGCACCCAGCCCCCTCTTACTACCCTCCTCGCCATCCTCATCCCCCATGCCCTCAATTGCGGCAGGTGGAGGCAGCTCATCTGATCCCTCAGGCTGCCTGCTGCCAGACGGGCCACTGCTCTGCTCAGCCCCACCTGCTGCGCCTGGTGCTGGACCAGGGGTGTCTGCTAAGGGCAGCGAGCCTGCACCTTGCACGTTTGCCGGCCCGCTGAGCCCAGCATTGCCTGAGGATGCTGCCTGAGCCACCCTGCCCGCAGTGCTAGACCGGGCTGACCTGCCGCTGTCACTGCCCTGGCGCAGGCTGGCATGAGAGCCCTCCGCCACGGCCACAGCCCCACTGCCACCGCTGCCCTGCTGCGCCAGACCTCTGCCAGCACTTGCGCCACTGCGCTGGCTGTGAGGTGAAGGTGGCGGCAGCAGGGGCGGTGGCGGTGGGGGCAGGAGGGTGATGTTGAGGTGAAGGTGGGCGCCCGACAAACCTGAGCTGGTGCCACCGCTGCGGCCCTCCCCTGCCAGGGCCTGCTGCAGCTGGGTGTTGAGGTCGCTGCGCAATCCAGCCACAGCCTGGCGCAGCCCTTCTACCTCGTATGCCTTGGCCACCAGGGGCAGCTGGACGTGCAGCTGCATGACGCGGGCGCGCAGCTCAGCCACCTGGTCAGCCAGCACCTGGTGCAGGGCCAGTGCTGCGCCTGCCATGTGCTGAGCATCGCCTTGCTCATGCCCTGTTGGTGTAGGGGAGCTGGAGTGGGAGCTGGGGCCCAGGCTTGCAGGGTGACTGGCTGTGGCCTTGCGGCCGCTGTTGGCCAGGCCTGCCTGCTGCTGCTGCAGCTGCAGGGCAAACAGCTGCTCCTCAAGACTGGCCACCCTGGTGGTCATGGCGCGCAGCGCTGCAGCCTGCTGGCTGGCAAGGGAAGCTGCGAATGGCAGGTCACGCAGGTCCTCTAACCAGGGCTCTGTGCCCTCCGCTGGTTGGCTGGGCGCCACAACCACATCCCCAACCCCACCCACACCTTCACCTGCAGCCCCACCGCCTGACACCGGCACTGACACTGTGTTGCTGATTACATTGCGGTGGGAGGAGCCAGGGGTTGGTGTGGCTGACACTGCATCGGGCTTGCCCACTGCTGCCCGCACTCCGTTGCCTGTCCTGTTGCCCGATGTGGCACGAGCAGCACGGCTGGCATTCAGCCCTGGGCCAGCGACGTTGACCTTGCCACTGTGTCCAAGTTTGGCTGCTGGGGTGGTGGCACTAGCACCAGCACTGGCTGCAGCAGAGGCAGCACTGGCTGAATGCGCTGACCCAGGCTCGCTGCCACCTGATGCCTCAGCACTGGGCAGCCTCACCTCGCCCCTTGAGACCCTGCTGTGAGAGCCTGCCCTGCTGCCTTCTGCCGCAACCTGGCTTGAGGCCTCCGAACTCAGCCAGGAGCCCGTGTCAGGGTTTGCTGCATCCAGGGCAGGGCCAGAGGCAGGCTTCTCTGGCTGGGTGGGCAGCTGGTGCCACAGCTGTTGCAGCTGGTCTCGCAAGGCTGCCACCTCATGGGCTGGTGCAGTAGTGGCCAGCTGCTGGTCAATGTAGCGCAGCAGGCGTTTGGTGTCAGCCGCCTGGAGATGAGCAGGTGCAGCAGGCAGGGCCACATGAGGACCGCGTCACAACAAGGTGGTGCCTGGCTCCCTGGCAACTCAACAAGTCATTGTCAAAGGTGTCAGTACCATGTGAAGGTGAAAGGTTGAGATACACAAGGGTCAGTGATATGATCAGGGTGTCAGGGTTCAGTGACTGGGAAGTGCTCAATGGCAATGGAAGCTGCACCCTGCATTCGCCCTGATGTCCAGGGCCCCACTACCAGCTCACGCTCGCAACAGCCCCGGTAGCCAGCCCCCCCAGATAGCTGTGCTGATGCTCAACAGTGGAGGCTGTACGAGGCTGGACAAGCAGCACTGCTGAACATTGCCGGCTGAACATAAGCATGCACTCCTCCAGACATGCTTGTGTGTAGGGCTTGAATAAAAAAGGTAAGTTTGAGCCGGCCTGCTACCGTGTGTCATGCAATAAAGTGGAAGAAGCGCGTGGCTAAGCCCAAGTAGGGAAAGCAAAATTGGCTGGACCCAGATGACAAGATGGACTGGAAGGGTTCTCGCTCGCCAAAAGGTAAGAAGCTGCAGAAGCAGATAGGGCAGCGGGGTTTCATAAAGATCCAAGTCGCCAAGGGCCGCCTGGAGGGCTCCCTTAAGTGGGCTCCATCAACTGCCTGGGATGTCCGTGCAGCCTCCCACAGCTGCTGACACATGTGACTGTTGTGTCCTGCAGGGGCCATGAGAAGGTCATGACAAAGCTGTTGAACCACTTCAGGCTGAGGGTGGACATCCAGCGCATCCACACAACAAACAGCGCAGGCTAGCCTGCTTGGACGTGCTAACGCAGCTGGCCAAGTGCTTGGTGTGGCCTCCCACACCAGGGTTTGAGCATGTCCCCACACCTCCCTCAGTGCAGCCTCCCTCACCCCAGGGTGAAGCCCCCATGGACCCACTCCCAGGCCCAATCAGCCATTCAAGCCCCTCTCCAAAGCGCAGCAGCAGCCAACTGGCCAGCTTGTGCCCACCCACCCCAGCAACAGCACATCCTGGACCCCTTGATAGTACAGAAGGTCAAGGACTGGGCATGAGTGACGCCAACCCTGCTCCGAGCTGCCCAGCTGGATCCACACCTCTGAAAAGGGGTGGGGACAGGGAAACAGATCCGGAAAACAGACCCGGGCTATAGATAACACAGCCCCTAGCTGTAGGGGAGATGTGTGTCCGCATACAACCATGTTTGAGGCAATCTCAGCCTGATTGAGGCCCCGCAACTGACATTACAGAGGACGTTGTATGGTCAAAATAGAGGAGACCATGTCTCGGTCAGTTGGAAGTGGTTAAGGCATGCTGGTCGATGGCAAACAGTGGCGGGTTGGCAAGCAGCTTGCGGGTACCATTAACCAAGCCCTGTGCCCGAAATCAACAGAATTGAAGAAAACTGGGGCAGCACTGCCATGCACCACACAACACTGTGCCCCGGTGGACACGCCAATAGGTTGGGGTGCGCTTATGCCTCACATATGGTGCTTAGTTTACAAGTACACCATGTTGCACTGATGCCATGTGATGATGGTGGTTGGCAATGGCCTGTGGTGGCAGCCAGTTTGCTGCCAGGGTGGCCTGCCGCCTGCCTCACCTGGCGATCCAGCATCTCTGGCAGCACGCTGCTGTGCAGCACCTTGCTGACTGCTTGCTGCGCATCAGAAGCAGCCCCTCGGCCTCCCCGCACAAGCAGCGCAGTCAGGCCTGACACCTGCTGCCTCAGAGGGGGCACCTCAGCATCCAGCTGCGGCCAGCATGAGCATGAGCATACAAGAGTTCTGATGCGATCCAGATCCACAAGCAGGATCCAGGGCTACATGTGTGGCGGAGGGTGGGCGGGCAGTTGCGACCGTCGTTGTTGGACGAGATGGGCAGGCGGAGGGAAGGAAGGCCGGTAGGTGGGAGGGGAGGTAGGTCAATGGAGTCAGCACAGCTACCTGGGCTGTGGCGATGAGCAGCTGCCGCTGCGTGGCCTCCAGCCTGCCCTTCAGCCCCTCCACCAGCGCGGTATTCAGGGACAAGGCCTCCTCCACCCCAGCCAGGCGCTGCATTGCCACACAGCAGCACCCTCAAAACGTCGACCCTCGCAAGCATGCAGAGTATGAGGCTTGAGCTGTTTTATGCAAGTCAGGAGCTGGATGCAAGCTTGTACACATGCTCACCGGGTGTGATGCCCGGCCTGCTGGCCACAAGCCCACGGCTGAGAGGCACTCACCTCATAGACTGCCATGAGAGTGGAGTCAGTTGTGTCTGCCTCTGGCTTGGCTGGCGACAGAAAGTCATCCTCGCCCTGCAAGCTGGCTGGCGCTAGCTGCTTTGCTGGCACAGGCTTTGTGACGCCTTGTCCTGGCAGGGGCTGCACCGGCTGGGCACTGGCTGTAGCGGGCCGGAGGCTGGACCAGGCGCCTGATGTTGCCTGGGAAAGCTGGCGGCGCAGTGCGTCTAGCTCATATCGCTGCACATAGCTGGACAGCTCTTGCTGGAGTGCCTGCGACGTATGACAGGCCGTAGCCAAGGCAGGTGGGTGGGCAGGCATGAGGCCTCCGCAAGTCCAGTAGCAGTGGTGATGGCAGCAAGAAGCAAGAAGCAGAGCTTCTGACAGGGAGGAGGATGGGCCTGCGTCCAGCCTCAAGTGTTGCAACCTATGACCTATTGTGACCTGTAGCTGGGCATGTCACGGTGAGGGCTGTCTCAGTATGGCACGGTGAGGGCTGTCTGTGGGACTCTGCCTCACCTTGCTGGCTGCTAGCTGCTTGGTGAGAGCAGCCTCCATGAGAGGGCCTTTCATAGCTCGCTCAATCAATGCATCCGCCTGTGCGACCTGTGTGTTTATACAGCCAGTACAAGTACAGGAGTGACAACAGCCTTAACAACCGTCTCATGTTAAGTCATGGATAGTTCTGGCCTGTAAAGAGCCCTCACTGAGTACACTGAGTACACTGAGTACACTGAGTACACTTAGGCAGGCAGGCAGGCAGGCAGGCAGGCAGGCAGGCAGGCAGGCAGGCAGGCAGGCAGGCAGGCAGGCAGGCAGGCAGGCAGGCAGGCAGGCAGGCAGGCAGGCAGGCAGGCAGGCAGGCAGGCAGGCAGGCAGGCAGGCAGGCAGGCAGGCAGGCAGGCAGGCAGGCAGGCAGGCAGGCAGGCAGGCAGGCAGGCAGGCAGGCAGGCAGGCAGGCAGGCAGGCAGGCAGGCAGGCAGGCAGGCAGGCAGGCAGGCAGGCAGGCAGGCAGGCAGGCAGGCAGGCAGGCAGGCAGGCAGGCAGGCAGGCAGGCAGGCAGGCAGGCAGGCAGGCAGGCAGGCAGGCAGGCAGGCAGGCAGGCAGGCAGGCAGGCAGGCAGGCAGGCAGGCAGGCACCCACCGACACAATCTCCCCCCTTGACGCTGCCTTGCTGATGCCATCAAACAAGGTTCGGATGCGCTGCAGCTCCTTGCGGATGGCGGGCTGCGGCAGGCGGTGCAGTGCAAGCAAGGTAAAGGAGGCAGCGCTAGCTCAGGGGGTGTCCAGAGAGGTGGGAGACAGAGCAGTTCGCGACACATCATGCTGCTGCAGCCTGCTCGCGAGCAGTGGCAAGATGTCCTATTGCTGCCTCTCATACTTGTAGCCTTGCTATGGGCCTCAACTTCTACAGCAAGCGCTGCTGGCCAACTGAGGCAGGGGGCCCAGCCAACCTAGCGCCCAGTCAGCCTTTGCTGGCATGGCCGCACTACCATGCTTTTGAGGCGCTGCCCTCAATATAGCCATGGCAAGCCAGCTGAAGGTAACTACAGCAGGCAGCTCACTGCGACACGAGCACCCACCACATCAAATTCGCCGTCCATCATCAGGGCGTCAAAGTTACGGCGAGCCACCTTCCAGTCAGCTTCCAGGCTATCATTCCGCTGCCTCTCCTGGTGCAGCGTGCGCTCCAGCTTCTCTGGACGGGCAGGGTAGGGCAAGCGGGTGCGGGTGCGTGTACTTTAGCAAGCCAGGTCTGTCAAGCACAAAGGAGCAAAGGAGCAGCTGGCGTTTAGCAGGTCGACCATGCACCCAGCACACTGCCGTCAGCAGCTGCTGTCCAGCTGCGCTCATCTGCCAAGGCTTCCTGGTCTTGGTAGCCAGCAGCTGGGAGGTGGTGGTGAGGGACGGCAGGTGCAGCAGGTGCCAGCAGTGGGGTGTGGCCCTAGCTGCTCATCGCACGCCATGCCTCGCCCACTGTGCCTCTGAGCAGCCTTCCTCTGGCAGCCAGCAGCCCAGCACCCTCCCGGGCTCACCCATGCGGTCCTGGGCCTTGGTGACCGCCAGCTCGTTCTGCTGGATGTATGCCTTCAGGGTGTTGACCTGCAGGGGGCCAGGGCCAGGGTCACCTCAGTGCACACCGCCTGGCTGTGCTGCCGACAGCCAGGCATCCAGCAGGGAGGTGACAGGTGATAACCGGGTGATAACCGGGATGGTACCACACAGGCCACCCTTGTCTGCCCATCAGTCACCTGGGGCACTTCATCGTGCAGGAGCTCAAAGCGCACCCGTAGCCCCATTGACGCGATGGCCTCCTGCAGGTAGGGCAGCATGGGGCGCCATGTGGCACCACAGATCATCTGGCCTCCCCATACAGCAGGGGGTAGCTGCATCGGGGCTGCTGCCTGCCAGCATCACCCCCTGTGCACCACATGGGCTGTAGCTTGAGGTGCAGGCATCAGGTAGATGACAGTGGCAGCACGCGTGCAGGGATACAAGGGCAGCGGGACAGATCATGATGGGAGGAGGGGCGTGAGGCAGAGCTGGGCAGCGAGGCTAGGTTGGTGGCATGCAAGCGGGGCAGGTGACATGTCATGTGAGCGTCACGGGATGGCGTAGGAGCAGCGCAGGCATGGCATGTGTGGCGAAGGCAAAGGTGGTGTTGGGTGTGGTGGCTCTGGGTCTGCAGGGTGGAGTGGGAGGAAGACCTGGACATGGCATAGGTGCAGAGGACAAAGGTGGCAACGTACGCAGTAGCTCTGACCCAGCCACTGGACCCAGACCTGTAGCTCCTGCTTGACACGCTCCAGGGCGGTGCGCAGGGCCTCGACCTCGTAGCGTGCGCTGAGGTGCTTGGTGCGCGCGTCCGTGTAGCTCGCCATGCGCGCGATTTCCTCAGCCTGAGCAGCGTGTTGCAGCAGCATTTTAGTCTGCTCAGGGTGAGTCACAGTAACTCCGCGCGCAGCATTGCACTGTAAGCTGTCTCCGCAGCATGACTCCGCTGAGGTCTCGTCTCTCAGGACCTAACCAGTACCCATCTGTCAGGACCTAATATTAGTCTGCTCAGGGTGAGTCATGGCATGTTCCTTGTTGGACAAGTTTTGTTGGCCTGATCAGCGTGTTGCACATAGTGAAGGGGTGAGAGGGCGGCTGCATCTTGAGATGCTGGAAGAAGGTAACCAGCCAGCCAGCTCACATGTTGGGATGGTCAGGTGCCTTTCCGTCACCCACCCACCCACCTACCCACCCACCCACCAGCTTCTCCGTCATCACTCTGTTCTCTCCCTCCAGCGCTGCCAGGTTGTCCTTGTGCTGCTTAATGAAGTGTTGGGCAGCTGTCAGGCCATTCTCGAGGTCTGTCAGCTGGTTGATGTTGGTGGACAGGATCTCACGTTGGTCACTCAGCTCAGCAGCCTGGGCCGCAACCTGCAGCCGCCATGCAATGAAAGGGAGCCTGCCACTCCATCCGTGAACAGAGCTATCCACATAAAGCTGGGCTTATGCCTTTGATCAAAACACGCATTCCAGCAGCAGCTTCAATGGCCACCAGAGGCAGCTGCGCTCCCTGGCTGCTGAACAGGCTGTGCATGTTGAGGAGGTGTTCAGCAACTCTGGCACAACCATCCAGACAGCCTCAGCCATGATGCCTTTCCATGCACGCAAGTAAGTAGGGCTAGTTGGCACTGGCGGCTGCTGCTGCTCCTGCTTTGAGGCTGCCCGCCATCCTTTGTTCAACCCCAGGTTCACCTTATCACAAAGGTGTCAGGCTGGCATGGTGAGAAAAGCCAGCCAGCCAGCCAGCAAGCAAGCAAGCCAGCCTTTGGCATGTAAATGCATTGAGGAGGTCTTGTTAGGCAGGCTGCCGGGCTGGCCCACAGGCATGACTGGCACACATGCAAGGCCAGGGCCCTTCAGCATCGTGCAGGCCATTTGGCAGCTGCCCCAACCAGCCAGCCCATGGCTAGCAAAGTGCCGTCAGGCCCAGGCCACCAGCATTGCACCCAGCCTGCCTGCCCACCCTAATGCCTCACCTGCTTAGTCAGCTTCCACAGCCCAGGCGGCCCTCGTTCTATCTTTGAGTCCATGGTCTTCAACCGCTCCATGAGGCCCAGGTGCTGCTGCTCACTCACACCGACGTAGTCATTGATCTGCACACCAGTGGTGAGCAGGATGCCCCTGGTCAGTATTTGATATGCTTAGAGCAGCCCTTGGCAGCATTTCAGTCTACTCAGGGTCAGGGCCTGGCTTGGCGTAACGTCAACTCACTTAATAGACAGTGCTAACATACACCCTTCACCCTACAACGGCTTAGGATTCTTTGGAGATGCCCTTTGGAGGTGCCCTTTGGAGGTGCAAGAGTGGGTGACACACGGGTTTGAGCAGGTATGAGCTGGTGTGAGCTGGTATGAGCCTAGTGGCGCGATGCCTCCGAGGAAGCGGCCCAGTACCGCGGATCAAGAGCCGCATCCGATTGAAAGCCCGCGAAAACAAGGTTCGTCGTAGTCGTGGTGTGGTCCGCCGTAACTGTGCAGTCCGGTGAACTCCGCGCTGTATGAGCTCACATCGCTGCTGTTCATGCCAGCGCAGGTCCTCGCACCGCTCCAGGCAAAAATCGCGAGGCGCGAAGGGATGAGTGGAAGACCCAACGACGACAGGTACAGCCGGGGGCGCATACCGCACAACTGTGTAAGCTGTGTTGTAAGCTATTGTAAGCTGGCACATGCCTAGCGTGGGCTAATGCTTCGCTGCAGGTCATCAAGGTCCCGGGTGGCGCAGTGATGCTGCACTCCTACCCCCTACCCCCAGCATGGACATGGACTGGGATCCTGGGCCAGAGCCAGAGCCTGAGCCTGTCCCAGCGCCACCCACGCTCAGGCCACCTAGTGCCCGCATTATTGCCCGCCACCCACCACCACAAGCACCCACTGGGCCACCCATGCCCCTTGACAGTGAAGATCCGGTGATGCTGGAGCAGCTGCATGTGTTTTGTGAGTAATTTGATAACTCCAACTTTCTGACACCCTACAGCCAGCTGCAGCGCCGCCTTAAGCGCTCAATGCAGAACCTCCACTTCATCCTCAAGCCTGCCTTTGCTGACCCCAGCAACCAGGAGCTGCTAGCCAAGCTGCAGCAGCTGGGCAGCACCAACCTGACGGATGATCACAATACTTATTGAGGTCTGAGTGCAGTACACTTGTGCAAGCATGGGGTTCGTCTGTCAGCATGTATCAGTCAGCAGCCAGGTCCTCACTCTCAAGGGGCCCTAAGAAACCAAGATCAGCTCACTTTCTTCTTGAATGCTTGGTAGTCAGCCGCGATGAGCTGCAGCTCATTGACACGCGTGTCCCGCTCAAGGCGTATCACCCGCTCCCCTAGGGCCTCACGAGCACTGCAGGCATAAGCATGCAGTGCATGGGTGCATGGGACACATGGAGGGAGGTATGCATGTTGTTGTGCTCCTGAGCATGAGATCGTCTATGACCAGCAGTGCTGGATGGGCATGAGCTGGGCACTGTGACTGAGACTGTGCAGGGCGCAGTCCGCATCGCTCAAGCAGCGCACACAGAGGGCAGCAGGACCTTGTCAGCACAGTAGCAGGACTTGCTGAACTATGTGTTCCTCCCTCACTGCTGGCTTAGGGCTGCTTAAATACAGCCGAACCAGCATTGGGACAGGTTGACTAGGTTGACTAGCAGGGTCACTAAACAGCAGGCTGGCTGATTGCAGTCCGCCTGAGGCAGGAGAGGCAGGCGTGTGACTCAGTGCATGCTGAGGGCATCCACATCTCCTGTCTCTCACATCTCCTGAGCATGCAGCTGTCGCTCCAGCACTGCCACATTCTGTTGAAACATGTCTTGCTTGTCCTGCATACCAAATCAGCAGGTCAAGGCCAGCCAGCAGGTTCAGAACGAGCAGCAGAGCATGCAACGCAGCCATGCAGACAAGCAGGGAGCCACACAGAGAAGGCTGGGGAGAGGAGGTACATGCCCAGCATGATCCAGCACTGTGTGCAATCAGTAATGCCAGACTGCTGTGTTTGGCTGGCTGCCATAGGTTGCCCTTCACATTAGCAGGCCCTGTGGGGCAGGCAGCTGGCTAGGAACAGCGGGCAAGCAGGGCAGCAAGGGATAGAGGGCACATCCAGCAGGGCACAGCAGCAGGCAGGCGTCTTGCTTGCATGGCGCTCAGCTTAGGCTGCTGACAGCGGTTCAGGCTATGGGGCTGTAGCACCAGTGGTGATGGGAGCAGGTGGTGCAGCCCTAGCACCAGGCAGGCCTTGGGACCAGGGATAGGAGTGAGGGGAGTGAGATAGCAGAGTAAGATGTTCAGTCCTGCTGGAGTCACGCGGCATGCAGGGCCTGTTGCTGGTGGCACAGTGCAGTCTCAGCAGCCTGACCTGCAGCACCAGGATGTCACTCTTTGATGCCTTGATGTCACTCTCTGACTTGCCAGTGCGCTCAGTGAGGGAGTCGATGTCGATGCGGTCCATGGACAGCTGCACGCCATGCTCAACCAGCTTGCGGGCATTGGCCTTGATGTCCTGCCCATGGCCTGCATGTGCCAATGACAGTCAGGCAGCTGCAAAGCCGAGTGCTGCCATGACCCGTCATGACCATGGTGCCCTGGCAATGGTAGCTTGTCAATGCTTAGTGTCCCATAGCAATGGTTCCATGCACCGCAACTGCGGTTGATAGCCCATTGTTTGCCTTGCTCCTCAATGCCTCGATGTGTACAGTTGCGGCGGCAGGCCACCACGCTAGCTGATTGGCTTGATGACTCAGCCAATGTCATGTGCTGCAAGCCGCTGCAAGGCTGCTGCAAGCCCAAGTGCAAGTGGTGGGGCATGGCATGGTGGTGCTGGTGAGTGAGCAACCACGCGTCAGCACTTGCACATTGGCGATGTGAGGAGCTGATGTATAACATGCAAGCATCTTGACAGGCTGGCAGGGTGTGGGGCTGGCTGCTACCCCGTCAGGCATATGATATAGTGTTCACATTTCTGGTTGCAGGAGGCAGGGAAGACATCCAGAGCCCAGTGTGGCAGCATGGCCGTTTATAGCACAACATGCAGGTCAGGTCAGGTCAGGTCAGGTCAGGTCAGGTCAGGTCAGGTCAGGTCAGGTCAGGTCAGGTCAGGTCAGGTCAGGTCAGGTCAGGTCAGGTCAGGTCAGGTCAGGTCAGGTCAGGTCAGGTCAGGTCAGGTCAGGTCAGGTCAGGTCAGGTCAGGTCAGGTCAGGTCAGGTCAGGTCAGGTCAGGTCAGGTCAGGTCAGGTCAGGTCAGGTCAGGTCAGGTCAGGTCAGGTCAGGTCAGGTCAGGTCAGGTCAGGTCAGGTCAGGTCAGGTCAGGTCAGGTCAGGTCAGGTCAGGTCAGGTCAGGTCAGGTCAGGTCAGGTCAGGTCAGGTCAGGTCAGGTCAGGTCAGGTCAGGTCAGGTCAGGTCAGGTCAGGTCAGGTCAGGTCAGGTCAGGGCAGGGCAGCCGGCATCAGGACAGCTCCAAGCGCGCTCACGCTGCGTCAGCACATCCAGCTCCGCGATGCGTGTGCTGGCCGCTCCCTCGTTCAGCCGCACGGTGCGCTCCAGGCCGTCCATCCTATCGGAGTGCGCCTGCCGCGCGTTGGCCTGCGTGTGCGCCACCTGGGCCAGCGCGTCCAGCCGCTCTCGCGTGATCTGCACCAGCACGGGCAAGGGCCGCATCGTACTGAGACGGCACCAGCGGCGCTGCCTGCCATGCTTGTCTACCTGCCTGCTGGTCAGTTTGCCTGCTGCTGGCCTGCCAGCTCGCGCCTCCTGCCCTGCCTTGCCTGTACTTCTGTGCCTGTGCATGAGCCTGCCTAGCGCACCTGGCTGTTCACGGCGTGCTGCTCCTCCAACACCTGCGCCCGGTTCTTCAGCTGCTCCGTCTTCATGCGGCTGTCCTTGCCCACGCTGTCAATCTTGGCCAACTGCAATAGACAAATCTGCTGCTCTGGGGCCTGATAGCCGTGCAGCTCGTGTCGCTGTGTCAAAGCTTAACATGGCACATTATGTTCCACAACCAGGCTGCAAATGCAGCGAAGGCCGCAGCAGCACGCTGTTCTGGTGGTCACCTCGGCACTGCCTAGGGACGTGACCCTCATGTGTGGTGGAGCTGAGCTGGGCACTGCGGACAGCATCACTGCAGTGCTTCATGTCGTCGCCGTCAGGCACAGGCTGGCTGGTCTACGTGAGCATGCACTCATCTGCTTCTGGCAGAAGATAACAAGAATCTGTTTGGCCTGGCATCCATAGAGCCAGGTACTGCCCATTGACTGAACCCACACCCTGGCTGGGTACTAGATGCATGAGCCAAGCACATGAATCCCTGAATAGGAGGCACAACAGCTGTGCCCTAGGCTGCAAGGTACCAGCTCCACATGTTACTTGCTTGAGACCGCATCCTACCAGATCTTCCTTCCAAGTGGGCAGCACAGCCACCAGCGCCTCCAGCTTGCTCATGCGCTCCTCCAAGGCTGAGGTTCGACGTGCCTCTGCAGCTTGCACGGCTTCATGAGCCACCAGAGTTTGTGAAACTGTGGCATTGATCTCCTTGATGTTTTTTATGATGCCATCAGATTTTTGGTCTAAACGCGTCAACTCCGGCTTGTAAACCTGCAGGTGCAGATGCTGCTGCCAGCATCTTGCTACCAGCTGTGCTCTCTAGACATGGCAGTGTTGCTCTACCTTGATTGTGTCCAAGGCAAGCGTGCAGAAGTCCTGCGAAGGTAGGGGCAGACATGAGGCTAGGGCATGTCACGGATATCATTTGGGACATGTCAGCTGCTCACACCTGCAGCTGGTCTGTGACGTGGGGAGTGATAGCTGCCAAGCGTGCGAGGTCGCTGCTGTTCGTTGCTTGTTCTTCCATCTTCTCTCCTCCCTATCAATTCCCGCGCGCATCACTTCTAGATTGCAGGCACATTCCCTTTAACCAGGAAACATCGCACAAGCCTAAACCCAAAACTGCAAATTCACATCGCGATAACCACTCCCAGCCAGGTGTCAGCATGACGGCTGTCTTGCAGGTATTGAAGTGATACGGCAATTCATTCAGCGACAAAACGAGTGATGTAAGAAGTTTGGTCCTAAGAGTGTGTAGCTCCGTTCATCACGCTGTCAGCTAACGATGGCAACTCTGCTCTTCTCTCGTTGCCATGCGATCAGCAGCTTGTGGCACTTATGCAGCAGCCTGCGACACTTGCAACATTGTTTGCGCCTTTCCCTTTGCGCCCCGAGCCTGTCTTGTCAGCCTCCGTTTCTGAGGAATACACACGGCTTACAGACTTTAGTACACCCCAGCACACAGTTAGCAGCTTCAAGAGGACTAGCTAGCACTATTCCAAAGGAGGTGCAGCAGGCAGTCCCCACAAAGAGGGAGAACAAAAAGAAAAAGATGGAAGAGAAGGAGGAGGGGGAAGTGGAAGGGGTCAATGCGGGCCACAGCGAGTCTGCACCTTTGCCACTTCCTGAAGTCAGATATCAACGCTTTTTGAGAGTCAAGGAAAGGAACGCCCTGCTAAGAGAAGCCCATATACTAGCACAAAAAAAGGAATTGTTTTACATGCGGGTAAGAGGCCAGTGTGTCCAAGTCCGAGCCACATGTGTGGGCAGCCCTTACAATGCTGCTGTGAAGAACCCTCCTTTCAGACTGCTGCTGGTCACTGCTGCGCTCCTGTACTGCTGCAGATTGAGAAAGATGGCATAACCCAGACGGTCATCTCCAGTGCTATGGATGTCCTAATGAAGCACTCGTACGTGAGTGTGGCAGTGCCCAAGCTTGCAAGGGGAACCTGGCTGGACTAGACGGTGTGCTCCCTCCTTGTGATGGTATGCACAAGATGTAGCCCACCATTGTTTGCAGCTTCGAGTCCGGCTGGCTGACGATTGTGGGCTGAAGCGACATGTATGTGTCCTCAAGTTGGAGGCGCTGCTAGATGCATTGTGTGTGCAGCAGGTAGGTAGCAGCGGGGCCGGGCAGGTTGTGTGCCACTGGCGCAGCACAGCCGCTTGCGCTACACACCTGCATGCTGGCTGCTTACTTAATCTTACTTATGTGCGCCAGCTGCTCCAGGTTGGGCAGTGTTGATACTCCCTGCCGTTGCTACCGGCCACTGCTCCCTGCCTTATCTGATTTCTCATGGCGTGCATGCATGTATGTGTACTAATCGTACCTACCTACACTCTTGCCTGCCAAGTCTGCCTGTTTACCTACCTGCCTGTCCGGCTGGCTATTGCACATGCCTCACAGGTGGGGAAGAGCATCACTCTTTACCGGCAGCCTGGCCTGCCACGGCCCTCCAACTGCCCTTCCTGTGTGGTACTGGGCAGCCAGGCGACATTAACCAAAATGGCCAAGGTAGCTAAGGTTAAGCGGATGGCGGCGAAGAAGCCACCAGGAACGGACGAGGTGCACAGGGACAGGCCGCCTGAGCTCCAGGTACTAGCGTAGGCCCGCATGGCCAGTGATTAGGCACCGTGGTAGGCTCGGCGGATTATCAAGTGAAAGATTGTGAGAAGTAGGGAGCGCTGGCATGGGGCACATGATGACGGTTAATATCGTCAGCGTGACATGGTTGCTGCTGTTTGTTGCTTGTTCTTCCATCTTCTCTCCTCCCTACCAATGCCCACGCGCATCACTTCTAGATTGCAGGCACATTTCCTTTATCCAGGGAACATCGCACAAGCCTTAACCCAAAACTGCAAATTCACATCGCGATATCTACACCCAGCCAGATGTCAGCATTACGGCTATCAAGCAGGTATTCAAGTGATACGGGTATTCATTTAGCGACAAAGCGAGTGAGGTAGGAATTTAGCATACGGTTAGCAGCTCCGCTCATCACGCTGTCACGCTGACGATGGCAACTCTGCACTTCTCTCGGTGCCATGCGAGCAGCAGCTCATGGCACTTGGGCGGCAGCCGGCGACACTCGCAACATTCTTTGCGCCTTTCCCTTTGCGCCCCGAGCCTGTCTTGTCAGCCTCCGTTTCTGAGGAATACACACGGCTTACAGACTTTAGTACACCCCAGCACACGGTTAGCAGCTGCGAGAGGACCACCTAGAACTATTCCAAAGGAGGTACAGCAGGCAGTTCCCAAAGAGAAGGAGAACGAAAAGGAGAAGAGGGAAGAGAAGGAGGAGGGGGAAGAGGAAGGGGTCAATGCGGGCCACAGCGAGTCTGCACCTTTGCCACTTCCTGAAGTCAGATATCAACGCTTTTTGGGAGTCAAGGAGAGAAAGCCCCTGCAAAGAGAAGCCAATGAAATTGCGAAAAACAAGGAACTGATCAACATGCGGGTAAGAGACCCGTGTGTCAAATCCGCGCCAGGTGTTTGGTCAGCCATCACAATGCTGCTGTGAGGGGTCCTCCTTATAGGCTGCTGCTAGTCACTGCTTCGCTCCTGTACTGCTGCAGATTGGAAAACATGGCCTAACCCAGACAGTCATCTCCAGTGCCATGGATGTCCTAATGAAGCACCCTTACGTGAGTGTGGCAGTGCCCAAGCTTGCAAGGGGAACCTGGCTGGACTAGACAGTGTGTTCCCTTATTGCTATGGTATGCACAGGATGTAGCCCACCATTGTTTGCAGCTTCGAGTCCGCCTGGCTGACGATTGTGGGCTGGAGCGGCGTGAGGGTGTCCTCAAGTTGGAGGCGCTGCTAGATGCAGTGTGTGTGCAGCAGGTAGGTAGCAGCGGGGCCGGGCAGGTTGTGTGCCACTGGCGCAGCACAGCCGCTTGCGCCTCACACCTGCATGCTGGCTGCTTACTTAATCTTACTTATGTGCGCCAGCTGCTTTAAGTTGGGCAGTGTTCATACTCTCTGCCGTTGCTACCGGCCACTGCCCCCTGCCTTTCCCTGTTTCTCATGGCGTGCATGCATGTATGTGTACTAATCATACCTACCTACCCTCCTACCTGCCAAGTCTGCCTGCTCACCTACCTGCCTGGCTGGCTGGCTTCTGCACATGCCTTGCAGGTGGGGCACACCATCACTCTTTACAGACAGCCTGGCCTGCCACGGCCCTCCAACTGCCCTTCCTGTGTGGTACTGGGCAGCCAGGCAAAAGTAACCAAAGCGGCCAAGCTTGCTGAGGCTAAGGCTAAGCGGATGGCGGCGAAGAAGCCACCAGGAACGGACGAGGTGCATAGGGACAGGCCGCCTGAGCTCCAGGTACTAGCGTAGGCCCGCATGGCCAGTGATTAGGCACCGTGACAGGCTGAGTGCCTTATTTAGTGAAAGATTGTGAGAAGTAGGGGGTGGTGGCACGGGGCATATGATGACGTTTTCACGGTCCTCCCTGGCCCCTCAGCTGCAATTACCGCAAAGCGCTGCCCTCCACATGGTGTGACTGACGCCGATTGAGGCACATGGAAGGGATGGTTGTCGCAAAGTGCAGCAGTGATTAATTGCCGGTGCTGTAGTCCGCAGGTAGCTCACCAAGCGGCAGGTGCAGCATGGCCAGTGGTCCGGCGAAGGCCATGGCCGCAGGTAAAGTATAAGTCGAGGAAGAGCACATGGGCAGACTGTTGTGGACTCATCTTGGCGTCTGGATCCGGACACATCTGGCATCCAGGACCTCCCTTGTCACCTTGGCGTGCAACACGTATCAACGCAAAGGCAAAGCCATGTCCCTTCTCTAGGGGTAGCATTCCGCCTGTGTGGGCCTGCCTCCCACGTACATGGCATGGGCGCTTTCCACACGCGCATGATCCCTGAGACGGGGCTAATGTCAGGGATTGGTATGGCAAGCATACACTAATGGAAGCTGGCAACAGCTCATAAGATATACTACTGTACCATATACTGCTGTTGCTGCTGGGCTGCTGGGCTCATTGCCGCAGTCGCTTGTAGCCAGGGCCAGGATACTCCCTGCCCGTGGCGGGCAGCCCAGTCTGTCTATCTGCAAGGGAGGTGCAGCGGGGGAGGTGCAGCTGGGGAGGTGCACTGGGGAGGTGCAGCGGGCAGGACCGTTATTGGTGCTGCTGGTCGTGGGCAAGGGGCAGGAGCGGTGGTCAGGGGCACATCTTGCCGCTTGAATGCCATAACAACCTGGGTGCTGCTCCGCACACAGCCGACTTGCTATGGCCCAGAGCCTGCGTGTGTGTGCCCTGTATGGAGCTGGAGGCCCACCAGAGCGCACTTGGGCCAATGCAAGCATCTTTGGTGCTGGCCTGTGGGTAGTGGAAACCAGCTGGCATCAGCATGAGTGGCCGGGGTGCTCATCCGGTGCTGAGGCCCAGACAGGCTCAGTGGTAAGCACTACTGTAAATCCTGTGAACTGCGAACTCTGCTAATTTCCACAATAGTGCTGGTGAAAGAGCGCAGCACCAGCCATTTCTGCCCAGCCAGCCTTGTAGCTGGGTACTTTCCACTGCTTGCTATGCGCAGCTTGGAGCCAGGGCCTTGATAGGCCAGTGGGTCGGGCCAAATATAGGGGCCTGGTTTGTGTGTGCCCCAATGTGCCCCCATGCCATGTCTAATAGCGCCCCTGCAACCAGGCAGGCACACATCCAGCAGCTACAGAGCCTGGTCCCAGCACTATCCCTCCAACCATGCCCACCAAGCACACCAAGGCTGAGCAGCCTGCCCATGCAGGCGGGTTAGGGCATACGGCGAGGCTGCTTATCACTGCAGTGGCCTCTGCTGATCACAAGTTAACGCCACATATCAGTTCAAGCTGGAGATGGCGGAACGACGGCAATGGCATGAATGGTGAGTGTGGTTGGGATTTTTTGTGATAAACATCAAACACGATGTATGAATTCAAAACCCCACCTGTCTGTCGCAACAGCCGCGATCAATCACCCATCTGAACCAACGTCGGGTGCGTTTGGGTTCGAATGGCGGCACTGCTTCGGTCGATGCCTGCCGTTCAGGTCGCCCGCCTCATCGCCGTGGGGCTGTTATTCTGCAGCTGCGCATCCCAGCCTTCGCCCAGAGACTGGTAGGAGGTGTACTCTGCTTGCTTTTGGATGGCCATGGTCCAACATGGCCCACACCTTTTCAGGTTGTTGCCAGATTGCGACAACAAAGACCAGGCAAAGCAAACCTTTGACCGTATGCTTCAATATGCCAACCCCAACACGGTGGGTGCAACATTGACACCCCATAGGTGTGTTACAATCGTGGCAGACCCCACAAGCCAGCATGCTCCAATGTAACGTCACTGGGCTTGTGGGATTCACCCCCTTCACTTCTGCCTGACCCCCTGGCGAGTGACTAGCCAGTTACGCACGACATCATTAGCCAGTTACACATGACCCACGCTCCTGCAGTGCAGCAGCTTGACAGGTGTTCAACCTTGATTGCTTGCAGATTGACCCTACCATTCGACTCTGGTTTGCCGATTTCAAGCGGTACTTTAGCAAAGAGTACTACAGCAGCGATGCTGAACAAGCAGCACTGCTGAACTTTGCCCAAACCATGGAAAAAGTGCGGGCTACAAACACGAACACCTCCATACCTTACTGGCTGGCAGGCAACCAGTGAGTGACTCACTCCTGGGCCTGGAGCCAAACCCATGCCGTGGTATAAATGGATGGAGTCCCCGGTACCCTCTGCATCATTATACTCCATGCTGCTATTTAATGATGAGGACATAACTGGCCTTGCAATGAATGGCCTTGCGATGCACTTTTCATCGTTGCTGTGG
This sequence comes from Haematococcus lacustris, assembly GCA_030144725.1. NCBI lineage: Eukaryota > Viridiplantae > Chlorophyta > Chlorophyceae > Chlamydomonadales > Haematococcaceae > Haematococcus > Haematococcus lacustris. Next base: position 10,247,634 of record JASKMD010000017.1, read on the forward strand.
CTCTGGTGCAGGTATGCTGACCTGGACTTCCTGTCCTTCAAGGCCCTCATACTTATGCGGACACCGACCCCGCAGCCCACCGGCCGCAAGCTGCAGTCCGGCGTCAGGGATGCGGGTCTGCACACAAGACGCCAGCTGCAGCAGGCTTTGCCGGCAGAGGTCAACTGGCTTGCACAGGGCAAGGTCAGCGCGGTGAAAAACCAAGGGGGGTGAGTTGCCTGACCCCACAAGTCATCATAGCTGCATTGCAGTGTCCAAAGGACCGGTGACTGAGTCGCTCTGCTATGCAACCCGCAGTTGCGGCTCCTGCTGGGCCTTTGCGGCTGTGGCTGCTCTTGAGAGTGCGTACCTGATCGCCCGGCCAGGCACGACAGCAGCCGGCCCCCCGCCCCTGCACCTATCAGAGCAGCAGATCGTCAGCTGCGTGAATGCAGCTGCAGGATACTCCAGCCAGGTAACAGCCAGCAGCTGGTGGTGGGGTGCAAGCCGCTGGGCATGTCAGCTTGCAGCTGGCTCAGGTCTGCAACTAGACTGGCAGCATGGGGTAGGCATGACAGGTGCTTGGACAAAAGCAGCCAACTGGCCGACATGGTTTAGTGCGTTTGCATTAAGCAGATCATGGGGCTAGGCGGTGTGTGGCTGATGTGCTACCCCGCTCATTCCCAGGCTGGCTGCCAAGCCATGAGCCAGCAGAACAGACTCGCCCCTAGTTTCACAAGCCTACCACACCTGTGCTTCAGGCAAGCCAGTCTGACTGCCAAGCTGGGTAGGGCTGCTGGAGACGTTCACTGCCACTGTCACTGCTCCTGAGCCGCGCTTAGCTCATGGTTGCACCCCTGTGGCAGCAGACAGACGTGACAGCTTGTGTGACAGACAGGCAGGCTGTGGGGCATGCAGTGCAGAGCCTGGCTGGGGCCTGTCCCTAGGCTCTGGGCTCAGAGCCCTAGGCCTAAGGCACTGGGCATCAGGCTCAGGGCTTAGGGCTCAGGGCTCGGGGTCTAAGCCTGCTCCTGCTCCACTCCAGGCTTGCCTCAGCTAAGGATTGCTGCACTCAGGCCCACTCAGCCACCTGCTGTGCTGCAGGGCTGCAACGGAGGCAGCAGCAGCGACGTGTTCAATTACGCAGCCCGCCAAAACGTAACCCTGGACAGTGTATACCCCTACTCTGCGGGCTTCAGTGGCAGCTCAGGTTGAGCTCGGCAGGACACACCACTGCCGTCCTCCTTACTGGCTCCGCTCTACACAGCCACCAACCCACCACACCACCTCATGCTGTCAAGCAACAGCCTCCACCCCCTTCAACAATCATGCGATAACTACTCTGCGGGCTGAAGAAACGCACGGGCATCACGCCCAAACCCCACACCATGCTACACAATCTTAACTCCCAGCCACCCCACCCTACCATCACCCAACCACCACCACCACCACCACCACCACCACACCACCCGTCACACCATCACCGTAGTGTACTGCCTAGGTTTGGCTATGGCCACCCCACCCCACCCCACCACAGCAGCATGTTCAAGGACCGATAGCAGCCTATCATTACTAAGTACGGCTGCCATCTTCAGGCCAGGCTGAGAGCTTGATAGGTGATGCCGTATAGGTGTTGCCGTACAACTACACCTTCACTACTGTTCCCACATTCTCCTGCTCCTTCTCACACAGCTTCTTTTGCTGCAGGGGCTCCTGTAGGCTGCTGCAGGGGCTGGACCACTGTCGCCCTCCCACTGCGCACCTCACTGCCCCCCCTGTTTACCCTGTGCCAGCGCAGGCGTGTGCAGCCGCTCCATACTCAGCAACACGCAGGCAGGCCAAGTGGTGCAGCTGGCCTCCGGGGGCCTGGCCACCCAGCCCAACAGCGAGGTGGCGCTGCAGCAAGCTGTGGCCCGCCAGCCCACTGTCGTATACTTTGAGGTTCGTGGGGGCTGGGTCTGCCAGGCTGCGTCACATCATGCCAGGGCTAGTCATGGCCAGGGTGCGGGTCAATGTGCTGCGGGGTCTCGCACATTGCATGGTGACACACACCGGTGGCCCACATCGCTTGATACCTCGCTTCCATTGCGGGCTACAGTTCCTGAAGTTCTTGAAGGTCCCTGAGCATGGACCCCCCTAGATGTCCGCCCCCTTGTTCCGCCATGTTCTGCCACAGCCAGTGCAGAGTTGCATGGCGGCAAGCAGCAGCCTGTATTTGAGCACCAGGGCGGTCATCTTAAGCACAGCATCACCACCACCACCACCACCATCACCACCATCGTCCCATGGCAGTCTGCTTAGGCTCCTCCGTCAGCACCGTGTTATAGCTACGTCAGCACCGCGTCAGCCCGCAAAGGCGAAATCAGGTCCCCTCATTAGGGGTGGTGTTCTGTCTGTGTGACCTTGTGTTCACATGCACATGGCATGGGCGCCTTCCACCTACACTATTGCCTGACCCCTGTGACAAGGCTACAGCCTAGCTTTGGCATGACGAACATGCACTAAGTATAAGCTGATACCAGCTCAACAAAGGGGGACACACACTGCTGCGCCACAGGCTGCTGCTGCTGCTACTGGGCCTTGGGTGGCCGGTCATGCAGCCGCTTGTAGCCCAGTTCAGGGGACTCCTTGCCCTTGGCTTGCAGAGCTGGCCATGTGCCATGTGCCGCACCATCCAGGCTGTGTGTGAGGTGTGTTGTAACACGCAGGTGGACGACCAGTTCATGAGCTATCGCGGAGGCGTGTATCGTCCCCGCACCTGCACCAACCGCCTGAACCACGCAATGGTGAGCCCAGCGGCGCCAGCAGGGCTGCAGGTCCACACCAGGCCACACATCACACTGTACCGCTGTGCCGCTACAACTGTACTGCTGTACTGCACACCTCACGCACCTGGCCACACACCACTGCGCCTGCCATCACCACTGTCATCACCACTAATGCCATTGCATGTCTTCACATGACTCATTGTACATGGCTGAAATCTCGTACAACCAGCAGCAGCAGCAGCAGCAGCTGATGGCCAGCCTACCAGGAGTTGCTCTCTGGCCCAGTTGCAGCTGCCCCCACCCGCCCTGCCGCCTGGCCCGGCCTGAGCTGGCCAGGTGGTGGAGGGCTACTCCACTGCAGGCCGCTACTGGCTCCTGCGCAACAGCTGGGGGGCATTCTGGGGGGAGGGCGGCTACGCACGCGTGCAGATGACAGGTGAGGGGGGAAGGGCCCACAGGGGGTGGGACCACAGGGGCTGGGGGGCTGTTGAGGGTTAGGGATAGGGATACGGATAGGGTTAGGGAGGGTCGAGGGTAGAAGGGCAGCGGGTAGAAGGGCAGCGGCAGCAACAGGGGGAGGCAGTTGCTGGGATGCTGCGGTCAGTTGGGCAGCTGCCCCTCACCGTCTGCCCTGCCCGCTTGCCCACCTCTACGCCCCTTGCCCTCACTGCTTATCTGCGCCGCTTCATACTGCAAGCAGTCAGCAGCTAGCCCTGTGCTGGGTCAGTGGCTTGATGGTGGCAATGCTGCTGCCTGCATGGTAGTGAGGAGCGCTATCAGCAAGCAGGGACGAGTGTGTGCAAGCGCCTGCTGACAGCTGTTTTGCCCCTAACCCGTCACTTCAAACCCCTCAGTCAGTCAGTGACACAGTCAGTACCCTCCGTCAGTGACACGGCTGTGCATGGCCCACCTGCTGCCAGGCACTGCCAGTGGGCCGTGTGGCATGTACCTGGTGGGCGGCATGCTGCCCGGACTCGACTTCTCACGCTCTCTGGACAACACAGGGGGCAGCAGGCCCCCCCCACCCCCACCCCCACCCCCACCAGCTACTGCCAAGTGGCCCCCACCCGCAAAGCGACCGCCTTCCCCCCTGGTGCTGTCCCCGCCCCTCTCCCCCCCTCCACCCCCTGCCCTCCCCCCCCTGGCACCACCACCACCTCCCAGTTCCCCCCCACCCCCCCCCTCCCCCTCCACCCTCCCCTCCTCCAGCCCCGGCACCTACCATTCCCCCTCCTCCACGTCAGCCCCCACCCCCTAAAACTGCCCGCAGTCCACCCCCAGCCCCCAGGAAGAGGCCGCCTCCACCTCCTCCCCCACCCCCCATGGATGCAGCCGGCGCTTGGCCCCCCCCCCCCCATCCAGCTGAGTCTGGACCCACCGCCCCCCCCTCCACCGCCCCCTTCTCCCCCCCGGCGCTTCCGACTCCCCCCTGCCCCCCCACCCTTCCCCACCCCAGCCACCCTGACATGACTGTGGCCTCAGGACGTGCCTGGCAGCAGGGCCTAGGGCAGCAGGGGCAGGCTGACACGGGGGGCTGAGGGCGGCTGTGGCCTGCCCCGCTGGCCTGGCCGTGACGCTGTGCCTCCACAACACGAGCCAGGGCTCGCTTAAGCTGAACACGCAGGCAGGGCGTTGCGGACCAGGCCCTCGGTCTGTGTGCCATGCTGGCCTGATTGCTTGGCGCAGCGCTGCGCAGACCAGCTGGCAGCAGACCTTCCTGAGGTCAACATGGTGGGGCCAACCGCCTGGCCTCGTGGCAGCGAGCGTGCTGCTATGGCAAAGGATGGAGCCTGTCTGGAGGGGGTGGGATCCATGCTGCTCCAGTAGTCGGGTAGAGGATGTGCAGGATGGCACACATGATAGGAGAGATGGTAGGAGGGGTTAGGTGCAGAGGGGCAGGGGCGTGCTCTATGCGGATATGTGGGGGCGCAGGGTCGCAGGATGAGGAAAGCAACAGGCACTTGAACTCAACTCTATTGCTCTTAAACATAACTGCATGCCATGTTTGGCAACTAATTCCCAGGTTTGTCAATTTATTCTCGAACGGTGCATGTATGGTCATCATATGATGCTAGGCAATCGTCTTATAGCTACGTCAGCACCGCATCAGCCCGCAAAGGCGGAATCAGGTCCCCTCATTAGGGGTGGTGTTTCGTCCGTGTGGAGTTATGTTTCCATGCACTTGGCATGGGCGCCTTCCACCTACACTATTGCCTGACCGCGAGGGCTATATAGCCTAGAGTTGGCATGACAAACATGCACTGATGTAAGCTGATACTAGCCTATAGGGGGACACACACTACTGCGCCACAGGCTGCTGCTGCTGCTGGGCCTTGGGTGGCCGGTCTTGCGACCGCTTGTAGCCCAGCTCAGGGTATTCCAACACTCTTCCTTACGCAAGAACCGCCCTGCAGGGTGTTTGCCTGTGGGTAGTTTCCCCCCACTGTAATCTCCCTCCATTGGAACACAACTGCAATCCCCCAGGATGTGCCCCTAAGACCAACGCAAAGTTCCTTGTCAAATGCTGCCTCATTGTGGGATAAGCCATCAGTGCCCCGCCTGAACTACACTGCCATGTGCAACAGCTGCCCTGTGCCTTGGGCAGCAAGCCGTTCACCAGCTTGACACCTTGCTGGTCCTCTTCACCAGGCAGGCAGGGCAGGCAGGTAGGCCACAGGCAGGAAGGTAGGCTCACCCCTACACAGCTGCCATTCAGCTGCCAGGTCAGCTGACAATGCACTGGCACCCAACATCAACTGGTGGCGAGGCTGCATCTTGACCACCGCCTGCCTGGCCATGCCTGCAGTTATGGGTAGGGTGCATGGGTGATTGTGCATGGAGGGCTGCTGTCGGGGTCTGCAGGCAGGCCATGTAATGCAAGGTTCAACAGGCATGCCAGCCTCATGTCACCATGCGCTTGTCAGTGTTGCTGCAACACACAGCCACCTGTATTGATGAGCTGTGTGCCCCAGACTTTCCTGGGGCCCTCAGCTGGGCAGAGACTCACCGCCGTTGGTACAGAGCAACGGCCCGCCCAACCTGGTCTTGCCGTATCTGTCCATTGCTGTCTACATCACACTGCTCCGTAAACAACAGGATGTGTAGCTTGAAAGCCTTGCCAAACCGTGCAGCAGTTGCTGCCTACTAGACCTTTCTGACCTGCATCATGATCTGCCATACTTCCATCTGGTCAGGAGGTTTACCTGTGAGCCAAGCATGAAAGCATGTGACTTTGGCATCTGAGTGATTAATGCTGGCCCCATATACAAGCAGGAGACGGGGCAGTGCATGGAGCACGTATGGGCAGTTTTGGGCCCACCGTGATTCAGTTTTTCCAGGATTAGAGCTAGCTGCTGCCTGTCCACAAGATTTGTTGCAGGTGGCTCAGTGCAATGCGGACTTATGCTCTGGCGTAAACGGTGCGGATTGGGATTGCTGGCATGCTTGTTCTGGTGACGCTGCTTTACGCGACCGTAGGCTCCAAGCAGGCCGCCCTCGGCGCCAGCATAAGGCACGGCCATCCTAAGAGCACACGCGTGGCGCACATGTGACATGTCGGTGGTCATGCTCACATACATACATACTACAACACACTGCATTTGAAACTGTTGCTACTACCACCTACCACATACCGGGTTTGATGCAGCATTAGCGATAGAGATAGTTACCTGTTGACATGGTTGATTTTACTCATCATTATCATTGGGCCCATGCGCGTCAGGCGAAAATGCGCGCACGACATGTACATCCAGCTCGCTACGAAAAGCGATATATTAGCTGTGATGTGAGCCCGGTGCGCACTCCTGTAAAGAAACATGTGAAAAAGAGGAAAAACAGGAAAACAGGAAAAAACTGGAAAACCAGTACATCGAAGGCATTTAGCGCCACAGTTAGCGAAGCGAGTTAGGAAAATGCATCGAAACAGACAGCGTAGACGTAATCGTAATGCCTCGGACAGTTAGGTCGACCGTCAGGCCGACACGCCGCCAGACATGCAGGCCAACGGCGCAGCGCACTGGGCCAACAACCACAATAACACATGGCACGCAAAGAAGGTCAAACGACACACCTTGATGAGGGGTGTGGCCGCTGCGGGGTTAGAGGAGGGCGCGGTCGTGCCGTCCGAAGTGGTGGAGGCGCGGCTCGTCACGCAAATCGAGGCTTGGGTGGAGGCCTGCAGCAAGAGGGCGCTGCTCGCCAGCTTGCTGCTGGGCCTCATGGTGCGCGACTCCTTCACACGCGTCACTGTACTTGCGGATGGCCTGTACGAGCTCTTAGAGGAAATCCCTGCTGAAGACGCGGACATCCCGGACTTCGCGGAGCGTAACCTGTTCCTGCAGCTCGGCCGCGGTCTGCCCCCTCCCGGGATCCACTCTCAGCCTAGCGCTGTTGTGGAGGATGTCTTGATCGCGTACCCGGACCTCCACGCCGAGCTCGACGCAATACCTCGCTATCCGCACGACTGCAACACCGTCGACGACGTGGGCCAGAAGCTGGAGACTAGCTTTGCCAACAGCCTCACCGAGCTGTTCAAGCGCAGAGTTGGGCAAGCGGTGGCTCTGGCTGGAGCCAGGGTCATCGCTGGCTCACACGAGCACCAGCGCCGCTTTGGGCTGCCCCTGGATGGCAGTCCAGCCTGGACTGAGCGTCAGCGCAGCTGGGTGGTGCGGAGTGTGAGGGGGAAGGAGGTGACCTGGCTAGAGGGTCAGGGTGGGGTGGTGCCTACTGAGGCCATGCGGTATGAGGTGGCCAGGCAGCGGAGGTTGCTGGGGGTGGGTCAGGGGGTGGTGGTGAACAAAGCCTGGCGGCAGATGAGGGTCAACCGGGGCAGCCTGCTGCGTCATGCAGTGGACACCAGCAGGCAGCTGGAGGCTGCCCACGTCAGCTGGCAGCTGGACTGGGCAGACTGGCAGGCACTTGGGGGGCAGCCCAACTCCAGGCCCTACCGCCCCCCCTCCCCCTTTGCTATCACACCCAGCTGCAGCTGCAAGGCGCACCACATCAAGCTGGACACCCGGGCCATCTATGGCCTGATGCGGGCCGCTGGCATGCTGCCAGCGGACATCACCTCTTTGACCAGGTTCAGGAATGGTGTGGCCGGGCCCAGGGACAGTGAGGTGAGGGAGCCTTGGCATGTTGCTTGAGGCATGTTGCTTGAGGCATGTTGCTGGTGGCCTGTTGCTTGAGGCATATTGCTGGTGGCATGTTGCTTGAGGCATTTGACTGAACATTGATGCTTGAACATTGACTGACGGTGTTTGGGTGGCTCCAAGTGTGCTGAGTCGACTGAGTCGGCTGTGTTGGGTTGCAGGTGGCCAACCGGTGGCTCGCCTTCCTTCCATCCAGCATCCCGCCAGCCATCCAGCCATCCATCTGGCCAAACGACGGGCAGACCTTCGCGCAGGTGGTCCACACGGACGGAGTGACGGTCAGCTTGCTGTTCACGCGCCCCAAGCCAGCAGGGCCGCCCGCAGAGCTGCCTCGCATGGGCAAGCAGGAGGGCGCTGTCAACCCGCTGGCGCACCTGAACGCAGACTGGCTGGGCTGCGACCCGGGCAAAACCAACATGGCGACAGTGGCGCACGAGGAGCGGTACCCCTCGGGCACTGTGGAGTCCGTGTGGCAGCGCAGCCTCACTGCGGCGCACTACTACCGGCAGAGCGGCATCACGCAGCACGCCAAGGTGTCCAAGGCGTGGATTGCCGGCATCCAGCACGAACACGCTGTGCTGTCGCAAGTCACCAACTACACCGCCTCGCTGCAGCGGTACCGGGAGTACGTCGCAATGACGCTGGTGACCTGGCCCGCCATGTGGGCCGAGCTGTCAAAGCCGCGCTGGGCCAACGCCAGGTTCCGGCTGCACCAACACAAGCAGAGCACGGTGGCCAAGTTCTGGGTTGAGGTGAGTAGGCCGTACCCAGCCAGTGTGTGTGCTAGTGTGTGTGCTCACAATGCTTGTCTTTGCCATGGAAGGACCTGAGCTCACAATGTGTCTCTCCTAGTGTGCCTTGGCTGACCTGACCTGACCTGACCTGACCTGACCTGACCTGACCTGACCTGACCTGACCTGACCTGACCTGACCTGACCTGACCTGACCTGACCTGACCTGACCTGACCTGACCTGACCTGACCTGACCTGACCTGACCTGACCTGACCTGACCTGACCTGACCTGACCTGACCTGACCTGACCTGACCTGACCTGACCTGACCTGACCTGACCTGACCTGACCTGACCTGACCTGACCTGACCTGACCTGACCTGACCTGACCTGACCTGACCTGACCTGACCTGACCTGACCTGACCTGACCTGACCTGACCTGACCTGACCTGACCTGACCTGACCTGACCTGACCTGACCTGACCTGACCTGACCTGACCTGACCTGACCTGACCTGACCTGACCTGACCTGACCTGACCTGACCTGACCTGACCTGACCTGACCTGACCTGACCTGACCTGACCTGACCTGACCTGACCTGACCTGACCTGACCTGACCTGACCTGACCTGACCTGACCTGACCTGACCTGACCTGACCTGACCTGACCTGACCTGACCTGACCTGACCTGACCTGACCTGACCTGACCTGACCTGACCTGACCTGACCTGACCTGACCTGACCTGACCTGACCTGACCTGACCTGACCTGACCTGACCTGACCTGACCTGACCTGACCTGACCTGACCTGACCTGACCTGACCTGACCTGACCTGACCTGACCTGACCTGACCTGACCTGACCTGACCTGACCTGACCTGACCTGACCTGACCTGACCTGACCTGACCTGACCTGACCTGACCTGACCTGACCTGACCTGACCTGACCTGACCTGACCTGACCTGACCTGACCTGACCTGACCTGACCTGACCTGACCTGACCTGACCTGACCTGACCTGACCTGACCTGACCTGACCTGACCTGACCTGACCTGACCTGACCTGACCTGACCTGACCTGACCTGACCTGACCTGACCTGACCTGACCTGACCTGACCTGACCTGACCTGACCTGACCTGACCTGACCTGACCTGACCTGACCTGACCTGACCTGACCTGACCTGACCTGACCTGACCTGACCTGACCTGACCTGACCTGACCTGACCTGACCTGACCTGACCTGACCTGACCTGACCTGACCTGACCTGACCTGACCTGACCTGACCTGACCTGACCTGACCTGACCTGACCTGACCTGACCTGACCTGACCTGACCTGACCTGACCTGACCTGACCTGACCTGACCTGACCTGACCTGACCTGACCTGACCTGACTGCAGACTGTGAGGGGTGCCATGGTACGCTGCAACTCGGCTAAACATGACCTGACTTGGCAATCTTACAAATGTGCATTGTGCATCTATGTTGCCTTGCAGGTGGCTGCGCCCGGTGCGCAGCATGGCGACGCGGTCCCGCATCCGGGGCCTGATGTGCTCAACAAGCAACGGCATCAGGTTCTACGACCGAGACGTGTCAGCCGCGCTGAACATCCGCCGCATTGCAGCCGGGCCGGGCCGCCCCCGCGAGCTCAGCAGCTGGGTGGGCCGCCCAGCTATGCCTAACCCAGGCAGGCCAGGCCAGGAGTGGGTGTGCGTGCGCGACAGAGGCCTGTTGCGGAAGTGGCAGCGGCGGCATCAGCGGCAGCGATGGTGACATGTGTATCATGCCATGAGCCAAACAAACAAACAATACGATTGCCCCTTACAAAGGGGATGTGTGTGCGATAGAGTGTGCATAGGGTAGGATAGGGCTCTATCGACTCCTGGGGTTAGGGACCCAGGTTAGGGACACACACCGGTCCCTCCTGTGGAGAAGTGTAGGGGCTCCACAGGATGATAGGGATACAGGACGGCCTGAACGGGCTCCCAGCGTAGAAAGACGTCGTGTAGGGTAAGGCGGGAATAGGTGCAGGGCATGAAATGAACAGGGACCCCATGCATTTCCAGTGGATACTCTTACACCCGTCTGAGGAGCCTAGTGAGGGTTTGATGCAGCATTAGCGATAGAGATAGTTACCTGTTGACATGGTTGATTTTACTCATCATTATCATTGGGCCCATGCGCGTCAGGCGAAAATGCGCGCACGACATGTACATCCAGCTCGCTACGAAAAGCGATATTTTAGCTGTGATGTGAAGCCGGTGCGCACTCCTTCCTGTAAAAAAACATGTAAAAAAACCGCTCAGATGCAAAAACATGACCCGCACTCGCAGTCTCATGCTACAAGCTGGGCTACTGGAGCGCTCCATAGTCATCAGTGGAGGCTGGCGCATTCATGACATTTGCAGCATTTCAGCATGTCGACGCTCGAAAACAGCAAGCTGTATCAGTTGCAGGAGCGCACTCAGGCTCTCGTAGACCTCTCGCGCACTCGGCTGAATGGCGCGACACCCCATCAAGTGCGAGCACCAGTCACAGCAGTCACAGCCTCCGACTAGCCTGTGTGGGATGCATAAGTGCCCTTCTTGCTGCCTGCAGGCCCCCCAGAGAGAAAGGGTTACCCTTGCAGCCCTGCCTGCCAGCGCTCAAGAAAGGAGGGCATCCAGGAGGTGTGCAGTGTGGCCACCAGGCCAGACCATGCCACCCCCAAGCATTCCTACTGCCTGAGACCTGTGTGGCGAACCTCCGTGCACAAGAATTGCCCTTACTGGCTAAGGAGCTGTGTGTCAACAGTTTCATTACATTGTTTGCTGCTGACTGCCCAGCAGCTGGGTGGGCTCGAATGTCCCATGTCCCAAATGGGCTCAAATGTCCCAAATGTCTCAAATGTCCTTTACAACACAGCCAGCACCTTGGCACTCAACCTTGAGCCTTCATTGCAGTCGAACACACTAATTGTGGACCATTACAAAACGGTGTTTTGTCTGTGTGGAGTTCCCATCGCATGGCATGCTCATGGCCTATACATGGCATACACATGGTCATGGTCGCCTACCACTTACAGCATTGCCTGACCCCTGTGACAGGGCTATGATGTAGAGTTGGCATGACAAAACATGCACTAATCTAAAGCTGATGACAGCTCAAGAGGGGGGGCACACACACTGCTGCGCCACAGCAGGCTGGGTCTTGGTCGGCTGGTCTCGCACCCACTTGTATCATGAGGGTATAGCATGAGGGTATAGCAGCAGCAGAGGCAAAAGATGTTTGGGCAGCAGCAGCCATAGAGGGTTACAGCGGTGAGGTGTGTGCGATGGGGCTGCCACAGGTGGGAGGCTGCCACAGGTGGGGCCACCATCAGCATGCCATGCCTCACAGGCCCCATGTGTGCAGGTGATCTGGCAACACAGCCAGCATGTGATGCCTGCAGGCGGCAGCACAAGAACTGGAAGGATCAGCTGTCGCCAGATATCAACATGGGCGTGCCTTCCCTGATGCTGATCCTTGAGCCTAACATTGTCTGGGAGCACACCCACGCGTACAACAGTGCAGTGGGCTCTGATGTGGAGGCACACTACTGCCCAGGTGTGAGCAGCAAGGCAGCTGCAGAACGTGACCCATGGCAGGCACCTAGGGCACTGTAGCCACCTAGGGGGGGTGGCTTCATGCAGCCTGCCAGCCTCTGGTCATAACCCTCCAGGCAGGACATAATGGCCCCAGGGCTGCGAGTAGCAGTTTCCCGCGATGCAGTGACTTGTGCAAGGGTCCAGGTTAGCCTCCCTTGTGCACATTGTGGGCACATGAAGCATGGTGGGACCCACACATGATGGTTTCATCCCCCGCATTGTTAGCATCAGCACCTCCCTCCTGCCGCCTCCTCCCTCCTCACCCGCCGGTCAGGTCAGGTGGTGGTTTGTCTGAGCCTGCCTGGCTGTGTGGTGGCTGTGGGCTTATGCATGAGGCCCCTACTGGCACCACATCAGGTTTCAAATTGGCTGGTCACACTGCGGGCTCCATGTTGGACACACCCTGTGGATCCATTTTCCCACTACCACTTCGTCACACACATGAGCGATCAGCCTGTGCACATGGCCACCGGCCCCATGGCCAGGTGTCTGGAGCCAGTTGCCGGCTGCATGTCACCCTCGGCTCCTCTGCGAGCTCAGCGCCAGCCTCCAGCCCCGCAGTACAGGGGCCTTCAGGGCGGCAGCCCAGGAAACCGTCCCACAACAGACCAGCCAACTCGGCACCTCCACTGCCAGCACCACTGACAGCGTTGTGAGCAGCACAGCCCTTGTCAGAAGGGGAGCGCTTGACCCGACCAACGCAGTACCAACGCCTTCCTAGAGGGCAAGCGTATAAGTCTGCCACACACTCAGCTTGACACACTAAGAGCTGTAAGAGTCTGACTGACTCTAACTGACCTCCTGACCCCAACAAGTCTCAGTTCAGCGGCAACAATTGCGGGGAGCAGCACCAGCTAGCGCCAGCGCTCTGCTGCAACCGTGCCCGGGCGGCCAGGCCTTTAGGCTCGCCTGCTCCCATGTTGGCAGGGGACTACTTTGATGGCTGGCACCGTGGAGGTCGGCCGGCTCATGGTGTGTATGAGGGCAGCTACTGGGAACTGCTGGGCAACTGCGACGCCCTGGTGGACATGCTGCGCAAGATGAGCCGTGCCCCTCCCCTGGAAGAGCTGCCTCAGCTGCAGCTGCCAGACACGGCTGAGCTGCCAAAATGGGAGGACTTCAAGCCCGCCCTGCAGCCCTTGCCAGCGGAGCCGACGCTGCCGACGCTGCGCCTGCCTGTCTTCAGGGTGCCTATTCTGGACACGGAGGTGAGCTGGCCAGGGGCACTGACCACCCCCCTGGAGCTACGTTGCCTGCGGTGGGGTGCCACATCTGTTGCTGTTTAGTCTTGTGCTGTTCTCACCTTGTGCCCTTCTCTTATGAATCTCGCCTCCCCTTGTCCTTTTTCTCTTTCCTTCCCTTAACTTCCCTTTGCTTTGCTTACATGGTCGCACAGGCTCTTTCACTCATTCCACTCACTCTACACTGCATGCCTGATAGCCAGCTTCCCATGCCTGTTGCCGCAGCTGTTGCTGGTGCCCCTGTGGCCCAGCAGGCTCATGCAGCCCTGCCTCCTGCTGCCCAGGTCCCCTTCCTTGAGCCGGACTACCTGGCACTGCCTGATGTGCCAGACATGGCGCGGGAGGAGCGGCTGCCCATCTTCTTCCCACCAGAGCTCATGGTCCAAGAGCCGTTCGACGAGCCAGAGTTCATCGCACCGGAGCCGCCCACCATCACCGCTGCGCCTCAGGCCCCTGTGTTTGGCAAGCCACAGGTGGCTGACAGGGCAAGCCCCCATCCTCCCCCATCCTCCTCCGCCCCCTCCTCCCCCTCCTCCGCCTGCTGTGCTGGCTGCCTTCATGGCCTGCGGGTGCTGACCCCCGGGTGCTTGACCCCGGCCACCCTGCCTTGCTGCCCTACACGGTGTGAGCTAGACAAACATGCAGTGCCAGGCCCCTGGCTGTGCCTACCATGCTGCCCTGCGGCACTGATGGTGGTGGTGGGCCTGGTCAAGGGGTACCCTGCAGTGTTTGTTTTTTTTACCCTTGAATTTATAGCTCGAGCTTACTTCAAAACACAACTCTCAGGTTACAGGTCAATTTTAATAGCGCACTGCGAGGTAGAGCAGCTCGCTAAAGGACATTTCATAACGCATAATGACCCCTATATTGTGGCATTTCATAGCGAGCGCTATATATAGCGCAAAAAAACTCACACTGGTGCCCTGGCGTCATGCTTGGCTTGATGTTAGCCATGGCCACGTAAGGAGGCAGTAGGCTTCCTATTGTTGCGCCTCCCTTTCCTTCTGCTGCTGTGCCTCATCCTGGGGCTGCTGCTCCTGTGATCCTTGTGTCAGCTGAGGGTGCAGCTAGCACGGCTGTTCAAGTTGGTGCCACCGCCTCATGCTGCTGATGCTGGTGAGACTGCCGGCACCACTGTCAATGAGGGCGATGGTGGGGTACTGCCGTGCAGTATGGGCACGATTGGACCGGCAGCCGCCCCTTCACCGTGGAGCTGCAGCCCTACGTGAGACCCAAACAGCTGGAGGTACCACGCTGGGTGCATCCCCCCAGGTAAGGCCCCCTAGCCCTGCACCCCACCCCCCCGCATACCCCTGACCTGTGTCATGCTCGGCTGATGTGAATCGTCATCGGTCACGGTAAATGCATGCGTGGAAGTAAAGCACCTTGGCTCTCAACCTTGAGCCTTCATTGCAGTCGAACACACTAAATGTGGACCACTACAAAACAGTGTTTTGTCTGTGTGGAGTTCCCATCGCATGGCATGCTCATGGCCTATACATGGCATACACATGGTCATGGTCGCCTACCACCTACACTACTGCCTGACCCCTGTGACAGGTCTATGATGTAGAGTTGGCATGACAAACATGCACTAATGTAAGCTGATGACAGCTCAACAAAGGGGGGGCACACACACTACTGTGCCACAGCAGGCTGGGCCTTGGGTGGCTTGTCTCGCACCTCCTAAGGGCACCTCCAAAGGGCACCTCCAAAGGGCACAGGGTGTGGAAGTATAGCATGAGTGCATGCCAGGGCCTGGGCCAGAACGTGCCTGACCCATGGACCCCTCATAGGCCATGGCACATCACCAATGAGATTAGCATAGTCATGACATGAATACATATAACATAAAACATGATCAAGAAGCGCAAGGCGCCAGCATTGGGCATTTCAAACGCTCAAGGTAAACCCGCCTCAGTTTGGGGGTGGTGAGGGCACTGCAGGGCAGGCGGGGCCATAGTGCTGCCACTGCTGGTCGCTGGGCCTCCCGCCCCTCCCTGCAGTTACTGTGTACGGCCCAGCAACCCAGCCAGGCACACCTACTGTGCGTGATGTCATGGGCTGTGCAGGAGGCTGCCCAAGCTGCCGCTGGCAGACGAGCTGCAACTGGACCAGGCGGAGCTGGAGCTGGAGCCCATCCCCAAGCTCGAGCTTGCCTGGTGAGGCATGGCTAGCCGCACCCATGTGTGGACACTACGCCTCTAATGTCGTGGACAGGGCATGGTCCGCCGCCACGGCTGCAATCAGGGCTGGGTGCCCCCTGCCCAGTTTGAGTGTGGTGCATGCGCCGCTGCCATGACAAGATGGCAGTGGCCACAGCTTTCCCTCTCCCTCCTTCTCCGTTCCTCCTGCTCCCTGATGCAGCGCCCTACTGCTCTCTGTCTCTTCCCTTTGCGCCTCCCTGTCCTCCTCCTGTGTCTCTCTTTACCTGCCTTGCCAGCCCCCTTTCACCCTCCTCTCCCCACCGCCCCGCCCCACCCCAGCCTAGCCAGACCCCGCGCACTCACCTTCACAAGTGTGGACTGGCCTGGCATGCAGGGCGTGTGGACCTGACCCAGAGCCAGCATTCGCCAGCATCAGCACCACGCCCCGCACCCTCTCTCGCGCCAGCTCCCCTCAACACTCCCGCCCCGTCAGTGCCGGCATGGCACCCTCACCAGGCTGGCGCTACCCCAGCCCACCCCCCTCACGCCCCACCTCTGCTCTGCACACCTCACCGCCTGCTGCCCTCCCACCCGGCAGCCGCCCCACTTCCGCCCGCCTGGCATCAGGTGGGTGTGGGCCCTGCATGCCTACCCGCAGAGCGTTGCGTGTGAGTCACACCTACAGCCCGCTTGCTGCTTCTCACGTGCTGCCGTCCTCCCAGCGCTGAGCTGGCTGCCTGCCAGTTGCCTTCCTTGCAGCTTCCTACCAGCTTCCCCCCAGCTACCCGCTCCTGCCTGTTGCTTTTGTGCCACCCCTAACTCCTGCTTACATGCGCTGACAGGGTAAGGTGGGCTGGAGCAGGGCCCTGAATGACCTGAATGACCCTCTCACAGACCTGTGTAGACCCGTGTTTACCCATATCCGCCTGTACCCATACCCATTGCCCCTGCTGCTTGCGGCCTTCTCCTGCTGCTACTCCTGCTGCTTGTGCCACCCAGGGTCCGGCCTGCCCCCCTTGGCCACCCCTGGCCAGCGCATGTCAGCCTCAGGCTCCCCTACCCCACCCCCAGCACCTGGCCTCACTGGCAGGGGTGCCTCCCCCAGCCCTGGGACACCAGACCCTGCCCCGCTGGTGGCTGCCTCTCCCCCCGCCACCCACGCCTCCCTCATGCGCCCGCTCAGCCCTGACCGCATCTCCCGGCCTTCCACCGCCACGCCCCGCTACTCCTCCTCCTCAGGCTCACGATCCACGTCGAACACCCGGCCAGGCTCTGCGCAAGGTGCCTGGCTCGCTACACAGAGCTCTGACACCAGGGTGTAAGGCACACAGGCAGCCTCTCAGCAGCCAGCATTGGCAGCAGCAGGAGAGCACTAGACTCAGTGGCTGCATGACATTGTCAACAGCCAGCTGTGGCCCTGCCGCACTCTGCCAGGCACTGAGCCATGCAATGAGTTGCTGAACTCCATGCACCTGGGGATTGGGTTGTACCCACTCCACCGCTTTTTGCGGATGCCTTGCGTTGCTTTGCCCTGTCTTTGTCACAGGGCCTGGGCAGCGCTCGCTGCCTTTGCCCCAGGCAGTGCGGCCCTCAGCAGCGGGAGGGCAGCAGTCGCTGCCCTCCAGCCCTGGGGACCCCCAGCAGGCTGCCTGGGAGGGGGTGGCTGGGGTGGAGGCTGGCCGGCCCTGCCTGTGGCTCAACTTCAACAAGCCGTTCGCTGAGCTGCCGCCTGTGTTCATCCCGCCTCGCCCAGAAATGGTGGGTGCGGGAATAGCGGAGAGGGGCGGGTGAGACCTGATCAGGTGTGTGATAGGTGACGTTAGAAGGGAGGAGGGCGGGCTGGCAGGCCGGCGGGCAGGCTAACAGGCAGGCGGGCGTTCAGGTGGGCAGGCAGGTGGGTGTGCGAGATTAGGGGTGATTAGGCGTGAGAAGGGTGGAAGCTGAATGGGGTCAGGTGTGCCTGCTGGGTGTGCCTGCCCCTGGTACCCTGCAGGGGGTGAGTAATGGCCCTGAGCCCCAGCCCCAGGACTACCCAGTGGGGGAGCTGGAGCAGCTGCCGGAGTTTGTGATGCCCACTGAGCTGCACGCCCCCTCCTGGGAGCCCCCCACGCTCAAGGTGCCCCCTCTCACCTCCTCCACACCTGCTCCTGCCTGCCTGCCTGGCCCCCAGGACAGACCTACTTGCATTGCTGCCCACTTACTTTGCCTGCCTGCCTGCCTGCCTGCCTGCCTGCCTGCCTGCCTGCCTGCCTGCCTGCCTGCCTGCCTGCCTGCCTGCCTGCCTGCCTGCCTGCCTGCCTGCCTGCCTGCCTGCCTGCCTGCCTGCCTGCCTGCCTGCCTGCCTGCCTGCCTGCCTGCCTGCCTGCCTGCCTGCCTGCCTGCCTGCCTGCCTGCCTGCCTGCCTGCCTGCCTGCCTGCCTGCCTGCCTGCCTGCCTGCCTGCCTGCCTGCCTGCCTGCCTGCCTGCCTGCCTGCCTGCCTGCCTGCCTGCCTGCCTGCCTGCCTGCCTGCCTGCCTGCCTGCCTGCCTGCCTGCCTGCCTATCAAGCCTGCCCAGTGTCCCTGTGGCCCGCAGACGCCCCAGTGGGTGTTCCCCTGTGAGCCCCGGCCTATTGGCTTCATGCGCGGTACCGCACCGGTCTTGATCCTGGACGTCAGCGGCACCATGAACCCGCGGCAGCGCGGCAAGTTCAACAGCATGAAGGACTGCGCATGCGAGCTGCTGCAGCCACAAGGTGTGTGGGTCAGGCTGGGTTGGCTGCGGGTGAGCGGCTCCAACCTCAGCTGGCTGCTGCACCACTCAGAAGCCTGCAAGCCTGCTGTTTACCTGGAAGGGAATATGCAGCACCATTGGTCAGCATCACCATGGGCGGTGGTGCACACACCACATCAAATGCCTAGGTTGGCATTATAGGCACTGGGTGGGCACATTAGCATTCAGGGGTTGTGGTGAGGCTAACTAGCATCCCAGCCTGACTGGACGTGACACCTCTAGGCAGGTGCTGTCCTGCTTCTCTAGTGGTGATGCCCAGTGGCCAGGAGGGTGCTCTTAGTGTGCGGCTGCATTGCGGCTCAGTCACAGATCACCTCACCCAGCTTCCCCCCCTGCCAGCAGCACTGCCTCAAGCGCCACCCCCTGACTCCCCACATCCTTCATAAGCCCACCATCTGCTGCTTCTTTTTAGCTCCACTTGGTGTGCAGCCTTCTGCCTGTTTTGGATCTGCTGCTGCCGCAGCTGGTTGCCACTGAAACCCCATCAGCTGCCTACCACTGTCCTGCCCTACGACTAGTGCAGCCCACAGCCTGTGGTGGCGCTGCTACTCGCCTAGCTGGCTCCCTTCCCTGCACGCTCTCTCCATAGCTGGCTCACTTGCTCAGCCTGCCAGTTGCTGCACTGCTGGCTGCAGCATGGCTATGGCTGCGGCCGCCTCCTGCCCGCTGCCCTTGTCGTCTGCAGGGGAGCTGGCCACTGCTGCCAGTGCCTTTGACGTCATCGCCTTCTCTGCCGCAGCCTACGCCTGGTCTGCCACCTTCAGCCAGCGCCTGAGCCTGCTGTCCAGCTCGCAGCTCTTCTACACTGGGCGCCAGGCTGGCGGGAAGATCACGGCTGGCAGCAGAGCACGTGAGTGGGACAGCATGGGTACCAGCACCACGCCTCACCTTGGGTAATGGCTGGGGCTCTGCCCGCCCTGTCTGCCCTGGTCTGCTCTGAGGCCCTGTCTGTCAGCACTATCATCAGTGCACAACCAACAGTGAAACAGCGCATGAAACGCAAAGTCTAGAGTGCCTCAAAGGGAGGCCAGGACCAGCACTGCAGCAGTGTGTGGACCCCTGTTGCCCTAGCCCCAGTGGTTGCCCCAATAGATGAAGCCTGTCCCTCGCTTCAATAAGGAGCAGTGCTTCAAGGCCGGTTCATCAAGCCGGCCAGTTCAACGTGCCTGACTGGGTGGAGGAGGAGGAGGAGGAGGAGGATGGGAGCAATGCTAGAGAGGGTATCGTCGCAGGTCTAGGTGCCTGGCCACTGCCTGAGGGTCCAGGGAGGGTCCTGTGGGGTGTGCTTGCGCTCCCCGCAGCTGAGAAGACGCGTGCCGGGGCCCAAATGATGCCCACTGAGCCTGACCTGCTGGACGATGCCCGCAAATGGGTTGAACACTGGCCTGATGCCACCGGGCAGACCACGCTGCTGTCGGCATTCCTGCTAGCTGACGAACACTGGAACGCAGACTGCTGGTGGGAGGCTGGCTGCGCCCCTCAACATAGCCAGCTCTGCTGCTGGCCAGCTCTGCTGCCTGCCACATTTGCTGGCGGGGACTGCCACCTCACATCACCCACCTGGCTTCACACTTACATTAGCAGCTTTGCTCGTAGTGCAATAAGGATGCCGTGCGATGTAGGGTGCATCAGGCCCCGCCGGTCTCCACAACCGCACCTAGCTTCTCACTTTCCTCACCAGCTTCGCCCACTTTGCACTAGTGATGCCATGTGATGTAAGGTTTAGCAGAGTCTTGTAGAGGTCAGGCCCTGCCGGTCTCCTCTTTGCACCCCTGGCCCTAGCTGCTGACTGGCAGGTACCTCATGAGCGATGGCCGGGCGCATGACCCCATGCAGTGCATCGCCTTCCTGGAGGACCGCATCAAGCAGCAGCAGCGCGTGCCCATAATCCATACAGTGGGTGCAGCGCTGCTTTCGCCTACTGCTACGCTGCATGGCTGCATGTGCGCTGCATGGCTGCATGTGCGCTGCATGGCTGCATGTGCGCTGCATGGCTAGTGCTGCCTCCTGATGTGGCACGCCCATGTGAGCGGCCGCACTCATGACTGCTGACGCACTGCCACAGCCATGCAGGCCCTTTGCATGCCTATGTTGGAGGCTGCCTCCAACATCAATCCTTCTTTCTACGTCGCCGAGGACAAAAGAGCATTGAGGCAGGCCTTGGCTCTCCAAGGCCAGGGCCCCTATTTGGTCATGCTGTGGCTCTGCTGCTCATCTCTGGGCACCAGCCCATGTGCAGTACAGCACCAGGCTGCCCAGGCCTTCAAATGTAGAGCCATGCTGCTTGTTCAAGCATCAGTAGTAGTGTTCTACAGGCAGAGGCTTACACCATCTCAGACAAAGGCTTGCCTTGGCGGCTTCTCATCTTGTTGTGATGATGTGCACAATTCGCGTCCCCGCTGCCCCGCTGCTGAGACGCAATGAGTAGAATCTGCAAGCACATGCAGCCCTGCACGCACCTTGCAGCCCTGGGTGCCTCTTGACTCGTAAGCGCTGCCCTCACATGGTCCGCAATGGTGGGAGCAGGCCGCGGCCCAGGCGGTAGCTCCTCCCTCAATGCACGCCGGTGAATACCGGAGTAGTCGTCTTCTTCTTCTTCTTCTTCTTCTTCACATGGTCCGCCTCGGTGGCCTGCAGGTCGGCTTCTTCACTGATGAAGCCAGCCCTGAGGGCCGTCAGTTCCTGCAGCAGCTGTCTACTCTCACGGGAGGCACCTTCCAGGAGTATCGCCCCAGCCTGAACCGCATCTACAAGGAAGGCCAAGGCTTTGTCAAGTATGACACCAAGTGAGCCGCACCACGCACCTCCTCCCTCTCAACTGTCCCCGCTGCACCCTCTCCTTCCCTTCCTCCTCCTCCCCTCCCTCCCCCTCCTCCCCCTCCCCCTCCTTCTCTCCTCCCCCTTCCCCCTTTCCCTCCTCCTAACACGTCATGTGCATGCTACCACGTCCAGCACATAAGTGCACCGAGGCAGCTACCCAAAGCCTGCACCCACCACTCTACTGCACGGCCTCATGCCGACCTGCACTGTGGCTGTCACACGCACACAGACTGACCGCAGCTCACCACACTGGCATGGCCACCGCAGGGCAGAGAGCTTGGAGACCTGTACTGAGCGCAAGTGGGCTGAGGAGGTGCTGCGGGGGGAGCGCAAGAAGAACATCCGGCTGGGCATCCAGGAGCCTCTGGACGTCACCATTGCGCGAGTGCAGGCGCTGCACAACCAGCTGCGGGTGCAGCCACTGGTTAGGGAACACACGGTGCGCCAGCGCCCTGTTGCAGGGCAGCCTGTTGCAGGGCAGCCTGTTGAAGGGCAGCCTGTTGAGCGGCAGCCTGTTGCGGTGTAGCCTGTTGCAGGGCAGCCTGTTGCGGGGCAGCCATTGCGGGGCAGCCTGCTGTGACAATGGTGGGCTAGACGTCGCAGACAAGGGCTGGGGCATGAGTTTTTGCCAGGGGTGGGGTACAGGCTGTAGAGGCTTATGGGACCTTGAGGCCTGAGGCGCTGGGACTGATGCCCGGGTGCCCTGACACAGCCGCCTGCTACCGTCATGCGCTGCTGTCAGCAGAGCTTGCTGCAGTGTTTTGCGGGAGGTGGCAGGTTCTGATGGTGTGATCCCACTCCTGCCTGCTGCCTGTCTGACCACTCTGACCCTCCAGGAGCGTGTGGCTGGGGAGCAAGCAGCCTATGAAGCAGAGCTGGCCAAGGTAGTGGCCCACAACACAGACCTGAAGGTCAGTGGCAGCCCCCCTGACCCCGACCCCTCTGACCCTAACCCTGCGTGCACCACACCCTAGCCCAGGCCCGGCTTGGCTCCTAAACAACAACACTGCCAAGCAGATGATGTGGGGATGACATTCGACCATGAAGTGCTGTGGCCACTCAGTGGCGCCTTGCTGCTAGTGGCTTGTCAGGTGGCAGAGCCCAGGTACAGGGCCCAGGGGCAGTGTGACATGAGGCAGTTGTGGGCCTAGTGTGGTGAGCCCTGGGTCATGCCCAGTCACACCCCAAGCCTCCTCACGTCGCAACCGTGTGTGCCCACTGTGTACTTGTGTGTTACATACGCGTAGGCACGGGCATTGCGTGAGTACCAGCAGCTGGTGGACGCTGTGACGGCGCGCAACCAGGCCAAGGTAAGCCACCCGCCCTGATGCACCCCCTGCCTCTGGCCCTCTACCTCCCGACCTCCTGTGTCCCTCCAAGGTGCTGCGCAAGACCCCTGAACCCTGAACCCTAACCCCTGACCCCTGACCCTTGACCCATTCCAGTGGGTGCTGTTGGGAAAACACAGTTCGGGCTACCGACTCAAGGCAGGGGGCAGGCGGTTTTTACGTGTAAACTCGGAATTGCTGCGTCGGGCAGCGAGCCCAATGTACCAACGCAATGTGGCCGCACTACTTGCAAGTGCAGGGCCCCTGCCAGCACGAGGCATCGGCTGTGGTGATGCTGCATGCTGTTCTAGGCTGCTCGTCTTGCTATAGCACTGTGTGTGGGGCTGGCATTCAGCTGCAGCTAGGGCCCCCACTCCAATGCTCTACAGGTTGACCACGCCAAGCAGCGCTACGAGCAGGCGCACGCAGAATGGGAGACATCGTACAGAGTCGCCCTGGCTGATTGGGAAAAGTACAAGGTAGGTGCACACACACACACAGCCATGCCGGCCTGCCAGCCGTCATGTACCATGCAGCCTGTTAGCCGCAGCAGCTGCAGCTTGTGCAAATTGCAGCCAGGAGTCAGGCAGGCTCAAGGAGCCATGTCCTCCTCGGCTGTGCCACCGGAAACCGCGGCTTTCCTCGCCTGACACCACCTCCCAGTCCAGGTTACGTCTCCCAGTGCTGCCATCCGGTGTCAAGGAGTACTGCAGGTTGCCTTGGCCCGCTTTGCGTCAGTAAACACAATGATATTGCTGTCTTGATTGTGCTGCACGTCATGGCATGCGAACTAGCCATGCATTGACGCTTTTGTGCGCAGACGTCATTGGAGGCGGAGCGTGAGGAGGCCATCGCTGCCTTGCAAGCCCTCGAACGTCGGCGCTCTCGGACACCATCTCCGCCTCGCTCCCGGCCAGGAAGCGCGCGTCAGAGCGCAGGGCAGTCCCGGCCGTCGTCTGCTCGCACCCGGCCGCCCAGCGCGCCAAGTACGGGGGCTGCTTCCCTGCCAATGTCCAGCTCGCTGCTGCGCTCTCGGCCCTCCTCCGCCTTGCCCATGCCCCGCGTACCAGAAGTACCTGAAAACCTGACCGGTGGATCGACCACAACCTTGCCATTGGGCACCCAGCCCTCAACAGCACCTACTGAGGCAGCCGCAGTGTCCTCTGGGCTGCCGCCTCGGTCTTTGTCAGCCGCATCTTCGGCTAACGCCACCCCAGTGAAGTCTGGCATCCCGTCAATGTCCTCGCCAGCCTCCAGACCTGCTTCAGCCTCTCCGTCGCTATACACCACGCTGTCAGGCAGGCGGCGCAGCAGCTCAGGAGCGACGCCCCTGACCGCAGGGCAGCCGGCAGCCCCGCTGACGCCGGTCCAGGCAGCGGGCACACGCAGTGGTAGTCGCAGCGGCAGTGGCAGCCGCATCAGCAGCGCCAACAACAGCACTTCAGCGCACACCCCGCCAGGCAAAGCGGCGGCGGAGGGATCCTCTCGTCCAGCATCCGCGCGCACACAGTCAGCGAACGTGAGCGAGCGACCCTCGTCAGCCGGCAGGCGAAGTGGCACCAGCACGGGCCGTCCCCTTGTCAACGCCAGCGCCCGACCATCGTCTGCCCGGCCAGGCGGCGCTGCTGCTGCGTCCTCCTCATTGCCTCATCGCGCTGCTGGGGTGAGCAGCGCTGCAGTCGCTTCGTCCCTGCAGCTGCTGCTAGAGGAGGGCGAGGAGGAAGTGGTGGAGGTGGAGGGGGAGCCATCTGGCCTGTCCCTCACGCCCCAGGCCTCCTGCACGCAGCTGAGGTCCAGCAGCCAGCCAGGTCCAGCACCTGCCCATGGCAGTAAAGCCCAGGGTAAGCTGCAGGAGCACGAGGGAGAGGAGGAGCAGGATGGTGGCGATGTGTTTGAGGAGGTGGAGATGGAAGGAGGAAGTTCAGAGCTGCCGGAGCTGGAGCTGGAGGACTCTCAAGAGTTGAAGCGCAGAATCCACCCCCCTGAGGTTGTCAAGGTGTGGCCAGGCCCATGGCTGCCGAGGGGCGGGGCCCATCACTGTGCCCATGGCTGACTGCATGGCATGCCCATGGGTGACTGCATGGCATGCTTATGGCTTACTGCATGGCGTTTTGGGCTAGTGTACCTAGTAAGGGAGAGGGGATGGTAGGTCCTGGTGGATGAACCGGACTCTGATTAGCTTGACTGACTCTCATTGCAAAATGGTTAGGGTCCTGGTGGTGGTTGGGGTCCTGGTGGTGGTTGTGGTGGTTGTGGAAGTGAGGGCTGTGTGAACGGGATGGAGCGTGCAGGATCTGGACGTCAGCAATGCAGGGCGGCTGGATGAGATCAGAGGCGAGTGGGCGCGGCTGCTGTCCGATGTGGAGCAGCGCAACAGGCACAAGCTGGATATCCTGGCACGCAACCAGGTCAGGCTAAGGGCTGGGCCTGATGAGGCCATAGCTGTAAGGTCACACCATCACGCTCGGCAGCTTTAGGCAGCATGAGGCAACGTCAGGCTGGGCGGCTGCTGCTTAGCTGATGTGAAGCAGCTCCAGAGCCGGCATGGCATTTCCCCTTGTCGTCTCCAGACCCGCCTCCTTTGTCTGCAGGACAAGATCGATGCATACGTTGCGGAGGTGGTGGGCATCTACGCTGACAGCTACGTGCGCGAGGCAGTGTTTGGTGCTGCCACACGGATTGCAGCAAACAAGCAGAGGACAGAGGTGAGTGGGTCAGCAAGGCACAGGGTACTGCATGGCTTGCTTGGCCAGCTCCACTCCTGCTGCGCACCTGTTCAGCTTCGTTCTTAGACATGCCTAGACTGGCCACAGGTCGCTTTCATCCTGCTCTGTCATAGCTTAGTACCCTCCATACTCTGTCATAACTGGTTACCTTGACAATCAGGCCAACAAAACTCATTCAACAAGGAACAACATGTTGGACTGTGGGTAATCTCACTCAGCTACTCCAAACATGTTGAAGCAACCTCGGTCGCACCCTTGATGAACACAAACCCCAAGTCGATGGCACGTTCCTGGGGCAAACCCCCTGACCAAAAGGATATCAGCCCGTTGCACTAGTAAACACTAGTGAACTAGCTAGGAGCCCTAGAGTGTGCCATGGCTCCAGGGCTCGGGTAGGGATGGACGCTCCACGAGGAAGCTCCATTGTGGCTGCAAGTTTATTAATCGCTTCTGCTTTTGGCGATACCTGCAAGCACATAGGGCCACGGTATATGCTTAGTGTGCGGGGCAATGTGCGGGGCAACAAGTGCAACCAGGGCAACTTGTGGGGGCTGTGTGCGATGTGCGGGGCTTGCTTAGAGTGCGGGGCAACCAGGGTGTGTTGGACAACAAGTGCGGGGCTATGTGCGGGGCAGCAATGCGCACGGTGTGTTGGACAACAAGTGCGGGGCTATGTGCGGGGCAGCAAGCGCAAGGGGCTTACCTCTGGACGATGCCCGCAAATGGGTGGAACACTGGTACCTTGACAATCAGACAGAGCTGGCTGGCTTGCAATGTCGTGCAGCGCCTCTGCCACCGGCCTGCAGGCTGCTGAAGCGGAGTATGCGGCCCAGGAAGCGTTCACTATTGCAGAGAATGCCCGGCTGGCTCAGGCTCACGCTGCGGAAGTCGAGGACAAGGTGTTTCGCGAGGAGCAGTTCCGGCTGGTAAGGCCCACCACCAGCACCACCCAACCACACCAGCATCAGGACGTGAAGTCTAGTGCATGGAGTCACCAGCATCTTCGTGCTCTTCCACCAGCACCTTCCTCATCAGCTTGCAAAGGCGGAATCAGGTCCCCTCACTAGGCGTGGTGTTTCGTCTGTGTGGAGGTATGTTCTCATGCACATGGCATGGGCGCCTTCACCTCAACTCTTGCCTGACCCCTGTGGCAGGGTCATAGCCTTGCTGGGAGGTCACGAATGCAAGGCTGGGCGCCACAGCTGGCCATCAGCCCATCCATCACTTCCATCGATCCCGGCAGTATGGATAGGGGTCGTCCCATCTGTATAGATATATGCGAAAGTGAGAGGAAGATCTACCATCCTGCATGTGATCATCTGGTGATCCACAGTCTTTGCAAATGAATCAACCTACCACCTCAAACCTAGTCTATCTACCTCGCTCAACATCTAACAGTAGATGGACCCGGACAAGCCCCCACTATGAATGTGCTCCTAGCTCAGCTTCTGCCTTCTCCCACTCTCTGCCGCTCTCCTGCCCAGCCCTCCTGGCTCTACTGGCTCGTCCTGGCATGCAGGCTCGCGAGCGTTGGGAGCGTGGCAAGACTGAAGCATGGAAGGAGCATGAGGCTGCAGTTACCGCGGCCAAGGCTCACTACGCGGAGAACGTCGCTCAACTGCGAGCGGAGTGGCAGCAGCAGAAGGAGGAGGTGCAGCGGGTCAATGCCGTGCGCATGGCAGAAGCAGAAGCATACCATGCTTGCCAGGTCAGCACCTCGCTCATCAGCCCAGCCGGCAAAATGTGCCACTTAAAAGGCAGAACCAGGTTCTCTTACCATGGGGTGGTGTTTTGTCGGCATGGGGCACACCTTCCATGCACATGGCATGGGCGCCTTCCACCTGCACTATTGCCTGACCCTCATGGATCCTGTGTGACCTGTCTTTGTGAAGGCTAGTCAAGTCTGCATGCATTGTTGCCTCTCGGTGCTGCCTTGGCAGAAGTGCTGCATTTGTCATACTGGCAGTTCACGGTGGTTGCCAGTGCTGTCCGTCATACATCACATGGACTAGGAAACACTGCTGGTGTGTGGCAGAGGTGGAATGTCTATGGTAGGTGGCGAAGAGCAAGTGGCTAACCACACAGCATGCAGGGCTGTTTGGGTGTTGTAGCTGTAGATCTGCAAGCACGCCTGTGGCATGTGCAAGACAGGAAGGGTGCTGCTGTCTTCTCTCAGGTGGAAGAGGTCATGCAGGTAAACAAGCGTCATAAACAGGAATACCTGGACAAGATCAAGGAACGCAAGGTGAGTTGACTTAGCAATGCTCCCTGGGCGACAGTTAATAGCGGGAACAGCCTGTCCCCTGTCCTTCTGACTGTGCGCGTTGCGGCTACAAACCCACCTGCCGCTCCCCTGATGCTGCTGTTGCTGCTACCCAGGCTGTCGAGGCAGAGAACCTCGGGCGCCTAGCTGAGGCGCGCACTGCCCACAACGCGAAGCTGTCAGCCCTGTCCCGCGACAACGAGGAACGACTCCGCATGGTTCGTTGGTACACGCTTTCTGCGTTTGCTGACCTCGCTGAGTTGTCCACACTTCACTGGGTCCCGGTCAAAGACCTTCTGGGCCTGTCTGGGCGCAGGTGCAGCAAGAGCATGCTGCGCTGTGCGAGCGGCTTTCCGTGGAGCACGAAGAAGCATGCGAAGTAGCGCGGCACGAGTTCGAGGAACTGAAGGCGTTCCTGACCGCGCACAACGACAGCCTCACTGACGAGGCCCGCAAGAAGTATGCTGAAGCCGTCGCTTCAGCCCAGGTGAGCGCTGACCTGGTGTCCAGTTAAGGATTAGCTCGGCGGCACCCTGAGCCATCCTGCCTTGCAGTACTGCCATGTGTACTGCCAAGTGTACTGCCATTGCAATTCCCAGCGCCGAGCAGCTGTTAAGCAGCTGATTGCCTGCCTCGCTTGCTCACCGTGGTATCCTTGTGTATGTTCACGACCAGGCCAGAGTGGGCCTCATGGGTATGCCTCAAGGGTGGCTGGCTGGGCTGCGCGCAGGCGGACTTTGCAGCCCAGTGTGATGCTCTGCGGGCCTCGCATGCCCTGGAGCTGGAGCGGGTGCGACAGCACAACGAGGCCATCTGGCCCCAGGTGCAGGTAGCTCGCCTGGCCCAGGCAGAGCTGGCCCGTGTGCAGGTAAGCGTTGCAGACCCTGTACGTCAGCAGCTGTGGCTGGGACAGAGGGTAACAGCCCTATGCAGAAGCTGCAGCAGCTGCAACAAAGCACCCAAGCAGCATCACACATGGTGTTCGGGGGAGGGGTGCTGACTAGCTGCTGGTCGCCTGGTCGCCTGGCGCCTGATCATGCTTTTCTATTTGTATAACTGTGCTTGCCTGCAGGCATTTGCAGAGCACATCCGGTATTGTGCCAACAAGCTGCAGCTGGGCGTGAACTTCATGCCCAACACGCCCAACTATGACAGAGTGGTGGAAATGCAGGCAAGGGGCCCAACTTGCCTGACCTGACTGCAAAGTCCGTGCCTGCTACCCCGCCCCTCCTCCACCTGCAGCACCTGAAGCTCAATTCTTGGCTCTACCTGCAGCTGCTGGTGGCTGTTGAAACAGATGCCCCGTTACCCTGGCAGCAGTGTGCCCGCCCATGGCATGAGAGCGGTCATGCCATGTCTTGCCATGCTTCTTATGAAACGCTGCCAATGAAGCAGCTGGAATGATTGCTAGCAGTTCCCAACTTACCCGCCTGGCAACTGATAGGTCCTCATACTGTTGCTCCTGGGTTCCAGGCCCTGACCGAAGCCCTAGTCAAGGCCTTCCCTGAGCTGCCCCCGCATGCCTACCCCTGGCCGGGTCATGACCAGCGCCTGACTGTTGGCACCGGGTGGACGGCTGCGCCAGCTGCCAAGTCGCTTACCATTACAGACCCTACCGCGGACATCAAACGCATCGCAGCAGGTGTGTGTATGTGGACTGCTGGCAGCAACATGTGGCAGCAGTTGGCTGTTCATTCATTCATACACAGAAGCATGTGTGCTGCACGTCATGCTTGCTGAGCCTGAATGCTTGAAAGAATCTCGACTGCGCTAGTTGCTGGTGTGACCTCATACTCGACGCTGGCGTGACGTTGCAGGTTTGCCTCTTCGACCCGCATCCGCCCAGCGGCCCCACAGCGCCCACCCAAGCCTGGCCCGCCCAACCTCTGCCATCACCCCTCGCAAACCCTCCGCCTCCCCGCACCCGGAGCTGGGCGGTGTCGAACGCGGCGGATCGCAAGGATCTGCAGAGCCGCCGCTGTCCCTGGCCCGGCCCCGGTTCGCAGCCTTCACCGCCGGTTCATCCGAGGTCATTGGGCCGGTCCCCGCAGCACACACGGTCACAGTGCCTACCACCAAGGCACAGCTTCAGCAACTGAGCGCATCTCCGCCAGGGGCAGCGCGTGGCCGTCTGCCGTCCATGCCGTCCTCGGCTGAGCCTGCTCCTGAGGACGTCACTGCGGCAGCGGGAGGGTACAGTGTGCGGCAGGCAGGAGGGCAGGCTGTCGGCGGCTCGCTTGCCACTATGCAGCCTGTGACCTCCGCGACATCAAAAGGCCAAGGGCATTCGCACTCAGCGCACCGTGCGCACAGTGCAGGCGCTGCACCATCGCCTTGGGCCAGCCCTGTGCAGGCATCGCCCAACGCCCTTGGCTATCGGCCACGATCGCCCACTGGGAAGCCAGTGCCGAGACCGGTCTCCGCTCGCACTCCTGTGCCTGCGCGCATGTCTGCGGACCTGGCGAACCTGCAAGGCACTTTGACACGCTTCCGTTCAGCCAAGGTGTTTGCAGGAGCGCCTCAAGGAGGCAGTCCGGCGTCGAAACCGGCGTCCGGGTTCAAATCCGAAACCGGCGTCCAGGTTGGAATTGCACCATCAAGTCCAGTTTAGTTCCAAGTTTAGGTATGCAGCTCTAACAGTACTGATTGAGTGACCGCAGCTTCTCTTTACCATTGAATTATGTAAGCCTGTAGGGCATCTTCGGCCAACAGAGTAGTGACGCTTGCCAAACACTCGTGGAGGTTAGCAGCTAGGCCCCAGCTAGGCGACCTTGGCCGTTCGCCCTGGTTTTTGGTACGTAGGTAGCTTTTGATGTAAGCACAATGGACCATGAGTCCCACAACATCACATAAAGTACTACATACGTTCAAAAGTTTAGCCCGACCTGACATGGTCGGCCAAGGGGCCTGGCTGCTAGTTTGTACGAGTGAAGCAGTACACAGAAGCAACCCCCATAACGCTAAAGATTGGGTTGGTCTAGGCCGGATTGGGATGGGCTGGCCCTGTATCATGAATGGGATCGGAAGCTACATACAAACACAACGCATTCCATATGGAACAACATGCTTGACTGTGGGTAATCTGACTCAGCTGCTACAATCACATTTGGGCGTCCTCGGTCGCACCCTTGATGACTACAATTCCCACACCGGTGGCACTTTGCCCCTGGGCACCCCATCAAAACTAACAGCTTAATGTTTATGAGGCGAACAGACTGTCAACACTTATAGGTCCTATGGGTTGTAGCGGGCCCAGCCATCAATGCCCCGCTGGTACTCTGCAGCCTGGTGCAGCCGCTGCCTGCCCCTGGGCAGCCGGTCATTGACCAGCTTGTAGAGCTGCTAGTACACCTCGCCAATGGGGGTCAGAGACTCCAAGTCATCCCATTGGCACAGCTCCAGGGGGCGCTGCATGCTCTCCCCAATGTGCTGGAAGTAGAGGCACTACTTGGTGTCCCGGTCCAGTCACCTGCCCCATGGGGGGGCCTGGGGTCGTGGCACTGGTCCAGGTGCAGCAGGGAGGGGCTGGTCCTGGGCTGGGGGAGGGGGGGCCTGGGCAGGTGGGGGAGGGGGCTCCTGGGCAGGGGGGCCTCGGGGAGGGGGGTCCTGGGCAAGGGGAGGTGGGGGAGGGGAGTTGGGCGGCACCTCATGGCACCACATCAGGCCCAACACATACTTAATATGGCATTGGCTCCAGGCTTGACGACAGCCATCACAAGGGGTTTAGTCACAACGGCAGCAGCCGTGCCACGTTTGAGGCTGACAACCTGGGTGGCAACTAGGTGTTATCAAAACAATCCTATAGGGACCCAAACACATTTGACTGTAGTTCAACTGAGGTGAGCCTGACACACGCTCTGCTACAGCACTGCCAGAGACGCACATACATCCCAGAGGCAGTGTTCAGGACTGTGCTGAGCTAGGACAGCCGGATGAGATGTGCATCAGCCGGTTCAGCTCCACTGTGATTCACGAGGAATCCAATTACACTCAGAACAGACATGCATATCAGAGGG
This sequence comes from Haematococcus lacustris, assembly GCA_030144725.1. Classification (NCBI taxonomy): domain Eukaryota; kingdom Viridiplantae; phylum Chlorophyta; class Chlorophyceae; order Chlamydomonadales; family Haematococcaceae; genus Haematococcus; species Haematococcus lacustris. Next base: position 10,279,206 of record JASKMD010000017.1, read on the forward strand.
TGAAACATCCATGCTCTGTTATGCACAGCACCTTGACCCTCACAAGGACCTGTGAGGGCCGTCATGCAGACCGTGCCACTAGCAACGGTTTATCAACACATCTGGCATGGCTGGCTTATCTGGTATTGCAGGCCTGAGTCTGACAATCTGGCGCACCCAAGCTGCAGGGTCCATAGTCCTTCTTTAAGTGTAGATCCGCGTGTAGGTCGCCTTCGCCCCCAGCATAGCCCGCTCACGTCGCTCAGCACGTACCTCCTCCAACAACTCCTGCAATGTTGATTGCATAACATATGGTCTGCTCATCACATAGTCAAGAGGTGACTGTATTGGTGGCACTTCTCAAAGGCACGAGTGGAGGCACTGTGTTTGCAGGTACCTGCAGGTAGGACTCCCCAGGCGTCTGCTTTGCCAACATCTCCCCGTGCAGGTGGTCATGCTTCATGTCCAGGTCAATGGCACGGCGCAGGCGTGCATTGCGGGCCGCCAGCACGTCTGGTGGCAAACGCCGGAGCGCTTCGGCAACCTCCTGCACTCAGCGAAGTAGTGTGCTGCTCAAAATCTGTCTCGTTGCCAATAATCCCTTGTGTGTAGCGCACCTCATCCTTCAAGGGATCGTGCAGGTCGTCGTAGCGCAGCCCGTATAGCGCTAGCTTGTCATTGGTAGTTTTGCGGAACCAGGGCCCGACCATACGAGCCACCGGTGCCAAGAGCTTCTCAACCTGTACAACGTGACTATCGTCTTTGTCGACCGCGATACAAAGTGGACTGCTGTGCGAGCACCCACTGTCAGAGCGAGAGACATATTGCAGACCACGTGCTGACGCTACCTGTTGAGCCGGGTCCAGAAGCCCGTTTAGCGAACATCATGGAGTCATGACAAAATGCAATGATGCACACACCCTGGTACTGGCATTGAATGTACATAAATTAGCAGAGGCGGGACTGATTACCATCCTTCTTGCGCTCCTTGATAACCCGTCTAACTCCTGATCCCACCAACCACGGTGCTTTCCTAAGACATAGCTGCGGCAAGCCAACAGACAGCCAGGCGAGGTGGTGGCCAGATGAGTTGTGCATTAGCCCCTCGTCCCTTACTAGGGCCTCCATTGAAGCCGGACCACTGAGGACCACTAGGGGGACGACGCAAATGGTGTTAAGGGGCTGTGTGGAGTATACCCAATGTACATGGACATGGTGCATGAGTGCCTACCACCTACACTATTGCCTGACCGCGAGGGCTATAATCTAGAGTTGACATGACAAACATGCACTAATGTAAGCTGATGACAGCTCCAATGGGGACACACACTACTGTGCCACAACAGGCTGCTGCTACTGCTGCTGCTGCTGGGCCTTGGGAGGCTTGTCTCGCAGCCGCTTGTAGCCCAGGCCTGGGTACTCCTTGCCCTTGGCTGGCAGCGCTCCCTGGTTTGGCCAGTAGCACAGCTCCAGTGGTCGTCACCTGCTCCCCCCTATGTTCAGCGTTGCATTGCAGTCCCTGTCCAACCATCTGCCTGGCTGTGGTGCTGGCTTGGCTTTGGCAACCTTGCCCTTGCCCTTGCCATTGATGGGCTGTGTGGGCTCAGCTGCCAACTCAACCTTGCTGCGCTTGTTGTGCTTGGCTGGCGGGGGAGTGCTGGGCCCAGGCTCTGAGGCTGCTGCCGGTGTGGCTTCCTGGCTGCTGCATGGGGCCTGTGGGGGCTTGCGGGGGGCCACTACCGGGCACCACATCAGGCCCCGCACTGGCTGGTCACGCTGCTGGATCCATGCTGGGCGCAGAAGGCGGTGTTCCACCTGCCCTGCTGGAGGCTACCAGCCTGCAGGCCTGGTGGGCTGCTCATGGTCCAGCTCCTCCTCACATGGCCGCTTGCTATTCACTGCTGAGCTGACCCCGGTGGTGCGTTGCTCATCCACAAGCACCACCCTGCCCCGCCGCTGGTCTGTGCCCCTGGGCCTGCACACCACCTTGCAGCAGGCCCGCAGCACCACATCAGCACCCCACCCTCCCCCGGTGCCAATGCCAGCTGCTCCAAGGAACACCACCAGCTGAAGACCACCAACTGCTTGGGACGCCCATGGCGCTGCATGGACACCTCCGCCATGTCCTTCTCCAACTGCGGCCATGCACACAAGGCACACATGAAGGCTGACATGGTGGGTACCCGGTTAGGCATGGCACAGTCAACCACTCTTTCACATCATGCCCAATCAACCGTCTCGCAGTTCCTTGCCCTCCCACCCACCCACCCTCACCTTCTTGAAGAACTGCTCCAATGCCCGGTCCTGGGCTCCGTACAGCCTCAGCCGCTGCCGTGCCCACTTGGGGTCCAGGTACACCTCCCACACCGCATCCCAGGTGGCCAGGGTGACGGTGATGTGCTTCAGGTTGGCCACCAGGGAGGTGCCGGCTGGGCTTGCTGCTGCCAGGTGCTGGAGGTGGGTCTTGATCGCTGCTAGCCACTGCTCAGTGTCACGGCGGGCATTGTTCAGGCCGCTGGCATGCTTCACCTGGCCCTTCAGTCAGCTTCAGTCAGCTTCCAACGGTCCAACTGGTCAGCTACCAGCTGGCCTGTCGCCGGATCCCACACCCCTGAGACTGCACTGACTGCCTGGGTGACGCCGGGGTCGATGCCCACCCCAATCTGGGTGGCTGGATTGAACACAAACTCACGCTGCTCAGCTATGCCCATGCCTTTGTGGGGAAGTCCCACTGCATAGGCCGCCGCTGCTGCTGCACTAGGGCGGTTGTTGCTGCTGGCCACAGGGGGTGGGGTAGGAGGAGGGGGGAAGGGGCGTGTGTCGTGCACGCATACGCTGACACCGTCTGTCAAACTGACTCGAACTGAAACCCCTTGTTGCGAAGCTTGCCCGTGTGAAACCACCTAGCCCAGTGGTGGCTCAGTGCTGGCTGAACTCCTTGGTCAGCCCTAGCTGCTTGCACACCCCATGCAGCACTCTGCTGTCCAGCTTGATGCGCACCCCCACCCTGGCCATGCGGGTGAGAATGAAGGGGGGTTGGCAGCTCAGGGTCCGGGGACCAAATCCACGCCTCCTGCCCCGCTTTGGCTGCCCTGGCGCGTGTGGGGTGGGGGGCTGCTGCCACTGCTCTAGCCACCGGCACACATGCACTGCATGGCGCATGCGGCAAGGCAGGGGCAGGGTGTCCTGCAAGGAACCCTGCTTCTTCATGCCCAACAGACGGTGGTGCTTGTCGGCCTCCTCTATCAGGTCAGCCGCATGCCCCTTGTCCAGGGTGGCGGCCTGCAGCTCTGGGCGTTGATGCCATACATGAACAGCTGAGCCTCGACCCCACTCCAGCCTAGCCGGGTCCTGGCTGCCTTGGCGTACAGCGCTCTCTATGTGCATGCAGGTCAGGTCAGGTCAGGTATCAGGTCAGGTCAAGTCAGGTAAGGTCAGGTGAGGGTGAGGGTGAGGGTGAGGGTGAGGGTGAGGGTGAGGGTGAGGGTGAGGGTGAGGGTGAGGGTGAGGGTGAGGGTGAGGGTGAGGGTGAGGGTGAGGGTGAGGGTGAGGGTGAGGGTGAGGGTGAGGGTGAGGTGGTGAGGGTGAGGGTGAGGGTGAGGGTGAGGGTGAGGGTGAGGGTG